>JAHLJT010003656.1:60887937-61487937 GCA_031308135.1 Acheta domesticus
AATATAGCGTTCCAGAGCAAGAGTCAATTGGCTCAACCAGCGCAGTCTCCGATTGCTGCTAACCTCACCAGTTCCATTAAATAATATCAGTAATAAACTCGTCAGTATTTTAGCTGTCAAGAGCTTTTAAGTATAATAAAAAACGAAGTTTTACCCGTTTAGTTCAATACATGATATTTACATAACGGCATTACGTCGTTTCGAAAATACATATGTTGAAATATAATAAACCGCCAGGCATTATCAAATTACAAAGAAAAGAATCATTCCCCAAATTATTGCCTATTCGAAAGTTACGGTAGTGGTGAACACGTAATCTATTAATTCATTAAAAATACCTATATATTTCTAAACGAAAAGTTTAAAATATTCTAATACATTTCCTCTCTTATTTCTGCAGAAATTATTTTGGTTCAGAACTCCCATCGCAGCGAGTTAAAATACGACAATCAGTTACCACGAACTCAACGCCGTATAAGCCACGTGGCTGTAAATGGAAATTCGTGACCACATAGCTGTGGTATATCCCCTTGAATCGTGAAACGTTTAGCGCCTGGCTTGATTAAAGCGGGCCGCTTTGTTACGCACCGTGTTACACAGAACGTGGAATTTTCGCAGGGAGGTTCTGTAATGACTCATTAATGTGTGACCGTCGTAAAACTTAATTGTTTACGCTGAACGACCTTTTTCCAGAACCAAAATACAACTTTCAACAAATGTATTGGACATAAAAATGATTATTCAAAGAAGGAAAACGAGGTACTTTGTGGTTCATTGAATCACTAACTTTTAACATCCTATTCGATTTTTTGACGTAAATTCAAAGTAGATTCGCGATGAGAATTTTAACTGCTGATAAGGAAATTGATTTTTGTTCATGACTCAGAAAATTTGCATTTTCGTTCCATCAACATTTCGTCTATTACATATACACAGGTATCAGATTATCTTTGAACCTATAAAGACAACATCCAATGAGGCAGCACAACGTAAGCAAAGGACAAGTACGCTTTTGTTCTATTAACATATAAAGAAATTGCATTGTAACTCTTTTTGAGCAAAACAAAATAATACAATTAAATAACTAATGATTATAATAATACATTAAATATATTTATTTAACAATATTTCCAATCAATATTTGTAATGATTTGATGCTGATATTCATTATTCTTACGATTAAATGAATTCGCGTGCATAAGAAAAGGCTCTCCAGCAGGAATAAGTCTGATGAAATAATTTTCAAACCTCAAACATTTTTAAATGTGTAATTTGAAAATGCAATTAAAACTTTTCCGTAGATCCTTTAGGTTAAATACTGATATTTTCCAAGGAATAAAAGAAGAACGAAGAACCGTCATAAACCTTAATCTTTACTGCGATGAATTTGTTGTTTAATAAACGGCTATCAAAAGCCTCCTGCGTCACCTCTGGGCAAACATCTTCCAGCGGCGACTTGACCCCGCGACGGAGGCGTGGTTGGTGTGGGAGGGGGTGGTGGTGGGGTGGGGGCGTCGTTTACGCAGCGCCGGAACTCGAGATCGACGGGGGCGGCGGCAGGAATAGGACCGAAGCCGTGGCGAGGGAGGGGTTGGTGGGGGTGGGGGTGGAGGAGGGACAGGGAAGGGCCAGAAGGGCGGGGATGGTGAAGCGGGGAAGGCGCTACGGAGGCGGGGACCTGTGGAGGCGGCGAAGTGAGGGACGGGGGTTCGGTGTCCATGGCGGTGATGCGGTGGCGCGGATGGCGGGGGAGCGATAGGAAGTGAGGGGGCGTGGGAGGGGGCGGGAACGACGGCAGGGGACCCAATTACCCTCCACCGCGCGCACGCCCCCTTCGGCCACAGCGCGCCGCCGCAGGCAATTGTCAGCCGCCGCGAGTCAACACGCCTCCTCGCCCCCGCCCCACCACCCGCGCCACTACCACCCAACCGCTCGCCCCGCGAAACGACTCGCTCTCATGGCTCCACGCGGATCTCGCTGAGCACGGAACTCGCGACACTGCATCAGAAAAAATATGTACGTAAAGTACACGGGAAAGTAATATAAGAAAAAAATCTTCATGTACTAATCGCATTTTATATAGTTTCTTAAACAGTGGCAGTCAGTGTGTTCTTATGATTCAGTGGCGTAAACAAATAGAAACACACATTTTTATCAACAAAAAACTGATTAATAAGAAAAACTAAGGCAATATGATTAAAATGAATGAGTGTCATTTTCATAATTAACTATAAATTACATAATTTCTTAAAACACAATACACAGTATTAATCAAGTAATCAGTATTAAACATATCCACCACACTCACACTTCATGGATTAATCCGCTCTCAGAACTTCGTATATATTTTCTTCGCAAACAAAACTTTACAGTGTAAGTTTACTACGCAATTAATCTTCCTTCTCTATTATCTAAGGTGGAATTACGTGACCATCTCAATCTCATTCTTAATCTCATTGATAACAAAAGTCATACTACATTCAAAGTCATACAGGAAGCAGACAGAATTCTAGCAAGTCGAAGAAATTGGATGCCTTCGAAAGGTGCAAAGGAAATTTTAATTGTGAAATATCAGAATGCCGTGAGTCCTAGTATTTCTTTGTTACAGAATGAAGAGAGTTGTTTTCGTTAATGGAACGATTCTAAATTCCCGACCTAAGTTAATCAAATGCTTATGAACCACTCAGCAACTGTTTTTGCTTCTCTAAATATTGTGACGGGCTGTCGATTAATGCTACTGCCATGAAAAGAAACTCAGATGACGGATTTTCTGATTAATTCATTGCCACGCTTTCTTTCTAGTCATTTTACGCGAATGGGGAGCTCAAAATACCCTTATTTCGTCGTAAGTTCTTAGGTCAGGGTGATTGATTCATCGTAAATCATCCCCCATCGATCACGAAAGGTCAAAATAGCGTTTACTTGCTCTTTGCTCTAATCGGGTTTAGCGCTTCAATAGAATAAGAACAAATATTTACGAACTATTCAAGACACTGAGACAAGTATTTGCTTCTACAAATGCATGGGCATCCAAACGTGCATGGTCAAAGGGGTCTCAGACGTCATCGGGAAGTATATAGTCGCGGTGTCACGAACCCGAGAGTTCATCATTTTACGATTTAAGTACTAGCAATATACTCTGGAGGTGATAGTTTGAATCCAACTTCAGCATCTATTAAACCTATTTCATTACCTCAAGGGTGTTAGAAATTTAAAAAAAATCAACATCTTGACATGAAAACTGTAAGGGTCACAAAATAATTAATTGTAATCCACAGCAATCAAAGCATTCACACAAGGCGTAAATAAAACGTTAGCTGAGCACTTTCAATTGTCACCCTGTTTGCCGCAACCCGCATAACGTTTATGTAATAAGCTTTGTGTTGCAATGTGTAATGTGTCACTCCTGCAATCGTAATGCCACATTTATACGCTGAAGCACAGGGAGAAGGAGAAGGAGAAGGAGAAGGAGGAGGAGGAGGAGGAGAAGGAGGAGGAGGAGAAGAAGAAGGAGTAGGAGAAGAAGAAGGAGTAGGAGAAGAAGAAGGAGTAGGAGAAGAAGAAGAAGGAGTAGGTGAAGAAGAAGAAGAAGAAGAAGAAGGAGTAGGTGAAGAAGGAGTGGGAGGAGAAGAAGGAGTGGGAGGAGAAGAAGGAGTGGGAGAAGAAGAAGGAGTGGGAGAAGGAGTAGGAGAAAAAGGAGAAGAAGAAAAAGGAATAGGAGGACAAGAAAAAGGGAAAGGAGGAGGACAAAAAAGGGGACGGAGGAGGACACGAAAAAGGGCAAGGAGGAGGACACGAAAAAGGGGAAGGACGAGGACACGAAAAATGGGTAGGAGGAGGACAAAAAAGGGGAAGGAGGAGGTCAAAAAAGGGGAAGGAGGAGGACGCAAAAGGAGGACAAAAGAAGGAGAAAATTACACAAAATGAATAATATAATAAAATAATAACGAAAAGAGGACCTAAATTAATAAAAGAAAATGGTACAAGTTATTAGTTTACTATGTAGTACTACCAATTACGCTGTCAGTTATGAATGGAGTCGATATACTGCACAAAACAAAGAAAGAAAAAACGTTTTCAAGAATAGCATGAGCAGCGTTTTATTATTTACTTTTTATGAAAATTAAATCCACAAACTAGATCGTATCTATATTTTAAAATTGGATTTTTTAGAAAATAATACAATATACATCTTTACGGCGAATAGTCCAGGTCTTGCCGACTTTGTAACAAGTAACGTTATTTACGATCAACTCGCCTGGTGCGTCGATGAACGACCCTGCGCAAACACTCGGCCTTCGCTCTCGCAACCGCCACGCCCCGCCTTGAGGGGGCAGGGCCCGACCATCACTTCTTGGCACATGGCTCCACACCCAAATAATCGGGTTTGCAAACAACATTGGAAACTTTCAGACTAAAGTATCATTTTGAGCAGAAAGATGACTGTATATCGGTTCCATCAATTCCCTCCAGTACTGCCAATGCTTACTCTGTTCAACTGTTCTTATACTAATCCATTATGCCCGCTAATTCCGTAAAGAGAGATTTGTTTCAAATAGCAGAGTGCACGGTACCAATCGGTGAAAGGAAATATCACGGTTCCAGGTTTGTAATAAAGTCCAGGCGATTTGATGTCAATCCGGGAAATACAATAAAATAACAACGTAATCCTTTCCCTCGACAATTTGGCAACACGACAGTTTCAATTTTTACGCAAAACTTGGTAAATTAATACATAAGCGATCAATAAATATATATTTGATCAATAAATATATATTTTTAAGTATATCTGAGTTAATAAGGTTGACAGGTTAAGACAATTTTGATATTTAAGTGCTCGTCATCTATTGCCGTAATTATCGAATAAGTCAAATAATTCTAAAATGTTTGTAAATAAGAAAAAGGAGATATTGTGAACTGATAAAATACACACGCGAGTGAAATTTATACCTGAATTTAGACTCCTAAATGATATACAAGATGTATTGTGTTTTACAAATAATTGTATTTCAAGTAATTCTAATACATTAAAACCTCTTAATACATATATTGTTCAGACATTCCCGCAGTAAAATCCAGCATCATGTACACCATTTGATGACGTACAATAATATTTGAGTTTTGTAAAAGGTAGTTCTAATGCAGAAGCACAATGCATAATATTATTCTTCCAAGAAATAGTGTCCGCAATCTTTACTTATCACTATATAGTGCTTCGGCACAAATGGACACTAGTGCATTCCGTGGTTGATTCACACTAATACAAGTAGCTACTTCGCTGCGCTGAAGCATTGAGCGTACGTCAAGCAGTTGGGGTAGATCATGGCATGAAACTACCAGAATTCTTGAAAGCACTTTAATTCCAGCAAAAATGGATGCATATGCAGTGTCTGAAAACTGCGGCATTGTAAAAGCCGCAGAGAGTTCTTGGGATGAGACCTCGATGTCGATGTTTTCAAAACATCCATATTTTAAAGCTGGTCATTTTCACATCGATGTTTTTTTCTCTATATGTTTACGTTTGCGACGTTTTCGTTGTGAATGAAGTACCACAATCGCTATTTTGTAAAAATTAAAAGACGAAATAACTGCTGCAAATGCACACGTTTGAACGAAACGAACGCTGTTTATACTATCTTCATCAAGCAGATTAGTTCTCAGCCGAGCGGTGACCCGAGTTCTCTTTCTCGTACTGTCGATTCCGGCTATAGTGACCTCGGATATAGTGAACCCCGTTTCACTTACATTACAAATAAGCATAAGAAAATCGGTTATAGTGAACCTGAACCTCGGCTATAGTGAAGGCAGGAAGAAAATCCTGGAAATGAATTGGATCTCGTATGCTATTAGACGAGTAAAAGGGACATCGGAGAATGGCATGGTGCTCCAACAGTGCAAGAATCATTGAAAGGTGTCAAGACTGCAAAATGATACACAGAACAGAGGACAATGCAGGATCGAGTATGGAGAGAACACCAACTCTGGAGAAGGATCTAGGGAAATTACTAATGAAAAATGTACGAGGCACACCATTGAAAATAATTGATTTTTTAAGGACAAATGAAGATATTGAAATATTCAGCTCAGGCTGTTAATGCATTTTGCTGCATTTCTGTATTACTAAAATCAATCATTGTGGAGAAATTTCTATTTATTTTTGACATCATCGGATGTAGTGAACCGAACATGTTAGTCTCCCAAAATTTCACTATAGCCGGAGCCGGAGTCGCAAGGGATTGCGACGCGCGCAGCTGCTCGCTAGGGGAGGGAGCGAAGGAACTCTCCCCTACATTTGAGGAGAGGCGCTGATAAATACCGCCGACAGCCAAAGAAAAGCTCTCTTGTCGCTTGCCACCTCGCACTGGTTATTATTCATCCAGCTACTCTCTCGACATCTACAGTTACTTAGGAGTTTTCACAGTAGATGCTATGTTAGCTAGAATACGTCGGAACAGTTCTAATGCATTCCGGGAGGAATGTGTCGGAAATAGGCAAAGTTGAAAGTTGAATAATTAGAACGTTTTGAGCAGAAATTAATAGTAAAACGCTGTGAATTCGGAAGTGAAGTTGAGTGGCGAGAGATTGCGATCACTGCAATCTAATACGTGCAGCAGAAGGACTAAACTCTTTACTGCTTATACGTAGCTGCACTGTACGCAAAATAACTTTTTATTCGCATTGCTATAAATTGCGACGTGCATTGTCTACGCACGGAAGCGTGCCAACGAGGGCAGGACGTATCTCAACGAGACGGGACAAGACGGACCTGGACGGGACGAGCTGCGTGTTTCGGAACGAGAAAATGAGACGAAGAGGTCGGCGAATTACGTGCGACGCACTGACGAGAGCCGGCTCCCCGCCGCGTGTAATCCACGCCTGTGAATGCGCCGCCGCCGCGATCGCTTCGCTGCCTGCAACGGTGCAACCGCCAGTCAGGGTAACCGCCGAACGGAAGGGAAGGCCAAGGTTGGCGTAGGTTACGGATTTCGTGCGGCGCGCTCAAAACGCCGTTGTGCGCCAGCCGAATAAATAGAGAGAATTTGTGCCTTGCCTGACTATGAACAGAAAACACTAGTAAAATTCAATTGCCTTAATGATCAACGATCTGAGAAAGAGAAAGACATTTGTAATTATAAGGGATTATGTCTAGTAATGTTTTTAAAAGGACCATGTTTATTGTTGTATAAAAGGATTTAAAGTAAATGTTATATAAAGTAGTTGAATGGTATAGCAGACTGTGTACAAGTCAGAATAAGGTTCAGGCAAATGTAATTTTGCAATTTAAGTAAATTCAGTTCCTAATCCGCCAAAGACGGACAAGTATTTTGAGTGTATCAACAACATTACAATTTGTAATAATTTCTTTTGTTTGATTTTTTTTGGATTATTATTAAATTCATGTGTTTTGATATATTATTTGTGTGTGTTTTGCAAGATCCTTGTCACCTTGTCACTTGCAAGATCCTGCTCCCCTGAGATTTTCAAAAGCTCGTTTTCGAGCATTCGTCTGCGCGTCTGCTTATGTGCGACTACGCATAAGGGAGAAGCGTCAGAATATATTTGAGTACTAAAATTGAAAGCTACCTCATAACATTAATATTGCATTGTTTCTGAATGCATTATTTAAACCTCATATCTCTTATCATTTCTTCATATATTAATTTGCTATTACTATGTCCTCCAACTTTGTTTCTAATCTGTTTGCCAGCAATGAATAATATATTCACTATTATTGAGGCTTGAAAATGTGCTCTGCCTTCTTCGACTGGTATGATTGAAATAATTTCAAAACATTACCTTACTATAAATGTGAGCTGAAATTTTTTTTTTTTTTTTTTGCAAAGGTTTTCAATTTTACCCTTAATTTTGAAGTAAGTATAAGAGCTAGTAAGTTGAAATTACGCACTCAAAAACAGCTGTGTTGATGTATGTTGAGATATGATGCCCTGAATTTCAACTGAGGCATCCATTCAGAGAGGGAGCTAACTCACAAAATTCAAAACATCTATTTATTGACATATTAAAGCTGTTCATAATCGAATACGTTTACGTAATTAAAATATCGATTTCTAATCTCCCACTCCCACTGGAGGCCTCAATTTTCCTTTCTGAATATTGGAGAAGCTGTACAGCAACACTCTTAGTTTTATTGAACACATTTTACGTCAACGTTGCTGCACTATTTACCACACTTTTGGCATTGTATGCCTTCGATGGATAATGAAATTAACTTTTTTTAGAGGCTAAAAAATAAGTTTTCTCTAATTAAATATATTTGAAAGAATTTCTAGAAGGTAGTTTTCTACAAAACAAGGTTGAAAATACCTTATTTTGAGGATAGTCAAAATCATACATTTTAAACAAAATTGTGAAGAAAAGGTAAAAGATAGAAGACTGAAATTACGCATTCAGAAATAGTGTAATATTTATAAGCTATGAGATAAGTTTTACTTTTTGTGCTAAAACATTAAGTAAGCTATTCATTTTTAAAATCTATTTTAACACTAGTATTTTTCGGCGATTTTGCAGCAATGTATGCACTATAAGTTAATAAATAAAAGATTTAAATTGCTCGTGAACATATTACAAAGCTCATAATATAGAATGTCTAATTTTATAATATATGATAAAATCTTTTTTGAGTCATCACAATTTCAATTTAGTGTGGATAAAAGTGGATAACTTTTATAAATAAATTGTATTATATAAATGTTATAAAATGAGCAGCATCTTCGGAAGTATTAAAATGTGCCTGTACACAGGGTCAAAAATTAAAGAAACTCGTCTCAAATCTTGTTGAATAATAATAGTGAACTTCCTCGCCAAATACAAAAACGGGTGAGAGTGAGGGAATCGTCATTTCCAGGTACCTCACGTAAAGAACTGGCCAGAAGGATGTCTACGTGCTTACCATCCAATTTTTTCCAATCACCATCGGAAAGGAGAGAGTAGCCCCATCGAAGAGCACCATGTAAACGCCTTTGATAGGGCTGCCGACTGAGTAGGGAGTTTGCTATTTTGCTCCTTAAGAAGTACTAGAAATGTCCTTCATGCGTTTAAGACTTAAGGTTAATTAGACTTAAAGTTAAGGAGAATTCGTGACGCCTTCCAGGATCTAGTTCGCCGATCGACTATTCACATCGGCTGTTTTCAAAAACTCAATGTCGGTGCGAGATCCCGAAACTGCGGGTCAAGGACCGTGCGTGATCTTCCTTCCCCAACCCCTTCTTATCATCTCCCACTACGAGTTCAACGTAGACATCCTACTCTTTCGTACGTCCCACACTTTCTCCCACAAAACCGCGGTACATATTTTAACTTCAGGGGAAGCATGTAGGCATGATACAGTTATTAACGTAGTTAATTTAGAGAAGGTTGAAGTTCGTAAACCTTGCCTAGAGTCCAGGTTTATAACCAATGAAGTTCTTTAGCAGTCGAGGGCCGTAACACCATTCCTTTCGTAATACTACTTTACATCAATGAAAATTGACAAATAAGAAATACCATTCCTTGAATGCGAGTTAATTATTTGCCATGTTTTTCTACTACTCATACGTGTTCCTAAATAAGATGGTCTGCAAAATCTTAAACGCATGCACCGGCTCAGGTTCTCAAATGATGTCACTGCAGAACCTCCGAACGTTAGGTCCTCCAATTTGAATCTCGACGATTTATTTATTTATTTGGTAAAAAAACAGTAAAAACTGTATATGACGTATGGGAAAGAGCTTATCTGCGCACGTTTTCTTGAGGCCCAGAATGAGAAAAAGACGATGGCAGGACTTTTGACTCTAGCTATAGCTAAGTCAAATTTAGCGACTGTCTGAAGAAGAAGTCTAGCAGAATAGAAGGACACGGATTGCGCGGAATCTTTCCTTCCTCTTTCTTCACCTTTCCTCACCCCTTATCTACACACACCTAAATGCACTACACTGTCAGTCGGGAGCTTAAAGCTTGTCCTGCATATGGACAGTGCCGCGCTGCTGGGAGACACCTATCTGGGGAAAAACCCGCAAGCCGAGTATAGGACGGTGGCGAATCTCTCCGTCCAGTGGCAGCAGAACCCTAGCACCACCCAGGATAAAGTTCACAATACGACGATGTTAATTATCACAACAATTGACGCGCCCGGAATCACGAAATAATCCATCAAATAAATCCACCAATCGCAGGCCGACTATTGAGCCGCCTTTTATCCCCCATGGAATTTTTGTTTATTTGTGTTATTTCGATATCCTCATTAAATTACAAAACAATTGAAGCGAGGTCTGAAGAAGCGCAGGGGCATGTGTCTGGTGAGGGTGGGCGTGTCCGCAGGAGAGTTGCAGGTGCGCCTGTCGCCGTCGGGGGCGTGCGAGTCGCTGCTGGTGAACCCCGACGCCGCGACCATCCCCAGCGCCGTCGGCGGCGGCACCGCGCACGCCTCCGCCTCCGCCGTCACCACCCGCGCCCCTCCAACGGACACGCGCGAGACGTGGACGTCCGGCGCGGACTTCCTGCTCTCCATCATCGGCTTCGCGGTCGACCTGGCCAACGTCTGGCGCTTCCCCTACCTCTGCTACAAAAACGGCGGCGGTAAGTGCAAGGATCGGCTTGGTCCGCCGATCGCCAGCAGCGATATAGATTATTTCGAAAAAGTAGTGGTTTGAGGGCGACTTCGCGGGCGACTTCGCGGGCGACTTCGCGGGCGACTTCGCGGGCGACTTCGCGGGCGACTTCGCGGGCGACTTCGCGGGCGACTTCGCGGGCGACTTCGCGGGCGACTTCGCGGGCGACTTCGCGGGCGACTTCGCGGGCGACTTCGCGGGCGACTTCGCGGGCGACTTCGCGGGCGACTTCGCGGGCGACTTCGCGGGCGACTTCGCGGGCGACTTCGCGGGCGACTTCGCGGGCGACTTCGCGGGCGACTTCGCGGGCGACTTCGCGGGCGACTTCGCGGGCGACTTCGCGGGCGACTTCGCGGGCGACTTCGCGGGCGACTTCGCGGGCGACTTCGCGGGCGACTTTGCGGGCGACTTTGTGGGCAAATGCGTTTCCCCCTATTCACTCTTGCGTCGACAGTCGTCTTCTTTCCGCAAATCAATCCTCTGGGCTTCAAGAACCCAGCACCAGTAACCTCAAAACTCTTGAATTGGTGGGGTCCCGAAGAAAACTCTACACTACCCTCGGGCGCAGAGGGACGCAGATGTACGACACTCTCCGGAGAGGGAGTGGAGGCGTTTCAACCGGTCGAATTATTTCTGGATATAGAGAAGGTCGTCTAAAACGTAAGAGCATGTTGCATCTTGTTCCCACACAACTTTACGGACTGTAGCTAGACAAGTGTGCTAGCTTTCCATCTCCGGGTACTAGCGTTTAATTTTTTTCGATGCGTATGGAATTTATGGTCAATTAACCGAGTACGCTGCAGGATTTCTTTACATTTCTCGGGTTCCCCTTTCTTTTACATTCCTCCATTGCTTTCCAATGAATCATTTCACCTAAGTATGCATTTTATTAAGAATTCCTTGTTAAATCAGTTAAGGTCAGAAACTTACTTACTTACTTACTTACTAGCCAACGCCCACCCTTGGCAGGTTAGCCATTTGGTGACGCGCTGACCAGTATAGACGGGCTGTCTCTCTGTAGAAGTCGTCCTCTGCCGAGTTTGTGTTGGCACTCAGGGCTGGGCACATCGGAAGGTGTGTTGCATCCATCTTTGGACCATTACAGAGCACACATGCGTCGGTTTCGAAGACCCCTATGCGGTGCAGGTGGCTGGCAAGGTAGTCGTGTCCTGTAGTTGTTCTGAACACGGGCGACACTCGTGGCTCGGGGTAGATTGTGGGGGATGGGTGTTTCCCTCAGGCTGGACCAAAGTTTCCAGCGGCGCTCTCGATTCGTCGTGCTTTTACCCAGACATTTATTGAGCGCTTTATGCAGGATTTCGCAGAGGAATACGACTGGTGGCTTTGTGGCTGGTCAAGTGTTGTGCCTTTCTTGGTCAGCTCATCTGCTTTTTCATTCCCTGGAACACCAACGTGGCTAGGAATCCACTGTAGGACGATTTGACGGCCATCTTCTATGAGTTTTGAGATCCTGGCACGGCAGGATAAGGTTTTTTCACAGTCTGTATGGCAGTTACTAGACAGTGCCAGTATTGCCGCTTGGCAATCAATGAAGAACACTATCTTTTGGGCGGTATGAGCTTCTAGGGGTTTGCAGGCTTCGTTAAGGTCAGAAACTGGAATCTTAATAACGTGATCGATACAAAACTCGTTGAGCCTAAGGTCATATCAACATAGTGGCTTGGGAGAACGAAACAATTTCAGCGATCAGTAACTCAGTGATAAGTCTATTTTAATGATGCACTTTTATTTACCGAATATTCTTCACAATCTTTACAAATATGGTCTCAAATATTCGGCTTCACAACATTCTAATACAATAATAGTAAAATGGCATGACACTTAAAAAATATTTTAAATCAAAGTCCACGATGCGCCTTCCGGTCTCAGTGAAGATGCTTGAATTCTCCTAGATGACCCAGAAATGCCCAGAGAAGATGGGTAATGGCATACTCTCTTCCTTGAATCATATTCAGTAGGCTTGGCTGACTGACATAATCAAAAATGAATAAAATCCATACAAATGTATTATTGATGAAAAAGTGTTAATTCTTCACTCGTTCTTAAATTAATAATGACTTAGAATCGATTCTTGTTTGGGTAGGAATTATTTCGTTGCAAGTTACGTCATGCTCTGACTTTCGGGGACAGGATGGCAGAGGGGAAAGCTGACATTATTTAAGAGAGGTGAAACTATTCCATCTTTCTTTCCGCCAGCTCCAAACCTCACTCGCGCAACTCCGTAAACTCATTATGGTTTTAGCGCATTTTGGGCTCCCAGCAACTGCCTGGGACGTCCTACAACTCGGTCCGGCACGAGGCGAGACAAGGGGCCTCGGACGGTTCCGGTCAACTTTTTTTTTTCTGTGAATTCGGTTCCCCCGTTAAATCCACCGGTGGAGTGGCGCGCACCGCAGCAGCGAAAATTCATTAACATCGACCGCGCGATTTCAAAGGTTGCTGGGCGATGCCGAGGGGGCGCCCGCCCAAATGCCTGCGCGCCGGGCGGCCGGACGGGGCGGCGCCCACGAAAGGTCACTCGCGTCCGCCCCGCCTCGCCAAGCCCCGCCACCCGCCTGCTCGGCCCCCGCGCCCGCCGACACGCCCGCCTCGCGCCACCATCGGGTCCGCTTCACGACTTGCCCTTCCCGCGACCATGCGATTCTACCCCCTGCCGCCCCACCATCCGCTTCCGCCTCGCGCCACCATCGGACCCGCTTCACGACTTACTCTTCCCGCGACCATCCGATTCTGTCCCCTGCCGCCCCACCATCCGCTTCCGTACCTTCAGTCTCTAACAACCCGCTTCACCGCCATCCGCGCCCAACTCCAACGCCTCCGCTTCCGCGCCATCCGTTCCCATGCCAACTGCTACCCCGCCATCCGCTTCCTCGTCATCCGCTTCCAGGCCATCTGCTTCCCACGCAAACTGCTACTCAGCCATCCGTTCCCACGCCATCTGCTCCCCCGCAAACCGTACTACGCCGTCCGCCCCACCCTCAGCATTCTCGAATCGGATATTTAGCTCATTGCCGCTGTCTCTACAGCAAATCTGACCGGGCGGTTCTGGGGTTCGAGTCCCGACGAAGCGGATTTTGGACACTAAATAACTAGGTGGAATTCGGCCGCTGTGGGGAGGGGAATTCTTGCGGCCGACTGGTCTGATCGATAGTTTCCAGTGTTTTTTCCAATCAATATCAGGCGAATGCCGGAGCAGTAGTCCAACCGACGGGCCACGGACGCACGCGATCTCTTCCCCTTCCCTATCCTACACTGCCCCCAACACACACGTACATGCACTACCATATATTTCAGGAGACCAGTCAGAAGGTTAGAGCTTAATCTGGTAAGGTCGGTGTCCCGCGGCGAAGAGATACCTTGAGCAAATCCCCCGCATGCCGACGTGTAGGTCGGCGCCGGATCTCCTCGTCCAGCTAGGGAGACCACCATCACCACCTGCCGGGCTAAAACATTCACTACTCTAAGAGGACTATTTTGCATAGCAACTGACGAGCTCGGAAACATGTATCAATTTTCCCTTAATTGAAATAAAGAAATAAATGTAATACTGTATAATTATTGCAAGTAAAATAAAAAAATCATGCAATAAAGGGTACACCGTGACACGCTTCTATTCCATCGTTCGTCTTTCCTGTCGTTCGCCCCTGTTTGACCTGCCACGCCATGGCGTCCAGCTATGGCCTCGTCCCTTCGCTGGTCCTGACTTGCGTCCGCGCTCTCGCCCTCACCCCTCCACTCCCCCCACCCAACACCCACGGCGACGGAAGGGGAGCGCGCTGCGAGGACTACCTGCCTGACCTAACAAAGTTTAGAAGATTACATTGGAACCTCGATAACGCAAATCTGGAAGGGAACAGGAAAGATTCGAGGGTAGACGTATCGACATATCGAGGTTCTGATCACTGAGAGAAAGAAATATAAAGATGATTCGGGCTTAAAACAGTACTGACAATTTGAAAAGTTTACAGCAGTACGCACCTAAAAATGAAGGGTCGGAGAAGAAGCGATAAGTCAGTTGATTTAAAACCGAGAAAACTGATTCAAACTTATTCAACACACTTTTACCGGGTCAGGGCAGTCTCCACTAAATTATTTTGTTTATGCGTTTGTACGACATGTATTACATTTTTGGAAAATTATTATTTTTGAATATTTTTTATATCAGACGGAATATAGTTTTATATATGTAATCATCGGGACTTCATTTTTCCAAATCACTCCAATTTTTGTCAAATCACTCCAATTTTTTTTCAAGCACCAAATCTGTTTTCTTAAATACAAGCACCTCCTTACCCTAATCGGTTTTTGAAGCCATGTTTCATTTGGACAAAAATCTTTTAAATTCTCTACAAGATGCCATTAGTATCTCAAAAAATTTCAATTTCTTGATATCGTTTTTCCAAGACCCTTCAAATGTATAACTTACCTAATTGATAAAACCAAATGTTGAAAGTGAAAGTACTACTGAATTTATAATATTTTCATATTAAGTGATCGCAGTTTTTTCTTGGTCAAGATTAGACTTTTTGGCGAGACCATCGGTTGAGGCAAAAAAGTCAATCGAGACCATGAAAAATCTCACTGCGCTCATGAAATATGAAAATCATGTTACTACAACTGTATAAAAGTTAAACGTTTGAAAAAAGTTTCTAATTTTATATTGGAATAAGGTGTTTCGAACGAAACTGGACGGGACGAAACTGAAAAGGAGGAACCTTGACGGAACGAACCTTGACTGGCAGAAACTGGACGGGCCGAACCTGGACGGGCCGAACCTTGAGGGGCCGAACCTTGACGGGACGAACCTCGACGGGACGAACCTCGACGGACGAACCTCGACGGGACGAACCTCGACGGGACGAACCTCGACGGGACGAACCTCGACGGGACGAACCTCGACGGGACGAACCTCGACGGGACGAACCTCGACGGGACGAACCTCGACGGGACGAACCTCGACGGGACGAACCTCGACGGGACGAACCTCGACGGGACGAACCTCGACGGGACGAACCTCGACGGGACGAACCTCGACGGGACGAACCTCGACGGGACGAACCTCGACGGGACGAACCTCGACGGGACGAACCTCGACGGGACGAACCTCGACGGGACGAACCTCGACGGGACGAACCTCGACGGGACGAACCTCGACGGGACGAACCTCGAAGGGGACGAACCTCGAAGGGGACTTTTGGCCTTTTATAGTTACATCGAAATAAGTCTTTCGGAACATGACACAAGAGCAAAACAATAAATATTTGGATATCCGAGAAAACACTTGGAACAGTTTTCGAGAAATCTTGATTGATCGTTTTCGGAAGTGTACACTTTGAGCTCTCTTGCACGCAAAAACATTTAATATTTCATTAAACTACACATTAAGATATTTTAAGGTTTTATTGTTCACATACCAATATCCAAAATCGCACATGCAAATATTACTACATATATATTACTACAATATTACGAGAGGTACGAAAAAATAGAGGAAAGTAACTTTTGGAAATTCAAGTTCCAGTATAAACGACCTTTCTGTCATAATTCAATGTATTGTGGTGAATTTTTTCAATAAGTTTGAAGGGAAAAAAGAAGAGCCTTTCTTGAGCCTTTATTTTTTACTTAGGGGGAAATGGACGATTTCCGTCAAATTTACTCAATTACTACTCATTGTTTTAAAAAATTGTACATGATATAATTTAAATATCTAAATTGAGGGATATATTCCATTGACAAAGTCATACATGGCTTTAATATTGGAGGTGAAGAGGAGGAGGATGGGTAAGGTTCAAAAATAAATTTAAACTTTTGCAGTTTTTTAACTTTCAGGGGTTTGAATGAAAATAAGAACTAACCGTATTTATAAATAAACTTTCTTCTGTATTATCAAAACAAAATTCGTAAATATGACTGGGGCTTCATCTAAATTAGACAGACACACGTACAAACACAAAAAGTCACAATGATCTCCGCAACTACTCTCTCACAACTACTAGATATTACTTACGAAGTATTTGTCAAGTTTCAGCGAAGAAGCTTCTAATCTAACAGAGTTGTGGATGACGCACCCATCTATCCATCCAACCAACCATTTTACATAGAAATCGATTTTCGAATACAGAATTGCATGAATCTCCTCTCCACCTGCACCAACCTTAATGAACCTTGGAAAAGCAGTAATAGGCCTTAATCCTAGCGTGTGTGGAAAATTTCAGCTGAAAAGAATCATGCACAAGGTTTTTACAACCGATATTCGACACTTTATTTTTGAGGCGATTCCAATACTTGGTATAATACTACACTGAAGTGACAAAAGTCGTGAGATAGCGATATGCAAATATACAGATGGCAATACTATCGCGTACAAAAGGTGCAAATGGGCAGTGCATTGGCAGAACTTCCATTTGTACTCAAGTGATTCGTATGAAAGAGTTGCTGGCGTGATTACGCCGCAAGACGAGAATTAACAGACTTTGAACACGGAGTGGTAGACTCATGGGTCATTCCATTTTGGAAATCGTTAATGAATTCAATATTCCGAGATCCAATGTCAAGAATGTACCGAGTATACTTAATTTCCGACATAACCTTTTCTCAGAGACAACGCAGTGGCCGACGGCAGTCACTTAATGACCGAGAGCAACAGCGTTTGCATAGAGTTGTCAGTGCCGACAAACAAGCAACTCTGCGTGAAATAACAGCAGAAATCAATTTTGGATGTATGAAGAACGTATCCGTTAGGATAGTTTGTCGCAATTTGGCTTTACTGGGCTATGGCAGCAGAAGACCGACTCTAGTCCCTTTGCTAACAGCACGACATCGCCTGCAGCCCATCTCCAGGGCTCGGGACCATATCAATTAGACCCTAGACGATTAGAAAACAGTGGCTTGGTGAGATGAGCCCGAAGTTTACTCAGTAAGCGGTAATGGTAGGGTTCGAGAGTAGCGCTGACGCCAGAACACCATGGACCCAAGTTATCAACACAGCACTCTGCACGCTGTTGGTAGCTGGCTCCATGACATGAGCTGTTTTTATATGGAATGGACTAGGTCCTCTCGTCCACCGGGAGAGATGGCTCAGTTCATCAACTGATGTCACTGCAGTCCCTCTGACTGGGAGGTCTTAGATTCGAGTCCGACGGCGGCAGGATTTTCGGCACTTGCTTGTCAGCTAGGTCGAATTCAGTCGCTGTCTGGAGGAGCGTTCTAGGGGCCGGCTGCTCTGATCGGTAGTTTTCCGTGGTTTCTCCGATCAACACCAGGCGAATGCCGGAGCAGTACCCTAGCAAACGGGCCACGGAGCGCGCGCGATCTTTCCTTCTTCTTCCTTATCCTATCCTCACCACTTACACACACATACACACACATAGATGCAATACACTACCACACATGCCGGGAGATCAGTTGAAAGCTTAGAGGTTGTCCCGACTGGGGAAGTGCCCCACTGGCGAGAGATACCTAGTTGAGGGGAAAACCCCACTAGTCGGCTGTAGGTCGGCGCCGGATCTCGCCATCCAGCGGGGAAGATCACCGCCACCTTCCGATGAAAAAAACACGCACTACACTTACGGAAGTAATGATCTATGTAGTTGATGCTCCCGGAATCACGAACAATCAATTCTCTGGTCCAACTGAACCAATCAGACTGGAAATTGTTATGTTCAGCAACTTGCAACCGGTCATGGACTTCATATTTCCAAACAACGATGGAATTTTTATAGAAGTCAATGCGCCATGTCACTGGGTCACGACTGTTCGCGGTTGGTTTGTAGAGCAGTCTGGACAATTCGAGCGAATGATTCACATCGCAAGACATGAATCCCATCGAACGTTTATGGGACATAAACGAGAGGTCAGTTCATGCACAAAATCCTGCATCGGCCACACTTCCGCAAAGGTGGGCGACTATAGGGGTAGCATGGCTCAATATTTCTGCATGGAACTTCCAACGACTTGAGTTCTTCTGCTGCCATAGCTGAATTGCTCTCCTTCGCCTCGCACAAGGAGGGTCGACACGAAATTAGGAGGTATCCCTCGACTTTTGTCACCTCAGTCCCTCAGTGTTTCGTACTACAGGGATGAAAAGTAGAAATTAATATATATATATATATATATAATATATATTATATTAATATAATTATATTTTTATATATATATATATATATATATATATATATATATATATATATATATATATATATTCCTAGGCCAAAAATGTTGAATTTCACGGACAATAGTCCCTTAAACGATACTTAAAGAGGTGAATGTTTAAAAATTATTATTATTGTTATTATTATTATTATTATTATTATTATTATTAAAGTTTCTGCCTACGAACGTAATAATTCGGAACCTGGCGACGTAAGGAGACGAGTCCATGATATTGGAATAAGAATTCTAAAGACACGTTCATACGGATTGCACTGAGATATTTCTAGTACGACTTCATGGAAAATTACTTGTTAATTCATTAAATTATCTTGAGCTCATTCACAAAATGTGAAAAGGTATCCTTTGTGATTTATGTCATCCCCAGTGTTTTTTTAGATCGTTATAGCCTTCGTTTTATTTATTTTGCGATACTTTCCAAACAAAATCTTACATTACCGTATGCTCGCAAAGAATTTTCTTCGAATAAATAAACAGAATATGGAAGTACTAGTCTCCTTGTCAATCTTCAAGATAGTTCATGAATCAATGCGAAATTGTAAATGTAAAAATATCAGAGTCCAGAAACCTTCACATTTAGACGACATGTGCAAGTTTTGTTCAGCTAATTCTGTATTGTAATAAAGCGAGCAGAAACATTTATTTCTTCTGAAAAACAAAATACTAACTTTATGTAAGAAATATAACCGTTGAAGTTCAATAACAATTGTGGCCTTGTTTATTGGTCACCAGGGATTAAAAATTCATGGGCCTAGCCCGAAAAACCTCAATTTTACCGAACGATTAACAGGACCTACATAAATGACTGCTCAAAGTCCTGGAACAGAGTCGCCGTCTACGCCGCAAGGGCGTTCCTCATACCGTACGTGCTAGTTAAAACTCATGGGCGGAGTCCGAAAAATCTGAACTTTACCAAACGATTACGTACCTATACAAATGGCTGCTGTAAGTCTTGAGACAGAGTCGCCGTCAGCGGGCGTGCCGCAGGGGCGTTCTTCTCCTAAGCGCTGATTAAAACCCACGGGCCTAGTCCGACAAACCTCAACTTTACCGAACGATTAACAGTACCTACACAAATGGCTGCTTTAAGTTCTGAGACAGAGTCGCCGTCTGCGGGCGTGCCGCAGGGGCGTTCCTCATCCCGTACGCGCTGATGCTGGTGCTGGGCGCCGTGCCGCTGTTCTACATGGAGCTGGCGCTGGGCCAGTTCACGCGCCAGGGACCCATCTCCGTGTGGCGCGTCTGCCCGCTCTTCAAAGGTGAGGATGCGGACACCCGGTATGTTTGTGTCAACCGGTCACTTTATGAAGAATGTTGACGTTTTAAAAATAAATTCTGTAATAATGTCTTAAATAAGCACTCATTAGCCTCTTTTCCTTTGGCTTCTCTGTTTTCACTCATGACTTCAAAGAATGTGTATATCTAACCCAGAAAGGCATTTGAGAAAAAACGTAGTCAAAAAACACAGTTTCCAGTAAATTCAGTTATTTTTGTTTTAATATTTTTAAATTTTTTACCAGATATAATTGTGACCAATGTACTTTTTATTTTGTGTTAATAACTTAAAGTTTTGGAATTATACCTAATATTTACAATCAACATTCATTTTCGGTGGAATAGAAAGTAAAATTTGATGCGTTGTATCTCCCTAAACCATCTCGAACTATTGCTTTATTTTTAACACCCTATCTATTGCGGAATCAAGAACAGTTTTCTTAAATTTTTTCAATGCACCGTTGCGTTCGGTAGTAATACCGAACTACTACACTTACAGAATTTGTGTAAATGCATTAAAAGTAAAGTTTATTCGTTTTAATTATTGACATATTTCAATTTATTCAATGTAATTTATATTGGAATTGAAAATAAGGGACTGATCATGTAATCACTAATTCCAAATGCGAGCAGAATTCAAAAAAAATTATGCAGTGCCCGGTCAAATGTGGTTTCATTAGATACCCAGCAATTCGGAGAAAATACAAACGGAACGAAACAGTTTCCATTTTGACCGAAAAATTCAAATATTTCATGTGTTAGTCTGCTTATTCTCTTACTGCACATACCGATAATTCTCATATTCAGTGCGTCTCTGCTTACGACACAGCTGATGTCGTACAACAGCATAATGCCCAGAAAGAGCCCACCCGCCATTAAATATTTGTTATTTACGTGTTACATTAATAACGTGGGAAAGCAGGTTTTTTTTTTACTTTCTCACTACGGGAAAGAGAAAGTCATGTAATGCTGCGCCAAAAAACGGCGAATTTTGGGCAGAAATACTCTTATTTCCGGGCCCTATTAACGGAAAAGTGGATCAATTCAGTTGTGTGAAGGACGTTTAAAAGAATGGTGCAGGTCTCTCTCCCTGATTTTTCGAAAATTACAAAAGTTCGACATTTTTTCGGCATCTTCCTACAACTGAAATATTAAAGATAGATGTTTTTCCTTAATAAAAACTGATCATTAAAGATAGATTTTGAATTAAGATCATGTACAATATTTGGAAGATTTGAGTACTTTTTTAGTAATTTTGCGTGAAAATATGTACTGTTTTAGCACCACTAGTTTTATATTCTTGTTGTGTAGAGCACTGTTGTATTGTGTATACTACGCAATGTTTTGGCAGTTTCCGAGAAGCCTATTCTTGTTAAAATATTTTATTTATTGCAGTATTATACGAAAGTAATTTGTATTGTTAGCTATGTGCGTGCTACTGTTTGGGAAACTATTTTTTATGATTCTGTTCCATATTTTGGCTACTGCAGAGTACTAAATGTGTATTTCAGTGCATTCAAAGTTTTCGTGACCCATGTTAATGATAATCCTGTATCATATTTTAAGAATTAAAGATGTTCGGTTTACAGAGTTGGGAGACCGTTTCTATTTGAATTTTTCATTTCCGAGGAAACAAATATTCTTAATGAAATGAAATGTCCGAACCGTTACCTTTCTTTACAAAGTGCATAAGACTAAAAAAACCGCATACCAAAACAAAAGCATTTGTCTTAATGGGATTTTCGATAGTTATTGTCATTACATTAGGTCTAACTATTATTAAAGAATAATGTTAAATTGTTGATTTATTTAATAAAAATGAGATATACGACTAATCTAATACTGAACAGAACGTAGACCATCTATATTTTCGAACATAAGAGTTTTCTAAACGTCCCCGCATGGGTCGCAGGTTTATTTAAAGTCATTTTTATCAGAACTCTTCACTACCGTATATGACGGTACTACAGTATATAATATAATAAGAGAATGAAATGAAACGAACGCGATTGGACAAGAAAGGTGAGAAAATGCTCAGTGAGGGGCGGTTTCTTAGCGTTCTTCGTGCGCTCCGCACCGCGCCGCTCCGCGCCCGCTCGCCCGCAGCGGAGCGAGCGCCCGTCCCTCGGCGGCGCAGCGCCGTGTTTTGTCGTAACGAGCGCCCCGAGGGCCCAGTGGGTGCCGCCCCCGCCCCACCGCAGCCCTACGCGCACAGCAGCGAAAGGGCAGCGCCACACGGGCGGTCGGGAGGTGAGGCAAGCTCTGTGGGAGCGGGAGCGGGTGGAGGCGGGGATGATGCGGGGCGGAGGCGGGGCGGATCGGAGGCGGAGCGGAGGCGGAACGGAGGCGGGGCGGAGGCGGGGCGGAGCGGAGGCGGAGCGGAGGCGGAGCGGAGGCGGAGCGGAGGCGGGGCGGAGGCGGGGCGGATCGGAGGCGGAGCGGAGGCGGAGCGGAGGCGGGGCGGAGGCGGGGCGGAGCGGAGGCGGAGCGGAGGCGGAACGGAGGCGGGGCGGAGGCGGGGCGGAGCGGAGGCGGAGCGGAGGCGGAACGGAGGCGGGACGGAGGCGGGGCGGAGCGGAGGCGGAGCGGAGGCGGGGCGGAGGCGGGGCGGAGCGGAGGCGGAGCGGAGGCGGAACGGAGGCGGAGCGGAGGCGGAACGGAGGCGGGGCGGAGGCGGGGCGGAGCGGAGGCGGAGCGGAGGCGGAACGGAGGCGGGGCGGAGGCGGGGCGGAGCGGAGGCGGAGCGGAGGCGGAACGGAGGCGGGGCGGAGGCGGGGCGGAGCGGAGGCGGAGCGGAGGCGGAGCGGAGGCGGAGCGGAGGCGGGGCGGAGGCGGGGCGGAGCGGAGGCGGAGCGGAGGCGGGGCGGAGGCGGGGCGGGGCGGAGCGGTGGCGGAGCGGAGGCGGGGCGGAGGCGGGGCGAAGGCGGGGCGGAGGCGGGGCGGAGGCGGGGCGGAGGCGGGGCGGAGGCGGGGCGGAGGCGGGGCGGAGGCGGGGTGGGGCGGAGCGGTGGCGGAGCGGAGGCGGGGCGGAGGCGGGGCGAAGGCGGGGCGGAGGCGGGGCGGAGGCGGGGCGGAGGCGGGGCGGAGGCGGGGCGGAGGCGGGGCGGAGGCGGGGCGGAGGCGGGGCGGAGGCGGGGCGGAGGCGGGGTGGGGCGGAGCGGTGGCGGAGCGGAGGCGGGGCGGAGGCGGGGCGAAGGCGGGGCGGAGGCGGGGCGGGGCGGAGCGGTGGCGGAGGCGGGGCGGAGCGGAGGCGGGGCGGAGGCGGGGCGGAGGCGGGGCGGGGCGGAGCGGTGGCGGAGCGGAGGCGGGGCGGAGGCGGGGCGGAGGCGGGGCGGAGGCGGGGCGGAGGCGGGGCGGAGGCGGGGCGGAGGCGGGGCGGAGGCGGGGCGGAGGCGGGGCGGAGGGGGGCAGAGGCGGGGCGATAGAGAGGAGGCGGGGCGGGGAGGAGGTTGGTCGGAGAGGTGGCGGGGCAATGAAGAGGCTGGACGGAGGCTGGGTTGGAGGCGGGGTGGAAGCGGGGCGGAGGCGGTGCGACGGTGGCATGGGTGCTGGGCAACGCTCTGATTGGGTGGGACGCAAGGAGTCGGGATCGGAGTCAGTAAATGAAAATGGAACGGAGGAGCAAGGGGGAGGGGCGATGTTAGTAGCGGGGATGAAGGCGGAGTAGGAGCAGGGTCGAGGGTAATGGTGGTGGAGGAAACAGGAGACCTTTTCCTCGAGGCTGAGAAATAAAGGACAAACTAAGCGGAGCATGTTCTTCTTCATAACTCCTCTAATAAGTTTTGTACATTCCAGTTCAACGCGCATGGCTTAATCGAAACAGTTGTTTATTTTATTTGCTTTTTTAACTCTTAATTTCCTTCGCATTATTCGACTCTCCTTCGGTAAAGCTCGTCGTAAAACTGGTTCTGGTAGTAGCTTTCTACAGCATGGTGTGGCGAAACAAAAAATGAATCCTAACAGAAACCAAGATCATCATTAAAAAAACTTAAAGTTTTCAAAAGAAGTTAAGCGAAGTACCTTTCAATGTAACATATAGCATAAATTACTACAAGAGTAAAACGTAAAGAAAAATTCTGTACGAATTGTTACTACTTGAAATTAGTCGCCGTCAACATTAGGATATTTTTGACATGTAGCGCATGTTGAATTCGTGCCACGAAACTAGCGACAACTCTGCCTTGAATGTTATTTAGATTCTTTGTTGATAGAAAAGCGGGCAGAACTTGTATAGTATGTAAATATCAGATGCTGATTCTAGAATTATATAAATTAGTCGGGCGCAGAAAATACTAAAAAGAGATCGAATGTAAAATCTGATTGAAGAGATTAAGACGTTCCAATTGAACTTTGAAAAGTAAGAAGAAAGGTGGATAGAGAGGGAAGATTAATGAAGTAATTTTTGGATTATGAAATAGTATACAAAAATCAGCGCAGAAAAACAGGTAAAGAAATTGAGGTAAAGATCTGTGATGGTTAATAATGAAGATTTTTCGATCTTATTTTCTTGACGTCTTGAGAATGGAAGCATTTCCAACGCTTTCAGTTGTGTATAAAAAAGGAATATATTGATTTCTCCAAAAAAGAAAAATTGCCAGAGAGAGACGGAGGGTGGGGAGGAAAGGGAGTGCAGAATGAAAATGTCTGAGTGAGTAAGGCAGAGAGAAAGAGAGGAAGGAGTGGAATATAAAACTGGCTTCTGTAGACATGGCAAAAATACTTCAAAACGGTCGCAGAATGCAAAGACGATTGTTCCGCGAGTAGAATAAAAGATTTTAGTTTTATGTTACAACGGTTCGTAGGTATGATAATTCGTCAGTATGTGGTACAGAGGACGTGCTTGCAGAAAGCGAACAAATTTTAAAATTTCAGTGATGAAGTTGTTCTGATTTAAAAAATAGCCGATAAATGTATAATATAATCAATACTTCCCCTTTAGCCCACGCGGGCGAGATTCTGGCGACGAGTTTTTGTAGTAGTCCCAAGGCGGGAGGTAATCTCGGTCGTAAGTCACGACGTCAGCTGTTGAGACGTAAACCGGGGCACAAGACGTAGGCCTGGACGTGAGCGCGCGGACGTACATTTGATAGTATGTGTAGCCGCAAGCGTGAACATGGGCTTGGTCGGGGACATAAATGTCAATGTGGTTTTGGACGGGAATGAGGGCGTGTGTGGAAGCGGAGGTGAATTTGGTGTGGGTGTGGACATGGGCATGTATGCGGCTGCAAACATGAACGCGGATGTGGGCATGACCGCCAATAAGGAAAAGTACTATACCGTTGCAGACCTAAACGAAGTGCAGGGATCCTAATGACTAGTGCTTGGAAATGAGCGACAGGTTTCCCTCCGATTCTTTCCTCATTTTCAATAGGAGCCTCAGAGTGACCTCCGGTTGGTTCTTGACCGCGAAATTCAAATACCTCAATAATCCTACCTCTTGTATTTCTCTGAACCAGCTGGTAATATATTCATAATGCGAAAGGCTCATAAAATGGGCAGAACATTGCGATCACAGTCTTATTTTCTACACCCGATGTATGAGGAAAATAACCTTCTGAGAAGGTATAACTTTGGTTACCCATCCAGCGCTGTCGCCCGGAATATTCACTCCTATGTACAATCTTGGCCTTTATAACTTCTCGAGGATATGATTTCTAGCACGGTGGCTATATTGTATTAAATATCATAGAATAATATTAAGAAATATGAAGTAAGAGTTCATAATTTAATGTGTCATTAATTTTGTGTACTGTGTCATTTAACAACTTCTTCTTTTTCTTTATTATTATTATCATCCCCACAACATTGTCGTAAAAGAGGTAAAAAGAAGGACAGCATAGAAATTCTACGACCCCCCCCCCTAATATTTCTCGGCATTTTATTTTCCACACGTCACACATTGAACCAATATGTACGCTCAACCCGGTAGGAAATATATTCGTACGCACACACTGATTAGCCCAGCAAACTGAACGGATCCCCTCGCGAGAACGAGTACAACCGGACCTCCGATTCCGTTTTTTCCTCCGGATGACCGTCGGTTGAACCGAAGGTAACCGAAGGAGCACAGTGTTCGCGAGCCGAAGGTGAGTTCCGGACGTCAGAACACTACTCCTGGGCCATTCTTAAATTACGTGAGGCCTTGGGAGGGGGGTCAAACAAATCTCATCTAATTTTACATGGGGAAGAGGGGGGTCACCGCAAATATCCTGTATTTTTTCGCTAAAAACAGTGCTCAACAACCTACTTTCATCCATCACAAGAGCTGCAGAGCACCGATGTGCGGTTTCTCTTTGCACCAGCTGCACCAGCACGCAATGAGCGACCCTCACGGATCGTATCACGTCGGGCTAATGAGCTTCTGGGTGCAAGCGACAACGGTTTAGAGTGGTTAAATCACAGCAAAGTTCAAGGAGCGGATGAATTTACAAAAAAATTATATGGACATGTTGGTTCCAATAGTCACTCTTGAGACCGCACGTTAGTCTCCGTGAACTGAATAACAATGACTTATTGCACAGTTTTTAGAAATGCAATAACATTCATTGTAATTCACTCACTATTCTGTAAATACTATTCATATTTAGTCTTACATAAATATAATTAAGCAAATTTTGTTTTTTAAATAAATCCCATTGTAATCACAAATTAACGTGTTTACATTAAAAATACGCATTTTAAAAACTCTCACGTTAGATTAGAAGCGGGTAGGGGGTCAAGCCAAATCTCACGACATATCAACAAGGGCGAAGGGGAGTCGAAAAATCGCCAACATCGCCTCACGTAATTTCTGATCGCCCCTTCTGACGGGTTGCAGGCGTGGGATTCTGCGCGGTGCTGGTGGCCTTCTACGTGAGCTTCTACTACAACGTGATCATCGGCTGGGCGCTGTACTTCCTGGTGGCGTCGGCGACGCCCGAGCTGCCGTGGCTGCACTGCAACAACACGTGGAACTCGGACTTCTGCCAGGAGGGCACGCCCAACGCCTCCGACGCGGCCAACGCCAGCGCCGTGGACGGCGGCGTCAGCTCCACCGCGCTGCCCATGCAGCAGCGCTCGCCCGCCGGGGAGTACTTCAAGTGAGCACCCTCGCAGCCCCGCGCCGCCGCCTCGGACGGTTCATCGTCTCCTGTGTTATTTCAGTAGTGTACCTTCCCTTTGCGGCTCCCACACGCAACCTTCGTAAATGAGGTCTCTAAAGAAAGAGAAATTCAAGGAGACGTGACGAACTGCACTTTCACTTTCAAAATATGAAGAATATATTTAAAACATTCATCTAAATATTCATGTAAAATGCAACACGCAACGCACGTCAGGATTTGTTTTGAATATATATCGTTAACTGTCTCCTAAACGAAGCGTCCTACTGCCTTACTCGTAAAAACTAAAATTTTGAGGCCAAAAGCCTCAAAGAAACGTTCCTCACACCGAAATATACAGGATGAGATCTTTTTGACCATTCTATTACATTTTTGCTGGTTCCACGCTTCTCGAATTTATCCCATCTGTTCAGAGCCTGTAGAAGTGGCAAATGTATATGAAATTACTAATTACTTGATATTCTATGCGATATAATTACACAGAGTTGATAATTAGTTCTTTGCTCGATAATAAAGTTAAATAAGAATTGTTTTTATTGACAAGGGAATGTTATATTGTTATTAATAACAAGGTGACACACAGAACAAGTGACGGAGGATAAAAGGGTCTTGAAGAAAAATCAATATTACAGGCGAACTGAAAAATGGAAATGGAAAAATAAGGAAGACGGGATACAGCACGCGAGAGTTCTCCCCCGGGTACGCTAGTTCATAGATTGATTGATTGAGTGATTAGTGATTCCTGGCGCGTCAACTAGTCCCGCGATGTACTACTCCCATCATTAGTCCCGTAAATGTACGAAATATTTTTATCGAGGGAGATGCGGATGATATTCTCCCGCTGGATGGCAAAATCCGGCGCCAACTTACACGTCGGCTCGCAGGGTTTTCTCCAGGAATCACTCACCAGCGGGGAGCCGCCCCAGCCAGGGCAGGCTCTTAGCTCCAGGCTGGTCTCCCGACAGGTGTTGTCGTGTAGTGCGCGTAAGTGTGCGTCTGTGTAAGTGAGGGGTGACGACCGGACAAGAGAAAGAAAAGATCGCGCGCGGTCCGCGGCCCGTCTGTTAGGATACTGCACCGGCATTCGTCTGGTGTTGATCGGAGGTACAACGGAAAAATAAAACCCATTTGGGCATCCAGCTGCTAGAATTGTCCTTCAGACAACGGCTGAATTTAACCTAGTTATCAGGCTAATGTCGAAAATCCTGCTACCGCCAGGGTTCGAACCCATCAGCTACCCTAAGTCGTTGCCTCGGGCGGCCGACATCGTTAACGCATGAGCACGGAGGCGATCTCGGCACGATTGATTGATTAATTGATTCGTGGTTCTGGCGCTTCAACGTCTATTATCATCAGCCCCACCAGTGTGGTGCATGCCTATTCCGGGCAGTTGTGATGTTCTTTACCCGCTAGAACTTGAGATCCAGCGCCGACCTAAACTCCAGCTTTTTGGTCTTTCCCTCTCCAGATATCTCCGTCAGCGGGGCACCACACCAGATGAGTCAAGCTTCCGACATATGTGGTAGTGTACTGTATTCAAGTGTGTGTGTGTGTGTTTGTGTAAGGGAAGAAGTGAAGGCCAGAAAGGGGACGGGAAGATCCCCTGCAGGGAAGGTCCGTAGTCCGTTTGTGGCCCGTCATTTATACATTTATGCCTGTATCAGTCATTCCCAAAAGCATTCATAGTAGCAGCAGACAAAAACACTGCAACTGATAGACGCAACTGCAAGGCGGGAGTCGAAGTGTGTGGGTGAGGGGTTGTGTGCGGGATGTTGCAGCCGTGCGGTCCTCCAAATGCAGTACAGCGACGGGCTGCACGCGATGGGCGTCCCGCGCTGGCAGCTGGTGCTCTGCCTGCTGCTCGTCTACTCCATGCTCTACCTCTCGCTCTTCAAGGGCGTCAAGTCCTCAGGTGAGTGCCGCACCGCGAACCACGGTTGTCAGTTTGGGCGGAATTCGGTTTTTTGGGCTCAAAACACGTGCGGTTTCTGGCGGATTTTCAGATTGCGACGAAATTTTCAAGAAACACCGACGTTGACATAGGGTTTTATTTTTTTAAATTTTTTTTTACTTTTTCCATGATTTTTCATTAATCATTTGTTTATTCGTTCAAATTTACTTTGAGAATGAGTAATGTTAGTAGTCGTATGTCAGGAGTAGAGTAATTTGAGATATCTAGTATTTTAGGGTGAGTTCTATAAGTCATAGCGTCTTTGTCGTACATGAGTACATATTATATCAAATTGTCAGTACTTGCAGTTAATTTTAGAATACGCCATTTAAAATTAAGTTTAGTTACAATCATTCAAAAAACATTTCAATGTGATAAATAAAATGATCTCATTTGAAAATAATTATTTTGTCTCTTAAAGTATTCCGCCCATCTGCTGTAGTCATGAGAATTGTCATAACTAATTTTTAAATATTAAGATACAAAATCATTATTTGCAAAGAGTATACGTTTTTACATAAATTATTAATGAAAACGTTCACAAACAAAAAAAATAAAACTAATCAAGGATTTCATAGGGTCACTACCTCAAAAACATTTCAAATACATATTAAAATACATATTATTTTAATGCGAATACAGATTTACCGCTTGAATAGTTGATTTTTTATTGTTGGGCGAAATTGAACGGATTTTGCGGCATGAAACGGCGGATGTTTGTGCGAAGCATCAGGCAACCCTGCCGCGAACATGGCTCGCCAGTTCCTCTCGTCATCTGAGGAGTTCCACGCCAGAGCCAATGTTACAACTGAGGCTCGCCGCTATATGACAGACACAGATGCCAATGTTTCGGCCGTCATATTGTGATCTTCCTCAGCATTTCTCCCTGAGGAACCTCGCAGCATGACGGGTGAAATGTTGGTACCTGGACCTAGAATGCGGCTTCCCCCGGACAGCCAAGAAGATACTGATACAGGCTGCGGAAGGCTAGGCTTTTACTGGTACCATTGGTTAGTCAAGCAATTTGTCCTCTAGAGGAAATAATTTACATTCTTGTGAGACGGGATTTTTTTGTACGGCACAGCCTTTCAATCAAAGCAGAATTTGGTTCCAAAATTAAATGTTTGATTTGATAACCAATTTTATTACCGATCCATTGCAAATTTAATTTTTTAAATTTCTCTTTAGATCACAGAACAATGCAGTATTTAAAATTGTCCAGTTCTATTTATGTTGCACCACAAAGTGTAATTCAGGTTACAATATTTGTGAAACCCACGTCAGTCTTCATTACTTTTGCCATTCAAGAAATATCTTACGTTAAAACTTGAAGACACAAGAAAACGGAACGTCGAAAAGAGATCAAAGAAAGTAGTTTATTTTTGCTGTCATGTCAGACTCGTATTTTTATGAGAACATTGTAGAAATAATTTTGGAGGATAATAAATGTTTAGCTCGAGACGTAATCAGGTAGCGGGTGGATGAGAAAACGTTTATAATTAAAGATTTGCAATAAAAAAGTATGTAAGTGCCATTTCTGTTAAATTTACCTGAATAATGATGAATGAATCAACCTCTTTACCATAAATAAGAACCCAAGTCCACACGCATTTCTTGATAGTCTTCCGAGATGGTAATAAATGGAAGGATTTTTATGTGCCAATAGTTTAACATGCAAGTCATTTTTCTCAAAAGTATGAAAATGGCACTTACATCTTTTTTATTTCAAGCCTTCAATTTTTGGCGTAAATAAGTAAAAATCTTCCGAAAATCATCTCGCCCATCCAGAACCCGACGACGCAGAACCCGACGACGCAGAACCCGACGACGCAGAACCCGACGACGCAGAACCCGACGACGCAGAACCCGACGACGCAGAACCCGACGACGCAGAACCCGACGACGCAGAACCCGACGACGCAGAACCCGACGACGCAGAACCCGACGACCCAGAACCCGACGACCCAGAACCCGACGACGCAGAACCCGACGACGCAGAACCCGACGACGCAGAACCCGACGACGCAGAACCCGACGACGCAGAACCCGACGACGCAGAACCCGACGACGCAGAACCCGACGACGCAGAACCCGACGACGCAGAACCCGACGACGCAGAACCCGACGACGCAGAACCCGACGACGCAGAACCCGACGACGCAAAACCCGACGACGCAAAACCCGACGACGCAAAACCCGACGACACAAAACCCGACGACGCAGAACCCGACGACGCAGAACCCGACGACGCAGAACCCGACGACGCAGAACCCGACGACCCAGAACCCGACGTCGCAGAACCCGACGACGCAGAACCCGACGACGCAGAACCCGACGACGCAGAACCCGACGACGCAGAACCCGACGACGCAGAACCCGACGACGCAGAACCCGACGACGCAGAACCCGACGACGCAGAACCCGACGACGCAGAACCCGACGACGCAGAACCCGACGACGCAGAACCCGACGACGCAAAACCCGACGACGCAAAACCCGACGACGCAAAACCCGACGACACAAAACCCGACGACGCAGAACCCGACGACGCAGAACCCGACGACGCAGAACCCGACGACGCAAAACCCGACGACGCAAAACCCGACGACGCAGAACCCGACGACGCAGAACCCGACGACGCAGAACCCGACGACGCAGAACCCGACGACGCAGAACCCGACGACGCAAAACCCGACGACGCAAAACCCGACGACGCAAAACCCGACGACACAAAACCCGACGACGCAGAACCCGACGACGCAAAACCCGACGACGCAGAACCCGACGACGCAGAACCCGACGACCCAGAACCCGACGTCGCAGAACCCGACGACGCAGAACCCGACGACGCAGAACCCGACGACGCAGAACCCGACGACGCAGAACCCGACGACGCAGAACCCGACGACGCAGAACCCGACGACGCAGAACCCGACGACGCAGAACCCGACGACGCAGAACCCGACGACGCAGAACCCGACGACGCAAAACCCGACGACGCAAAACCCGACGACGCAAAACCCGACGACACAAAACCCGACGACGCAGAACCCGACGACGCAGAACCCGACGACACAAAACCCGACGACTCAAAACCCGACGACGCAGAACCCGACAACCCAAAACCGACGCAGAATCCGGCATCTCTCAATTATTGCATATTTCTCCCTTCTCTAGTCACGGTGAGCTCTTTCCCCTTCTGCGAGTCCTGAGCAGCCGACAGCCTCGTCTCCCCTGCCTTTAGTGTGCGCGGTTTTGCGACGTGCGCGCGCGTGACGCGAAACACCGGCAGGCAGCGCCGCCCCTCCCCTCCCCTCCCCTCCCACGCCTCCTCCGATCCCCGCCCGCCTCCCCTCCCCGCCCGCGCGCCATGGCGCCCGTGAAAGGCTTTTCAGCGTTTTACGGGATTTCACTCAATATCGTTAGCTTCCCGGGGAATGTGAAGAGCGCTCGGGGGGCCGCGGACGGGGCGGGGGTCCACAGATAACGACGCCCCTAAGTGGTTTCGGCGGTATCAAACACGTGATTAAACGGAAAGTGAGGCTCGGCTTTTTTGGGCTCGAATGGCGCCTCTTTCGGCGCATTGGGCCTGTGGCCGGGGTTGGGGAGGGGGCGGGAGGCCGGGGGCGGGGACCAGGAGGAGGGAGATCTGCTGCAGAGAGCGCCACCTCGCGACGCGGCCGCTCGCACAACCACGCCATCACAATTGCCCTTCCGCCATTGTTTCCTTTCAGTTGCGCAAGGCGTTGCCTTGTTATTTTCATGAGCTGCCAATCGACCAAAGGGCTTCGTTCTAATTCGGTGGGTTTGTCATTTTTTTCAACATAAATTATATTTATTCATTTACTGGCATATTTACTAATTATTTGCGGCTGTTTACACTGTTTTCAATTCAGAAAACTAAACGCTGCAACACCTATCACGATTGAGAACGTATTATTTTATTCATATTTAACATGTTGGCGAATCGTCTTTCAAAAGTTTGTATACTGAACAGATGTGAGTGAAATGCATCATTACACCCTCCATTATTCTATTTTGATTAAAAGTCCTAACAGGAGAGATAATAAATAATGACTTTGATATAAAAATTTTAAGTATATACTAATAATTAGACAAACAAGATGTTTCCAAACAGCTTTAAAATGTATTCAATGCCATAGCAAATTACTGAAGAGAGACTGCTGTACATTTCAATCTTTTAATCCATTGTATCTGCAAATAACTAAGATTTTTTGTGTTTTCGAAACATATACTATAAAGAAGCAATTTCAGAAACAGACCTTATTCTTAATTTGAAAAGCATGTTACATATTTCCGAATTTTGAAAGAAAAGCAAAATCTTGGAAAACTGTTAACAGCTTCTTAGTGGTCATACATCACTGACAGCAACCTCTTGTGCTGTTGTCTTATTTAAGTGAATTTAAAGACAACCTATGGAGAATTGTTCACTTCACATCATAATACACCTTGGGTTAAGGCCCTGCCTTCCTGTGGCATTAACTCACGATTTAATTAAAAGTCTTAATTAGCGGAGAACAAATATAACTTTCTTCTATTTCAAAATTATTATTGACATGTTCCATTTCAATTTTATTTTTATCATTTAAAATATTATTCACCTTTTAATAATTATTCTCATTGCTTCTATATTGTACGATCTTAATCTTTAAGACACACAATTTTTACAATTACCCTGTAGAACGTTTTGTGACATTTTCCCAATTTTTGCTCATTTCTGTCTCCTGTTACAGATCGAACTTTCCAGACATAGATGCCAACGTCTTTTCATTTACGATTCTGGATAATGATAGTAATAATAATAAAAATAAAAATAAAGCATGGTTCCTTTACAAAACCAATATTTGGTGTAGGATAAAACCCATTATAAACAATTACTATTAAATCATGACTCGATTCATTTACTTTAAATTTACTTTGTTTATCGGCACATTATTTTAAATTAATGACTGGTTCAGAAAACGTGCTACTGCATTTTACATTGTGTTAAAATGGAAACAAATCTACAATACAATAATAACATAACCTAATAACAGATTTACAATATTATAGTCAATGAACATGAACCATCAATTATAATCAGTTTCAATAACTGAGTCCAACAAATAAAATATAAACGAAAAAGTGGTACTTTTCAGATCATATGGGTTCTTAAATCCACAAGAAAAAAATAATTATTTGTAGCATGTCCGTGCAAAACTAATAAGAATATCAATCACATGATGGGAATGTCATGCTTAAACATTGAACTGTTCAACGGACGCTGATTCAGAGATATATCAGATCTACTGTTAACAGACAAACGTTTCTTTGTGTTTTAAGTCAACCAGCAAAATATGAAATAAACAGACTAGCGGTCTGATCTGTCGCGGCAGGGTTGCCAGTTCCGGCCGAGAGACAATTTGCCTAAAGGACAAACATTTTGCACATTGATTAAGTTGATGAGAAAAATGTCAACCGATTCGAAAGGAATCTCCACGGCTATTGTCGCTTTGCTAAAAAACGATGCTATTTTGGGCTGTGTGCTATTAACACAACTTTTTATTTCTAGCAGAGAGCTAACTGTTCCATCACTTGCGACCAGGACAAAAAAACCTTCGTTCGCCTTCCTTCGGAAGGGAGATAAAGCCGGCTGTCCCATGTTAATAGATTTACTGCATGTAAAAGATCCTCAAGCCTAAAAGACGCCTCTGAGCTAATTTAAATAGCTTGTTTCGTTACTGATACCTCCTTTCTCGGCCGAACGGTGAGAGGAGCGGAGCGAAATTTGAATGGTCAGACGGAAGAGCAGAATTGATGCCCTGAGTCTCGCAAAGTAAAATAAGGCGTACACGGCACGAGACGTTAGAAGGGTCTAATGCCCCTCATGACAGAATTCATGCAAAAAGCAGTCTAAATTCCGTCCACAAGACGGCAAATTCCGCCCACCGGGCGTAATTCCGCAAAATGCACTTTCTTTCCGCGAGCAGAGAAATTTTTTTTACGCCAAATCGGAGAAATTCTGCCCTATATGTCATCCTTGTATTGCGGAATTTTAGCTCCCATATCTATTCTTAAGGCTGATCTTTCAACAAATTTCCTATGCTTGTCAGAATTTCATTCAGTTCTTTGCATTAAAGATTAATTGGTGTTCCGCAAATTTGTATTGTTTTTTAGTTCTTGTTCTTACAACGAGAAGTATGCGTTCGTATTCAACTTCAACGTTTTCAGACACAAAGGTATTAGTATCAAACTACTTAAAATAAAATTCTATTTTACCTTTCATTAAGAGTATATTCATTACAAGACATAATCAACGAACGTTTTTGCTAAAAACTTTCCTCTTGATTATAATAGTTAGATGTTTTATAAACCTTTTTAATTCCCTAACAAATAGTACTTTTAATTCGACGCCACAGATTGGTGGAAGAAGATATCCATGTTTCGTATCTACTTATATTCTCACTATTCAACTGCAATTTACATTACATTATCTCTTCGAATACGTTATCATATTATCAAGTAAAATGTCATGCGTCTATATATCAATTAGTCACGAGGTATATAAGAAAATCGAAGATGAACATGGAGAATTGTGAATTTTTGTGAGGAGTAAAAATTGAAAAGTTGCTGCAATTTTTATTTGAATCAAAACAGTCTCTAAGGTTTCACTTATCATTACAGTTGTGGAAGTTTCAAAGAAACTTCCACAACTGTAATGAATTACGTAAAATTCTTAAAATAAAATAACGTTGTTTCCACTCTTCAAAGAAGTTGTGGAACACCCACTTGGTGTAGCTTTCAGAGCTCTCTTAGCGATTTTCTCCCCCCCTCTCTCTATCTCCCCACCCCCTCTTTCTCTTTTACGGCCTCATTACTTTGTCCTTTAAATGTCATCTTCCATTTCTTCAGGGATTCAACAGCTCCTGGAGCTCTCATTTAATGAGAATGGTAGTTGGGATATTACGGCAGTGTTATCTCGGATCAAAAATTCAAATAACAGAGATTGTTGAACAAAGAAATAAAATATAAATAGAATATTACTTGTCCACAATCCTGAATGTTATTTCAGATTGTTACCTAAACCCAAAAAAAAGTAACCGTGAAGACAACATTCGATATTGATCGAACGTACAACTTAGTGGTATAAATTCATGGTATACATTGTCACTTTAATTGAAGATCACTGAAAGGTCGAGTCTACATGTAACCAAAATTGATATTCATTGGTTCTTCAGATTGGGTTTATTAACTTTAAGATTCATCCACCGATGTCCTTTCTTCTTCGAAGAGTTGTTCCTCTCAGATTGATTTATGTCTCAGCAAGATTATAAACATTTGCTCCATGATGTTTCCGCATTCTACATAATTCAAGAATGCACCTTTTCTGAAACATCTTGCACAACTCATGATACGCTCAACAAAAACACAAGCAAAAAAAATTTAATGAAAAATGAAGGAGAAGAAAGCAAGTGCGAGAACCAACGAAAGATGCCCAAACAGAGAGACGTAAGACTCTTAAATAAAATACCAGCCTCCCCCTCCATGTGATAAACTAGAGTGCATTTGATGTTACTGATGCATTTGTTGATGCTGCAGGGATGACATAAATCGATAATTCGGAACTTGATGATCTCAGGAATTGGTGATGGATGCTAAGAAAACACTTATTTTCCCTTTCCTGAGATCGGGAGAGATGGCTTAGGGCATCAACTGATGTCACTGCAGTCCCTCTGACAAGGAGGTTCGAGTCCCCACAGTGTCAGGATTTTCGACACTGGCTTGTCAGCTAGGTCGAATTCAATCGCTGTCTGGAGGAGAATTCCAGAGTCCGGCTGCTCTGATCGGTAGTTTTCCGTCGTTTCTCCGATCAATTCCAGTCGAATGCCAGAGCAGTACCCAACGGACCACGGACCGCGCGCGATCCTTCCTTCCCATTCCTTGTCCTATCCTCACCCCTCGGGCACACACTACCATGCACTTCACTATTACACATTCCGGGAGACCGTTCGGGAGCTTAGAGCTTGTTCCAACCGGGACGGTCCCCGCTGGTGGGAGACACCTGGTGGGAGAAAACCCTGCTAGCCGCGACTGTAGGTCAGCGCCGAATCTCGCCTTCCAGCGGGAGAAGACCACCGCCACCTCCCGAGCAAAACATGCACTATACTTACGAGACTAATGATCATAGTAGTTGACGCGCCCGGAATCACTAACAATCAATCAACCTTTCCTGAGGTCAAAGGAAAAATTCTCATTTACATGAGCAAATGACCTAATATTTTTATCACGATAAAAAGAGTGTCAAGAGTTCTGTTTCTTTATTGAAACTATCTGCGCTCAAGAAAGGGTTCCTAATCGTTTGGAATATTGGTTTTGGCTTACCTCGCGGAAATTACGTAATTACAACATTACGGAAAGAGCCCTTTAGGCAAATGCTTTACTTAAATCGATTATCATAAAAAAATAATTTTACAAATGAACACTTATCGTTTATTTTAAACGACTTCGAGCGATCTCTTTTATATGCCGTCACTGAATGTACTCACTGCCCATTATTTTGCTTTTTAAACATTCAATTTTAATGCGAATTCTTTGTTCCATCCTTTTCAAAAATAAATAAACGACAGACCGCACCAAAACGTTCCATCAATTCGCGGCTGCCAATCATATCATGTGCTCAATACGGCCGGACACAGACAAGCTCTTCACAGAGGCGTCTACTTGAAGAAAATGGGCTCAACTGAAAATTAATGTGCCAATAAAAAAACCAAACTTATTCTTCCAGTGATATGATTTTTTAACGTTGCTAAAATTTAGTGACAAAATACTTGAAGCTGTCTTGACAAGGAATAGTAGCTCAAATGCGACTGACAGATAACTTGTAACGACTGGTTAGTGGCATATGAGTACTTACGATCAGAATCTAGCGAGTGGTCGGTGGGACTGTCCAGTGAACAACGTAAAACGGTGACTGACAAGCTGTACGTGCGATTGCCCATCAATATGTGGTTAGTAGCACGACGTGTCTGACGAAGGGTATACGGCGACTGGAGAGCAACACTTTACTGTTGACGTGAAATGACTGACGATTTCCAACCGGCGACTGGTGATAAAAACACGATCAGACACACGAGGCATCAGGCAAGTAGCAGCCGGCGACTGTCCAACAACCCGTCGCTAGTGTCATGAAGCGACTAACAGGGCATGTGATGACAAACAAAGCAATTCGTGATAAGCAGCACGTGGCTAGTAACACAAAGGGATTGAGAAGTGACACGTGACGAACAAACTGTAATTTGCGACTAACGAGCAGCACTTGACTAGTAATGCAAAGCAATTGACAAGTGGCACGTGTGACAGTGACACGTGGAACAGCAATCCGCGACTGACTACCAGCACGTGGCTAGTAACGTAAAGTAATTGAAACTAGTGGTGCTACAGAATGGCACAGACTTTCCCGTATTAGTTTTCTCTTTCCTTGGATCTTCGCTAGCTATTCGGAATTACCACAAACTCTTTCTGGCCAGCTACCATCTATCACCACCAAAAGAACATTTTTTTGTTATTTTCTTAATTTTTCGGTTTCCTATTGGTAGAAGGGAAATATTAATTTTAGAATATTAAAGAACACAAAACCCCAGTCATAAATAGCAATTTTCTTTTAAAAATTATGTGCCGTTTAAGAGAAAATGGAGTTTTAAATGCGAAATTTGAAGCTCATTTTCACAGAAAATGTTTGAGTTTTCAAAATACTTTATTTGAAGTTATTTGACGCATTTACACCCACAAATATAAAAATATTTACAAACTGCTGGTAATGTGCATATTAAAGATGTGAGAGATCTTTCAAAAAATTACAATTATGTAATTTTTGAAAAAACAAAAAATACCTCAAAATAAACTTTACGCTATACTAAAGAGTGTAATTAGCACCATCAGTTACAAAAGTTTGAAGAAAAAATGTGCAGCCATATATGAGAAAATGGCGTTTGAGAGTTTTTGAAAATGCGAAATTTTGAGCTATTTTTCAACAACGTTTTTACTTTACTTAACATTATTTAAAGCACATGTACTTGTAAATATAATAATATGAAAAAAATCCCCGCTAATGTAAATATTATCGACGTGAGAAACATGTGAAAACATTTACATTTTTGTAATTTGTGAAAAAACCAACCTATAGAGCAATATGGCTTTTATGTCATCTGATAGAGTACATTTACCACTATCCCTACCAAACGTTTAAAGAAAATATTTGGAGCCGATTTTGAAAAAATTTGTTTTTGTATTTTTTTAAAATGCACATATTGCCCGTAATATTGCACGAAAACTACTAAAATTTTGAAAAACATTTACATGATCTTGATGAAAGAATTCAGTATGCAGAACAAATTTCATTTGAAGAAAAAATCTCTATCTTCAATTTTGTAGTTGGAGAAAGACGCCGAAAAAAATTCAAACTTTCACAATTTTCGAAAATTCAGAGCTGTACGTGAAAATCGGACCTATGCCCTGTTAATAAGTGTATTTTACTCTATTCATACAAGAAATTTAAAGAAAAAATTTGGAGCCGTTCTTGAGAAAATTTTGAAAATCCCCGGGGGCTTCGTATAAAGTACCCCCAAATTTTGAAGAATCTTTTTCAAAATCTCAAATCTTTGACTAGAACTAGATCGACTGGGGAATATCCATTTTGGAAGAAATTGTACGTATGGTTTAGGCGCTAGCAGTGTTCACAGACGAACAGACGGACAGACGGACGTTTTCCTTTCAATTGGTTTTTCGGTATAAAGGACCTAGAAAATAGGGTTTCTGGCTACACCATGTGTTAGGGGATTTTTTTCTTAATTTAGCAGTTGGTTTTATCCACTTTTTCGTTTTCACGGCCCGGCAATTAATTTTTTTTCCGCCGAAAATTGGCCATTTTTTCGCGCAGCATTACATAACTTTCCCTATACTACGTATATCACTCCGTGTATACGTACGTATACGGGAAAGTAAAAATGGCACGTGGCGACGAACAATGAGCAATTCACATCTGATGAGCAGCACTTGGCTAGTAACGGAAACGAATTGACAAATGGCACTTGACAATTAACTAACAAGAATTCGCGACTAAAGAGGAGCATGTGGCTAGTAACGCAAAGCGATTCGCAAGTGCCACGAGGCGACTTGTCTGTATACAGAACTAGTGGCATGAAGTAACTAACAAGCGGCGCGCAGCGACTAACAAAAAGTTAGTTGTCAAGTCGAGCAACGCGTAGCTAGCGGCTTTAAGCCACTGACCCACTGACAAAAGTCGACTTGGCAACGAGCATGGTGGAAAGATATGGGCACATCGTCACCGACTTCTGCGAATGAGCTCCAGACACCCGTTTGCGTCACAATATTAGAGAGAATTTCAAATGCTCTTCACAGTTCAGGCGAGTGCGGCTTCTTTATACTAAACACATTGTGAACGTTACTACGTTGACACATGCGAGAAATAGCGCATCCCGCACACACAGGGAAGCCAGTTTTAAAATAGTAAAAAAAGACAAAAAACACACCTAATACGCGCATGTATTCTTCTTACGAACACTGCAGTACAGACGAGCAAGGCGCAGTACAGACAACGAACGACTCATCTTACCCTTGAATAGCCAATGTACTTAAAATCATAGTAAACGGGGGAGGAGGACCTGCCGCCTCAACCTAGCAACTTAAAACGACTCAATTCGACCATGGCCGGCAACTCGCTGCGCCACCTCCTCGCCCCTCCGGGGTAAGGGCGCACAGAAAAAACACAGCAACAATATTAAACAAATACCAAAATTATCACTATGTGAAAGTAATTGAAAGATATATATATATATATATATATATATATATATATATATATGAAGTACTGTTTTTAAATATTGCATCATTAAATATTGTAAAAAAAATAACGCTCTGAAGGTATAATAATTACACCTTCAATGTGTTACTTATCGTTGAAAATTATCCCTTTACTCTACTTTCCAAACGTTTCTTAACACTTGTCGCTTTCCATGCATCATGGCGGCCAACGCCTGGTCTGGCTTTTCAAACAAAGTGGTCTGGCTTTTCAAACAAAGTTCTGCGTCACGTGGTTCGTGACGCAGAACGAGCAAATAGTGGTGCTCCAGATGAGCCTACCCATCTCTTTCCACCATTGGAAACGGCGATTTGAGCATTACGTGCGAAGGGAGGCTCATAACGACATGTCGGTGAAGAGCAGCCCGTGCCAAGTGGGGCTGAAGGGCCGCGGAACGCAATCCCCGACCCAACGAGACCGCAAGCGCCCGCGCCCACCTGTTGACAGAGGCTGCCGACAGCGTCAGGGGGGAAACGGGGAGAGAAGTGATCGTTCTCAGGCCTCTGGGGAACGTGTTAAATGCTGGCTGGAGCTTGTGTTGTTCCAGTGTTTCTCCGTATCTGAACTGGGAAAAAGTGAGCGGAAATGGGAAGGATGTAGATAACGATGAAACGTTCAGTTTCACAGTTTTGAACCACATGACCTGTACTGCCGCAATGAATATGCAATTTAGATTCATGTATTCCCCTGCAGGTTTAAGTTAAAAATATTACTTAAAAAGCATATTCATTGTATTAAATTAAATATTTCTTACTTGTTATAGATAGTCAAAAACAGAACTTGTACGTTATTAAACCTTCAATTAAAATGATTTTGCAGCACATGAAGTTCAATAGGTAGAATATATTGTGGCGTCATACGGGTGTAATCAAAACAGACGAGAGTGGGTTGTAGTAACAGTGAGTTTATTCATAAACTAGACCGTAGTCACAAATAACAAATTTCACTGCTTACAATTAACTAACTAAATAGATCCCACCACTAGGAGAGATTTTAATCGAACGGCTACCACACCGCTCTACATCTGAGACCTAATGCATGTCTCGTTCGTCACGACAATGAACTTGCCGGCCCCTTGCCCACGTGCGCCTCTCGCACAAACGTACGCACAACTGCACGCCGACGCTACTGAGAAACAAGAAGAAAGGAAGCATTCTCTCGCGCCGTTATATAGGCCTTCCGCCGCCCCCATTGCCTCCGCATCGTATCCGCGCTAGGCAGAAATTCCCAATACGTCATCCTCCGCGCCCTTTGTTCAACGTCCTGCTCTGCGGAGGCAGCCACCGTTTGAGCGCGCCAAGACGCTACACTATCATTTAAATTGATAAAATGTATAAAATGTTAAAATAAGTATTCAACGAATTAGTCATCTAATTTTACGATCAATTGATTTCCATTTTTTCAAGATTTGAATCATCATAGAGGTCTACGTTTATACTGTGAATCATTTATAACAAAATTGATCTCTTCGAGTTACGAATTGCATTTATAATAAACAGAATTCAAGAAAATAATCATTGTTGTACACCATCGCAGTAACGTTGGGAAGAGGCTTAACGCAAACAAGTGGAGGCGGAATCGTTGGACTCCGGGCACCGCCTTGCAGAAGTAAGTCCTCTCTTTCCTATAACTAAGAATATATTAATACGATTCGGTCACTTGCAGAACACTCATGTTAAACAGAAGCACTAGTTGGCACTAATATTTTTTCAACCATCTAATTCATTTTCAAACGGACGCAAGAAATATTTTAATCCTCAACAATATCATTGATTTATTACATTTCAGTTCGAGCATGATTACGTCGATATCTACTAGGGCATATGCATGTCTTCAAATAATGCCCAAAAATTGTCAATGTAATACCTCGAAACTTGCCCTTTGGAGTGTAACAACTACACGTTATAAGAACTATAATTCTACAATATATTTCTACGATCAAATACAGAATATATATGATAAATGGTCAAAGAATGACAAAGTTGATTATGGGTGATACAAACGCAAAAATAGAGAAATAACATTTCCTAGGAACGATTGGTAAACATTCTCTGCATGAAGAAACGAATGAAAATGGAGAATTTCTGTTCAACTTGGCTAGTATCAAAAATATGGTAATAAGCTCTACGTGCTTTCCACATAAAAGAATACATAAGGCAACGTGGATATCTGCAGATGGAGATGCAACCAACCAAATAGACCACTTACTAATCGATAAAAGATCAGCCATAAATATAATAGATGTAAGAACGAAAAGAGAAGCAAGCTGTCAATCAGATCATGTTTTAGTTCAAGCAAAACTATGATGTAAAATACGGAGAAACCTAAAAAAGGAAGAACAACAAACTCAGAATATGACATTGATAAGTTAGAATTTCCAGACGTTAAAGGAAACTTCGAACCGGGGATAAGACATAAGTTAGAACTAAAGAGGGGCAATCAATGAAGTAACAATGGGGAAGTATCAAGAATGTAATAGGAGAGGTAGCAACAGAAACAATTGGGAGAAGGAAGAATGGTGAAGACGAGGGATGGCTTGATGAGTGAAAATAAATGACTGAGAAGAGGAACTAAAATTTATAGAAGATATACAGAGATACGAACACAAGAGAGAGAAACGACTACGAATTAAGTAGGAGAAAATCCAAAAATAGATGGGAATATGATGGAGGAAATATATTCTGGAGGCCAAGGTTCAAGTTGGACTGCAGAGACATAGAAGAAGAAGATAACTCAAGATTACAAACAAGAAATACTTGATTTATAAAATTTTAGGTACCGGAACGCACCGCAAATTAATTATGAATTTAATACAAAAAGTTATATATTTACAATATAATTTAATAATATATTTCAGAGGTACCGGAACGCCGATCTGTTGCATTCCTCCAGAAATCAAGCCCTGCAAACAAGTGTTTTGAATAGTACAATAAACAATGAAACGGTGTGCAAAGAAAAGAAAATAATTAACTCACTGTTCATACATTACCCTCAATAATACATTACAAACATTACATACATTATTCATACATTATTCTCAATAAAACATAGTTTTATAAATACACAAATAACAAAAGTGTGTCGGTTGACTCGAATTTGTGGCATGAAAAACCAAGCACCAACAACTTTCCCCGTTTAGTTGATAAACTCTTGACTAAATTAAGACAGGATTTTTTTTACCCTCACAAACGCTACAATGTGCTTTGCAAGCAAAAGGTCCTTCCCTGGCACACGCTCATTAATGTTACAAATTTCTTGAAATATACTGCCAGAGGTCGGTAGTCAGAAATCGCCTTCCGTAGCCAAAAGCAGCACGGAGGGGAGCCGTGGCGCGGCCAGGTCACACTGAGCGTTTCGTGTGCATGGCGCAGGCAAGGTGGTGTGGGCGACGGCCACCATGCCATACGTGGTGCTGTCCATCCTGCTGGTCCGGGGCCTCATGCTGCCGGGCGCTGGGGCAGGCATCATCTACTACCTGAAGCCAGAGTTGGCGCGCCTCGCCGACACGGAGGTCAGACTTTCATCGCTCTCAATATTATTCTGGTTATTGTTATTAATATATTTGCCCTTGATGATAGTACTGTTGTCAATGTCAACAATGCTGCCATTAACGACAGCATTGTAGCCATTAACGACAGCATTGTTGTTACTATCGCTGACAGTAGTGTTGTTACTATCGCTGACAGTAGTGTTGTTACTATCGCTGACAGTAGTGTTGTTACTATCGCTGACAGTAGTGTTGTTACTATCGCTGACAGTAGTGTTGTTACTATCGCTGACAGTAGTGTTGTTACTATCGCTGACAGTAGTGTTGTTACTATCGCTTACAGTAGTGTTGTTACTGTCGCTGACAGTAGTGTTGTTACTATCGCTGACAGTAGTGTTGTTACTATCGCTGACAGTAGTGTTGTTACTATCGCTGACAGTAGTGTTGTTACTAATGACATTTGTATTGTTACTATTGATATTGTCATTTTTCTGATATTAGTATTGCTATTGATATTTGTTTTAATATTGTTATTGTTATTACTACAGCGAAAACCCTTTACAATGAAAGTTAAGGAGCGGGTACTTTCTTTTGGTTTTTCTTTCTATAGAGAAAGTATCTATATAAGGATTACAAAAGGTCAACCAACTCGAGTAACAGCTATTTTTTGGGTATCATTCCATTATAAAATATTTCGGAGCTCACATTATTAATATATTATTATTAAATGGTTACATTTTTTATTATTCCTTTACTTCAGAAAAAGTACCGAAGCCTCCCTGCTCAAGACGTAACTTGTCTGTACACATGGAGCTAGAGAGAAGAATTTCCTTATTGTATGTTCTGAAGTTCAGTGATCGCCAAACTGTCTATCGCGAACTACTAGTAGCTCGCGGAGCAATTTTCGGTATATCGCGGCCATGTTGAAGGTTGAGAAACCTGGACTTGTTCTTCAGAGCACAAACAAGTACAGAAACAGACTCACTGATGAGCATTTGGACAATTGTGTTTGAATGGCAGTCACGACCTATTCTTCCAACATAAAAAATACTTGTTAATGACAAAAAAGAGTGCTATTCTTCTCATTAACAAATCTGATGAATTACATTCATTACAATGATATTCCTACATTTACAATTTATTACTAACAATATTTCAGTTTTTGTAATGTGCAATTCCATTTCCATTTTTACATTCCCGCAAACTATACGTACGTATAATATAGGGAAAGTTATGTAATACTGCGCGAAAAAAACGCGGATTTTCGGCAGAAAAACTTTTATTACTGGGCCCTGGTTACGAAAAAGTGGATAAATCCAGTTTCTAAAGTACGAAAAAAATCTCTTAACATGTAGTGCAGCCAGAATCCCTGTTTTGTGGATCCTTGATACCGAAAAAACAATTGAAAGCGCAAGTCCCTCAGTCTGTTCGTCTGTCTGTCTGTCTGTCTGTGAACAACGCTAGCGACTAAACCGTTCAGCCGGTTTTCTCCGAAATTGATACTCTCCGATCGATCTGGCTGATCTCGTGGCCCCTTGAATTTGAAACCGATATTTTTATTTTGGGGTCTACTTTACATGAAGCCCCCCGGACATTTTCAAAATTTTCTCAAAAACGGCTCCAATGTTTTCTTTAAATTTATAGTAAAAATAAAGTAAAATACACTTATGAAGGTGGCATTGGTCCGATTTTAACTGTTAACTCTGAATTTTCGAAAATTGCGAAAGTTTGAATTTTATTCGGCGTCTTCCTCCAACTGCAAAATTGCAGATAGAGGTTTTTCCTTCAGATAAAACTTGTTCTTTATAGGGAGTTCGTTCTTGAAGGTCATTTACAGTTTTTTGAAAATTTTGGTAGTTTTCACGGAATACTGCGTGCAATATGTGCAATTTTAAAAAATTACATAAACAAGATTTTCTCAAAAACGGTTCCAATTTGTTTCTTTAAACTTTTGGTTGGGACAGTGATAAATGTACTCTATTAGGTGACAAACACCCTATTGCTCTATTCTTTTATTTTTTCAAAAATTACAAAAATGCATTTTTTTACTTGTCTATCATGTTGTTAGAGCCTATTTGTTGACATTATTATATTGACGAGTACATGTGCTTTAAATAATTTCAAGTAACGTTTCTCGAGAACTCAACCATTTTCTGTGAAAACTAGCTCAACATCCCGCATTTCAGAAACGCTCAAACGCCATTTTCTCATAAATTGCTCCAAATGTTTTCTTCACACTTTTTTTAACGGATAGTGCTAATTGCACTCTTTAATATGACGTAATGTTTATTTCGAAGAATTTTTTTTTTAAAAATTACACAAACGTATTTTTTTAAGATCTCTCACATCTTTAATATACACATTCCCAACAATTTGTACAGATTATTATATTTGTAAGGGTAAGTGCTTCAAATAACTTCTATGACCTCTGGATTTTTTTCTCTTTTACTCTTACTCCACCATTTTTCATTATTTATTATGTTGAAATAACAATATTTGAGGGAAAAACGGTCAAGAGAAAAAAATTTATTTGAATGGGTTTGATAGGCCGTCTATACAGACTCTCGGCATGTAATATTTACGTACGTATTTATGTCTGGGTCGGGATTTCTTCTTACTATTGCGACTAATAATAACAACAATACTTACTTCCGCAACATTTGCTATTATATAATGCAATCTGTAAATACGCACATAAACATACAAATATCCAATTTACGACAAAATTTGAACCCAAAACATTGACAAAATATTATCCTCACTGTCTCAATGTTGCTTTACAAATTATGTTTTTTTCATTCACTCCCTGAATACATGCATTGCCAATTTTACTCCCTAGATAGCTATAATATCTGTACCGAACAATGTGGATAGCGGAGTCGATGTTTGGTAAGTACCGTTCTCTATTTCCTGTTCAAAGCTTGTGACGAGATATCTGTTCATTTTCTCACGCCGAAGGAGTAAGTTGTTACAGGACATTTTTGTTTCTTGAGTTGGTATACATCTCGTTTTACATACGTGTTTTATTTAGTCTGGATAGTAGTTTCTTTTGTTTCCTAATTCCAACATTTGCGTCAGAAATTTCCAACAGTTGCACATCTCCAGGTTTTTCTGTGAGTCTTCATTGTCAAGGTTTTGGGTGATGATGATGCATGAGAATTGAATTTCTCCTTCCTAATTTCCGACTTTATCACGATTGACATTTAATATTGCACATTTATCTAATCCAAATAGGATGAATATATTTACTGAATTGCTGTTCCAGGTCAAGCTCAATTTGCAGTTGCTCTTTATTATTTGCATAGAGTTTGAGGTCGCCAAATAAAACTGATATATTTCAACGTCTGAATTTCTTTTTATACAGTGCCTACATCCAGACTCTAATCATTCTTCTCAGCGGGATTCAGAAACACTGGGCTCAAACTGTCACCTTGAATTACAACTCATCGGATCTCAATTTCTGGCTACACCATGTGTTAGAGGATTTATTTTCTAAATTTTGCAACTAGATTTATCCACTTTTTCGTTACCCGGGCCCTGAAATAAGAGTTTTTCTGTCGAAAATTCGCGGTCTTTTTTTCGCCGTTACGGAACTTTCTCTTCTTAAGAAATTCCTTCTTTTGTGCGAGAACGTAAAATGCAATACAGACGCACTCGCAAATCTTGAAGTCGCGAATGTTAAAGGCTGCAGCATTTCTCTAATCGCGATTGTTCGCAACTCGCGAATAGCAAATTTACCGATGTCAAGGGATACCTGTACGTCAATTCAGGTTAAAGAATTTATGGTTCGTATTTGCAGATCTCAATAACACAGCTTTCTGAATAGTCCGCAAATGCTTCTCAGTTAGTTTTAATTTCTTTGCGGTCTCTCGCCATTCCTTGGTGACCACTTCATTTGCAGTTATCTTCACTGGAAGCACTTCCACGCACGCAATTCACAGATGTCCTTCGATTCAACAGCCAGTATTTGGTATTTCCTGTGACCCAAGACAGCAAAGGTTTGCTTATCAAACGAACACAAGAATATGGATGTTTATCTTTTTCCATCATTTGAGGCTTCAGAATTTACGAACTATTTTGTTCCCTACAAATAAATTCCCTGCATTCATTTATATATTCCATGAATGATCTGCAAATGCTTCTCTATTAGTTTTAATACTTTGCCTGTCTCTTCCCATTTTTGGATGATTAATAAATTTGCAGACACTATTACTGGAACCACTTCTACCGTCCGCAATTTATAAAAGTCTTTCAAATCAAAAGCCATTGATTGGTATTTCGCCTTTTCAGCAAGTTGTTATAAGCCTGTCATTCGTGATAATTAAATCAATGATGAATGATGTTTTGGGTATTACTATGTAGGAATTTAATTTTTAAAAGTACAACATTTTCATAATTTACGTGTAAAACAGAAAAAACAAATATTATACATAGCATGGCAGCATCATAAATACGCAGGTTGAGACCAGCACGGAGAAGCAAGTAACGAGCCTCAAATGGGATGCAGAAAATCCGAAGGAAATGACAAAGTTGATGCACTATTCGAGGCCCGTCAGACGAAGGAGCACGCGAATTGCCCGCGCAAAGGTTTGGGGCACGCGGCGATATCAGCTTTGCGAAGTCACTTGTGTCACACGCGGGAAGCAGGGGTGAGAAATCTTCGCGCGAATGCGGCGGGTTGACCAAGTACATGGGTTGGTATATCATAGACATTTATTAAATTTTACCAACTTTTAATGGAAATTGACATGTAAACAGTAACTGCAGTTATACAAACATTGATATTTACAGCAAGGAAATATTAACGTACATTTCTACTTAACGTTAGAGAATACAATATATGAGAATTATTAACACTAATTACAAATAACTCAAATGAATATTTTCAATACAAGATATATAAACCAAAAAAACATATCAATATAAATATTATATAACATCATTTCAGAAAAACACTATTATTGAAAGTAAACATTTAAAGAAATTCTATGTTCATATCTTTCGTGTGAAAATACACGTAATAAACCACTTCAAAAGTTATAGAGTAATGATGAATATTTATTAAACAAAGTGCATGACCTCAACCTTCACTGCACACGAAATCAAGAGTCCATTCGGTCTGAAACTTGGTATACGTCTTCTTGCGTCCCGCCATGACTGCCTTCTGTGCAGCCCTGACAGAGAAATCGGACCGCGGGCTTTCCTTCGCCGCGGGCACTGCCCTTGCAGAGCGCGAGCGAGCTGCGAACACGTACGTGCTCCGTTTGACAGCCCAGCACTATTCTCTCACACACCGTGGCTTACCGCTAGTAACCCACAGACTTGCAGCAATTAAGTTAATGTTTTCAATAATTGGACTGCCGAGATATGACTATAATTTTCAAGTCGCTTAAAAATATACATTTCTTTCATATTAAGTATTCCATATGTTTTCTTACACGTAAAATGAGGGGTGAGGGAATGGTTCTCGACAATACTATTATATACTGATATTTTTACCCTTGTAACTTCTGTAATTACCTCCGACAAACGTTCCACAGCTAACACTGTGACTGTAAAATAAAGAGAAATAATTTAAAATATGAATTACAAGTATACGCGGCAGTTTGAGACAACAGCTTGTTGCAGTATTCCTTTTGAAATTCCCTTGCCGCTCATTCATGTCGCTTTCAGAATTTTCTTCCTCGTTGCTCCACAAGTTTCAAAAAGAAATTATAAGCCTCGCAGCGCCTTTTCTTCCCCTCTGGTAATTAGCTTTTCCTCGTCTGTGGGTAACAATAAATTCTTCTTCGTTTGCGGGAGAAAGCTCACATTTCTGAGGCACTCTTTAGTGACATTTCATCTTGTTAGCCTTTGACATCGACAACTAATGGAAAAGTTTTTAAACATTGAATGAATCAATCATATGTCCCACTAAGAATGTCTTTATTATCAACTTCCCCGAGTTCTCGTTTCGGGGTAGTGTATGAGTTTTCCTGTCCTTTACCAGACCCGACATCATAGCATAATAGTGTTTTAATAAATTTAAAAATTTACTCTACGTGATCGAATGTAAGCTTTGCTCTTTTATTTGGTTGCGTTTGTCGCAGACTGGAATCTTATATATCAGTAATTCTCAAAATTCAAAGTACTACAGTCCATTTATTCGCAAACCATTTCCGTGGACTTCTCTCAAGACATACGAGGTCGTTCAACAAATACGAACACAGTCATTTTTTGATCCATTTCCCCTTCCCACAATTTCGTTACCTAAACATTTCTAACCTCAATAGTATGTACACACCATGATCCTCCTCTCTAAAATTGTTAAGATTACAATAATTAAACGGTTTACAAACGAAAGAAAATAATTAATCTACTGTTCTTATTTTATTATCAATAAAACGTAGTTTTGAGACACTTTTCTTGTTTATTCTACCATAACGTCCTTAAATAAACAATTTATTTTTGTAGTGTACGTAAACTTTTGTGTTATTCCCATCCCTTCCCTTCCAAGAACATTGTAACAACTAAGTAACGCTCCCCCCAATAGCATCTAAATGTTTCTTGAATGACACTTAATACAACTGCAACTTATAAGATAGAACCTTTACGTATTTCTTGCCCTCTCCTAACCTTGACGTATTTCTTGCATTTTTGTATATTTCCAAAACTTTTTTACGCAAATTCTTCATTTTTAAGTTAAAAATCACCAAATAAACAAAAAGCAGAATAGCATTCAATAGATTTCAAAGAAACGACACTGATCACTGCAGTGAACGAGGGAACACTGACGGATTAAAAGTGAAATCTTAACCAGGAAGCTGAGCGGATTCTGTTTTGTGAATCTCTGCAATGAGGCTCTTCATCGTTGACAGAACAGCTGCTACCTAGTACACAATCCACAGTCGCAGAGAATCACGACTGTCAAGTCCATTCCTCTAATAAATACGGTCTGAGGTACTGTCAAAATTATGAAAACAAAACATTCTATTAAATTTGTAATAATTATACGACTACCTAAAACGCTAAAATTTCACATAAAATCCATCAAAACAGTAAAGATAGGTTAATTTGTATTATCATATGACCACTTACGATCATATTGCACCATACTGATATGCGTCTCTTCGTAGATAAGGTTTCGGTACAATTTTCGATTCTGAAGGGAGAGGTCACCAAAATAGCTAGGACGAAGAGCGTAACTGCCTGAAAATTCCAGATATACTCTTTTAATCAATGATTTTGTTCATTCTGATATCTCGGACGATTCCTGTCCCCTACAAACATTTCCGCAAGTACAACACCAGCCCACGAAGTAGCTGGTATGCAAGTACTTGTACGTCTGTACTCCTCCATCGCGGGAAAATTGAAGTAGTCATCGCAATTTACCAGCATCAGTAACACACGAAAGAACAACAGATTCGTCGTAGCCACAGTGGCCTTATAAAAATAACAAGACGTACACACGCCATTCCCCCAGAAATGTCTTTTCTGGTAAATAAATAACTGTCATTACTTTACATTTAGAATCACCATTGTTTTTTCACGTAGCGAGTTCACATTTTACAAGAATTGCAATGCATACTTTTTCATCGTGCTGCAACATCAGAATCACACATGATGTACTCTGTCTTCCAGGATCAGTATTTACTCACGTATTTACCACGAGATAACGGGAGAGTTTCGGGACATGGTTGGCAGGCCTGGAGACGCTCTCGCATGTAGTACAGAGGGGCTGCCCGAGGAGCCTTATGCAGCAGCAGCAGCACGTGGCTCGGGCGGGCAGGAGGGCGGCACGAGCGCGCGGGGCTCTGATGGTCGGGGAAGGGGGGTGAGAGGGCGCGGGCGCGGGCTGGCTCTAGTGACCGGGCAAGCGAGCCAGGACCGAGCCAGCGAGAGCGGGCAAGCGCGAGAGGAGAGGTGGAGGGGTGGGTGGGTGAGCAGTGGCGTGGGGGGAGTGGCAGCAGGGGCGTGTCGGCGGGGGCGTGTCGGCGGGGGCGTGTCGGCGGGGGCGTGTCGGCGGGGGCGTGTCGGCGGGGGCGTGTCGGCGGGGGCGTGTCGGCGGGGGCGTGTCGGCGGGGGCGTGTCGGCGGGGGCGTGTCGGCGGGGGCGTGTCGGCGGGGGGCGTGTCGGCGGGGGCGTGTCGGCGGAGGCGTGTCGGCGGAGGCGTGTCGGCGGAGTCGTGTCGGCGGGGGCGTGTCGGGCGGGGGGCGTGTCGGCGGGGGCATAGCTGCGAGAGCGGGGTGGCGGGAGCGGGGCGGCGGGAGCGGGGCGGCGGGGGCGGTGGGGGAGGGGCGGGCGGGCGTGGGGTGGCGACCGCGGAGCGGTTGGGCAGTAACGCGGGGGGCGTGTCGGCGGGGGCGTGGCTGCGGGGGCGTGACTGCGGGGGCATGGCTGCGGGGGCAGGGCGACAGGGCGGGGCGGCGGGGGCGGGGCGGTGGGGGCGGGGCGGGCGGGAATGGGGTGGCGGGAATAGGGTGGCGGGAATGGGGTGGCGGGAATGGGGTGGCGGGAATGGGGTGGCTGAATGGGGTGGCTGAATGGGGTGGCGGAAATGAGGAGGCGGGAATGGGGAGGCGGGAATGGGGAGGCGGGAATGGGGAGGCGGGAATGGGGAGGCGGGAATGGGGAGGCGGCAATGGGGAGGCGGCAATGGGGAGGCGGCAATGGGGAGGCGGAATGGGGAGGCGGGAATGGGGAGGCGGGAATGGGGCGGCGGGCGTGGTGCGGCGGGCGGGCGCGGGAGGGGGTGAGCGGGCGGCTCGCGCTCAGCCCGATATTTGCCCGCCGCGCTTTGGCGTGGCGCAGCGGCGCGGAAAGGAAGATCCGCGGATAAGTCGACAAAAGCCGGCGCGGAATTCCGCCTTTCACGGCGCACAATGTCTCCCGGGCGACGCGCGCCCGGCGGGGCACGAGGAGGAGAGGAGGGCGGGGAGGGGCGTGGAGAGGAATGGAGGGGGGAGGAGGGGGACCGGTGCGCTTCCGCCGGCGGTCGCCGTCGCCCTCGCGGCTGCCGACGCCCCCACCTCCACACCCCAACCCTCGCCGGAGATCTTTGGCGAGGACGATGGGTCGCTCCCGGGTTTCATGCAACCGCCCCGAAGGGATCTGTCACTCGGCCGCATCTTCCTTAGTGCGGATGCACATTAGTTTACTGCCGCTTTCAGGCATTTCGGCTGCGGCAGTTAATGCCAGACGAGGTCCGCAGGTAATTTAGGGAACGTTGAGCACTTAACAAGGGTCACGGCGAGCTGTTCAAACTCAATTGACATACGTTTATTACTTTAAAATAAGCCACTGAAAATTACAAAAAAAACTCTCCTGTGCTCCATCCCCCACACACAGCAACAAGAACTTTTCTACTGTATCTCACAACTGATGAGAGAAAGAGGAAGTTCGACATAAAGAAGTTTGATATCCGTGAGGAATTATACAGAAATTCGATATTTGGAAACAAAATTTTTGAGATAGAATTTGCTTCCTCCTTAAACTCAAACCCGAATGTTCACATTTCATTTAATGCAAAAAACACAATCGCAATGAAAGTGGTTTTAATATTCCCCCAAAGAATGATGCAAACACGCTGACGCTTATCTGCGAGTCATCGAGGATACGTTGTTCCTTGGGTCATATCGTCATAAAGGGAGACGCGTTGCTCGCACTGCCGAAACAAAAGAGATTGAATAGTGGTGCTCCAAATTATATTGTGATATACCAGAATATGATAGATTTTATTTAATGATGTTAGCTATAAATGGGTATACAATATGGCGGTATATGTGGCCTTAGCAACGTCAGCGCAGAGGTTGGCAAGGTCAACAAACTATACACGGGCCCTGATGACGTCAGGACGCCGGCTAGATGGCTGAAGAACCTAAGAGGTAATTGGTGCAAAAACGAATGACTGACGGAGGTCGCGGCTACTCGGATTTGTAAGAGACGCACGGGTTGGCAATTAAAGATTAGATAGTCTAATGTTGCCGCCGTGTTTTGAAAATAATAGAAGGATGGACGCTTACCGAGCCATAAAGGGTTCAAGAAGGCATTAAATAGAACATTCTGACTCTGGGTGCCGTAGCGTAAAGATCGTTTGTAAACAATATAGTGGGAAAGTGAGACTTGTATAGTTTTCTTGTGAGAGAAGTGATAGTTTGTTTCCGGACTTTGAAAATAATTTACCAGAAGTGATTTCGCGGAGGACTTGTTCAGATTTTCGGACATTGCAGTTGGACTTCAATAGTTTACATAACCAGTGGGAGAGACTAGGAACCGGGGAGCGTCGGATAAGAACTAACAAATAGTTTAGGCAGTGTGGACTGGTCGTGTCAGCAGCGGCGCAAGACTGAAGAAAGAAGCGTAACTTGGAATTAACAACGGCCAAGTGAGAAGCGACCACGGAGCGATGGCATGCAAAAACGGTAAAAACAATACTGCAGTATAAAAGAGATAATTTATTTAAAAAAGGGTCATGACCATCAAATTAATTGTTTTTAATTTAAAGTTAAATAAATTGTTGAATTTTGTTCTTTGGAAATGAAAAGAGTTTCATTTGTCAATCATAATTGTTAATTAGTTGGAAGCATAATTATTACATTTCAGATTCCACGCCATACTGTATAGTTGGCAGATCAGGTAATCGGCTATCGAGGCGATAGCGAGTATTTGTATCCGGACCCATCGACCCAAGCTAGCTGGATTTTTATATAATTTTGTTAAAATCAGATAGAAAAACTTTGGTAGTAATTCATGTAACCTGTTTCTGGCGCCCAAATCTTAATAAATTCGGAACAGGACATAATTACAGCCACGCTTTTGATGAGACGTGAGAAAGGTATATTTCAATATTTCTTGATCAGAGTCAACATTTCTTGATTCATTGATTGATTAATTGATTGATTAACTGAGGTTTTCGAGCACGTCAACGGCTACGGTCATTGGTCCCCTTAGTGTAGTGAAGGCTTTACCTCGAGTGGTAGTAGTGATTCCTCCCCTCCTCAATGGTGAGATGTAGGGTAGACTTGCGGGATATTTCTCCCTCCTGGTGTCTCCCCACCGGCGCTCCGTCCCAGGCAGGACAAGCTCGAACCTCCCGACTGATCTCCCGATTCATCTTGACTTGAAAAGTGACCATTGTAATAAGCTTGTTCCATTAAAGTGTATTGGCAATATATAATTAGTATATATCCATTTAAACTTGATTGTATTCTGTTTTTAATTCTCTAGCACACGTTTTACCCGCAACCAAGGTTCGGCTCAGTTCAGTTCGGCCCAAACTGCCCCTGTCGACATCCACCCGTCCGTCCCTTCAGACCGACCCTAACTGGCCCTGATGACATTCCTCAGCTTGCTAGTCCAGTCCATCCTCCTGGGCCCTGCTAGCCATTCCCCGCTCGATTACCGTGCACTCCGAGTATCGCCGAACTGTCCGATTGACTGTGTAAAGTCGCCCTTCCTGAGAACCGTTCTCGCCAAGGCTGGATTACGTCAGGTGCCGATGTCCGTGTAAGTTAGACCGCCCCCAATAATACAGCCTCTTCCCGTCACCTGGATCATCCCCGTTCTCATTGCTCGCTCTCATCCGCCCGTAGGTCTATAGGCGAATAGGAAGCGGCCCGAGAGTCACCTCTGCCTCTACACATTCCCCCGCACGTGGTGCCAGACGTTTCCCTTAAGACAGGGGTGTCCAACTTATAAGGGATTATGGGCCGTATATTCAATACTTGCTAAGCCGCGGACCGCCCCGTAATTTAAGATGTTTTTACCCTAACTACTGAGATTATACTGAAACAAATATGTATGAGAAACGACACCCCGAAAGACCCTACTGATCCGCTGCAATCTCTGAGGGTAGTTTGCACATCATTCGCTAAGCCTATGATTTCGTTTTCACGGTCGGCCGCGCACAGGGGGTAGGTGGTAGGCGTGACATCGCGCCCACCGGTCTACATAAAAGGGCTTCGAACGGCCGTGCTGGCTAATTGCGACATCGGGTAGCGTCGCCGTAACGACATCTACACGTACACTATACTTCGGCGACGTTTTCGACAGCCGGTTGTCCACTTAGACGCGTTCGAGAGGGGCTACATCGTGGATGTGCGGGAGGCTGGTCGCCTTATTTCGCACCACACCGATCGGACAGACACTACTATCGCCCACTGTTGGGGGCAATGGATTGAGGAAAGTCCGCCACGCGCGGATTGTCCGCCATGGATTGTCCGCCACGCGCGAACAGATCCAGCGGCTACAATTGGTGCTATTCAGCGGACTGTGCAGCATGCACTGTCACATCCTGTAAGTGCCAGTACCATTGGCAGGCGGTTGCACAACGCAAGGCTCGTCGCACGCCGACTGTTACGACGTCTGCCAATCACACCCCAGCATCGTCGCTACAGACTCTCCTGGTGCCGGGAATAATGGACCTGCGGCGATGCAGACTGGCAGCGGGTCATCTTCAACGATGATGCCACTGCAAGTCTGCATTGCCCCAGGTCGGTCGTTCCCGACACCAGGCGTGTCTGTGGGAACGTTGCTGGGGTGTGAGAAGCAGGCGTCGTAACGGTCAGCGTCCGGCGAGCCCTGCGTTGTGCAACCGCCTGCCAGTGTTACTGGACACTTACAGGATGTGACAGTGCAGGCTGCACAGTTCGCTGAATCATCGCTGAAGCACCTATAGTTGCCGTTCGATCTGGTCGCCCGTTGCGGACCATCCGTCGGTCCTCCCTCCTAGAGATGCATGCCGGACGTCCAGATCCTGCATGTCGTGTGTGCGTGCCTTCCTCAATCCGTTGCCGCAACAGCGGGCGATGGTGGTTTCCGTATGACCGGTGTGGCGTGCAATATGGCGACAGGACCAACCAGCCTCCCGCACACCCTCGGTGCGGCCCCTCTCGGGAGCTTGTATCTGGACAATCGGCTGTCGAACACGTCGCTTAGGCGTAATGTACGTGCAGGTGACGCTCTGGCGACGATACCCGATGTCGCAGTGGCGAGTGCGGCCGTTTGAGACCCTCTTTTCTCGGCTGGTGGGCACGACGTCACTCCCTTACTCCCGACCCCCCAGTGCGCGGCCGACCGTGAAAACGTAATCAATGGCTTAGTGAATGGTGTACAAAATACCCACCAAGTTTGCAGCAGGTCAGTAGGGTCCTCCGGGGTGCAGTTTTTTTTATGACGATGAGTGTGTGTGTATTAATATATTTAAATATGCACACACATATATGTATATATATATATATATATATATATATATATATATATATATATATATATATATATATATATACATATACATACACACAATGGGTGGCCATTAAATTAGGAATTTTCTTTCAATTTTTCAAATGTTCTGTTCTGAATCACTTAATGCATATACGAATGCTCGAAACTTTCATAATAAATTAGGATAGGATTCTTCCAATGCTGGATTTTCTTTTGTAATCTGGTGTCCTTTTATTTACCAAATCGACTGGTAGTTCTCAGCGCATTTCTACTGCGCAACTGCCCGCTTCCAGCGCATTTCTACTTTTCAGTTGTTAAGGAGTTGTTTGATCTGACAAGTGGCGAGTTTCGTATATATCTGTTTATTTGTGTTTATAATAGTGAGGAGTGCTGTTGTAGCTCAGATTCGTCATTTTAGAGCGCAACACATCGGTGGCTTTAGAGGTAAATGTAGTTAAGAGTCATCGGCAAGAAAAGTGACACTTCTCCGCAAAAGAAGAGGAAGACTGAGGTTATTCTGAAACGTATTGAACTGGGGTGACGAAGGTTTCGCCTCAAAGCGTGGAAAGAATAAAGAGACTTGATTTAGGGTAGAGTGGAAATTCCACAAATCGTCAAAACTGCAAATGACCTAGGAAATCTTCCAAAAGACAAGACTTCATGGTAAAAGTGCTTATGTTAAAAAACAGAAAAGCAACAAATAAGGAACTACAAATCATGATACGAGATCATGGATGTGAAATTAGTACACGCACATTACGTCGCCGAATCAAAGCAATGGATTTCAGAACTTGTTCGCCAGTGAAACTCTCAAAGTTAACTACTGCTATGAAAAAGAAATGAATTGCTGTACCTTGTGAATGGGATAATGAACAAAGAACGTTATCCCAAAGTGTTAAAAATGTGTGCAGTTCCGCAATTAAAGAAGTGGATTCCACAAGGTGGTTATATTTTCCAACAGGATGGAACCCCATGCCACTCTGCAATGGGTGTGAAAATTTATTTTCAACAAAATAAAATTAAGTTATTAGAATAGCCAGGAAATAGTCCTGATACAACCCAATTGAAGGTCTTTGGAAGGCACTTAAAGAAAAAGTGAAGTGAAGTGCAAAACAAAATTTGAGCTCATAAAGAGAATAGAAGAAGTGTGGTATTGAGACAAAGAACTGGAATTGACACGCAATTGAGGCTGTTTACACCATGCGAAGGAGAATTCAAGCTATTATGAAAGTAAAAGGAAGTGCTACTAAATACTAAGAGACCAATTTGATCTAAAATAATATTCTAAATGAAAGGGGAATCTCATAAATAATAATTTTGTAAACATTACCTCCTTTAAAAAGTAGATAAAATGATAGAATAAATAAAAATTAAAAATTCCTAATATAATGATCACTTACTGTATATATAACTTCGAAAGTCATGTGCACAACAACATGCTCACCAATTTCGTCTGTTCACATAACCTCAAAACAGGTTATAAAAACAGTATACCAAGAGGATTAAGGAAGATCCCTCGGTTTAAATCAAGCCGTTATAAAACTACAGGAGAAAATCCTAGATTTTTTCTAGTAAGATATTTCAGGTATTTAACTAAGAAACAACTACACAAAAATGAGTTAGAAAACAATAAAAAAAATTGTAAAATACGCGTCGGGAAAACTCAGTTTTCCGGGTTAATTGAAGGGCTAACGGGTGTTTCATGGCTTGAGAGAGACTAGAGAAACAAAAATATCAGTGAACTTAGAGGGTTTGGTTCTATGATCAGTCTCGACTTGAATGAGTGAAAAAATTCGTGACTCAATGGTGGATAACGAGTGTTCCTATCTCGAGGCCTCTGCCTGCACTTGACGTGCCTCTGACAGCGCCGGATATTGGCCACCTCCCACTGAGGCCCAAGTACAGGGCACGGCATGGTCGGGGAGCAATCGGATCGGGGCGCAACGAGGCGGGACGGGGCGGGGCGGGGCGGGACAGAACGGGCCGAGGCAGGGCGGGGTGAGAGTGGACGTAGAGGACCGACGGATGACATACGGACGGACGTCGACGGGGCGGAAGTAGACGGGGCAGGGCAGGAGTGGACTCGACGGGTACGAGAGTGGTCGGGGTGAGGCGGGACGGAACGGGAGTGAACGGACGGGACGGGACGGAAGTGGACGGACGGGCCGGGAGTGGACGGGCGGGACGGGACGGGAGTCGCCGCGCGGGACGGGACGGGCGGACGGGCGGAGTCGACGGTATGGGACAGGACGGGAGTGACGGTGCGGGACGGGACGGAAGTGGACGGCGGGGACGGACGGGACGAGAGTGGACGGTGAGGGACGGGACGGGAGTGGACGGCGTGGGACGGGACGGGACGGGAGTGGACGGTGAGGGACGGGACGGGAGTGGACGGCACGGGATGGGACGGGAGTGGACGGGGCGAAATGCAACGGATACGAGTGGGGTAAGAAGAGAAGCGATGGGTTGATCTACATTAGAATTGGACTAGTGGCCTGCGAGGAAAAATGCTGCTGTTCAAAAACATACAAAATAGTTTCCTAAATACTAGCAAGCAAAGTTCTCAAGAATAATAAACAAAATACTCTCGTATAACACTGCAAAAAATATTTTTACCAAAACTGTCTTCATAAAAATATGAATAGCTAATATATAAGGGCGGGTGACCTCTTCATTTGCCTATACAAATTAAAACACGCATTACATTTTCAAGGAATTTTACGAACATTGTTTAGAGTTTCAATTGATATCACCATACTCAAAGTGTAGTAATTTGTTTCTACAACTGTACAAAAAAAGTCTGATTCTGAGCATTGTTATCCGTACGTGAAGTAGGTCATATTTTATTATCCATTAAAAAGACCGTTGCCAAGACAACCGTTTTGTTGCCGTTAAAAAGGTATGGCAAATACAACTCGGAAAACAGTCGTAAGTATCCCTTAGTAACGCTTCTGCTTTCATGGTCCTATACGCTACATTGCTATTTCCCCCCGAGATATGAAACACCTTATTTCAATTTAAAATTACAATTTTTTTTTTCAAACAAAATTTTTAAACAGTTGCAAAAAAGTGTTCATATATCGTGACTAATTTTCTCAACCTACGGTCTCCGCAAAAAAAACTCTTTTGACCCAGAAAGAAACAACCACTTCGCGTTCTTAATATGAAAATAACTATTATAATAAGATTAAAAACGCAACAATTTCCTAGATATATGATGTTTTTGGCATCTCGTTAGCAAGAGTAGGTAGAAAACTGTCTGTAAACTGAAAATTATATGACGGCTGCCACTAAACATATTTCACGCGCCGTATGACTACATAGCAATACATCAATTTGCGAAGACAGCACTCAACTCCTCTATTTAGTGCTCTCAACACGAACGCGGCCAGTCACAGTATCCAGTGGACTATGGAATGTTGTAATCAAAATTGTTAATTATTGTAATGTTACTCTGACTACTATTTTCCAATGCACTATTAAACATTTTACTATGAAAATGTGTTGATCATCGCATTAACAAAGAAAAAAAATATGATGTTGAGTACGTATAATATTTAATAATTTCGATCCCTTATTACTACGTATATACCAATATTATCATTTTGTATGCATTGTATAACTATATATAGTATAACTAGAAGCTGAAACGCGTGAACAAATCAAACCTGCTCATTTTCCCTCAAATCAAATTCCCATTACACAAGTGAGAGAGGTACTGAATCACCAAATGCCACGTGGGGGGAAGAATATTTGCTTAAAGGGCAAGGTGCCAATATCGAAGGGGGCGACAAAATATGGCAGTGGGATAAGGACGCGACATGGAAAGAGCGAAGGTGTGCAATGGGAAAAGTTGAAGGGACGGGGAATGGATGATTGATGATTGATTGGAGTTTCAAGGCGCGTCAACAGTAGTAGTCATTAAGTGCTTTTAATGAAGTACACGTTATATTCCGGACGTTCGCGGCCTTCCTCCCTCGCCTCTCCTGAGGGGAGAGGTGGCGACAAGGATCGCGCGCGGTGCACGGCCGTCTTTTTTGTTTTTGTTTGTTTGTTTTTTGGTAACAGCTCCGGTATTTGCCTGATACTGATCGGAGAAGCAACGTAAAACGACCGTTCAGAGTAGCCGGTCACTAGAATTCTCCTTCAGATAACGTCACTCAAACCCTAGGATCTTCGGATCTGATTCACTGTCAACAACTGTAATACTACCTCTGAGCCAACTCAGGCGGCACGAAGGGAGTGGAGCGGGAGGGAATTCGCGTGTTGTCTTCGGAAATGCCGCCTCCGCACCGCGAAGGATTTCGTGGAAGAACAAATTCTCAGTATTCCGCTCCCTTCAGAGGGCGACGTCAGAAACACGAAAACGTTCAGATGTGTTTAGAGCCAAATCACGCGGGGATTCCATGACGAACTATTCACAGCACTTGCCAGACTGTGCGACAAAGGAGAGAAGGCAGATTAGTTCGAGGGTTGAAGCCTAGAATAAGTTGAATTTCTTTCAAACGTATTCTCTCATTCATCCATTCACCCATTCGGGCATGCAAGCATGCATACACTCATTCGTGCATGCATGTATACATGCATGCAGTCGTACACTCATTCGTGCATGCATGCATGCATGCGTGCATGCGTGCATTCATACACTCATTCGTGCGTGCATGCATGCGTGCATGCATGCATTCATACACTCATTCGTGCATGCACGCATTCATTCACGCATTCGTGCACGCATTCATTCACTCATTACAGCGTGCATTTACTCATTCATTCATTCATTCATTCATTGAAGCATTGAAGCATACTCATTAATTTACTCACACATTCATTCACGCATTCACTTATTGACTCATTGGTTTATCACTCTTTCCCCTTCAGCTGACGCTGTTTGAAGAGTCAGAGACCCCAATGGAAAGCATACACTCTAGTTGCTTACTACACAATGTTTTTCATTCATTTTGTCTGGTAAATTCTCACGAGTGTTTTGTTCGCTGCGTAGGTCTGGTTAGATGCAGCCGTGCAGATCTTCTATTCAGTGGGCGCCGGTTTTGGCGTTCACCTGTCATACGCTTCGTACAACACTTTTCACAACAATTGCCTCAGGTGAGTTTTCAACAAACAATTTTCCAATCACTTTTCTGTCTATTATAACAACTATCTGCAATGGGATTTGGATTTAGGGAGATTTGTGTCGGCATGCTATATTTCACTTTAGTACAAATATCTTCTCTCTATTCATTTAATTTACCAAATAAGGAATGAAAACGTTTGTAAAAGTAGTTATTGGAAAAAATTAAATTTATAATTGAAAATATAATTTATAATAAAAAATTATAAAAAATAAAATTATTATTAATGTTTTAATAATGTTTGTGCATTAATTCTTGAAAAAAAACTATTAAATGATTTCTCTTAGTTACATTTTAGTTTCAGATAGAATGGTGTTCTGTTTTTTCTTTATTTCAATGCAAAATAATATTGTGGATAATTTCATTTCTCATTAATAAATATACTGAATGAATGTCTTATGAAACTGAATTGTTGATGCCATATATATTCTGTTCTGTAAAATACATTGTAACGAGCCTAGATACCCCCTCTTTCAGCAATATAAACATTACTATAATATTTATTGAATATTACAGTGATTTGGGTTTGTGTATACTACGTAGGAAGTGGAATAGTACAGGTAGGTTGTCATGGTACCGGAAGTAAATAAACAAAATTGGGAAAAAATGAATGCTCACAAGATAATAACAGTCATATCGTGAGGGGGAATCATGCCTCTTGCAATGAAGAGGAATGATTTGAAGGAGGCGTAATTATGAATAGAAGAGTGAGGATCACCCCTTTCGATCGCTAACCGTCGAGCAACACAACACATCCGGTACGTTGCGGATTATTATTAGATAGCACGCGTGCTGGGCAATGTGGTAAAACGTACGTTGGATAAAAAGTAATGAAATTATTGCAGTAATTTACAGTCGCTAAGTCAATGAGCTTCCATCTGTCATGAGAAAAGGAAGGAGTATTAGACGAGTGTGTGCAGCGGGCGGGAACAGTATTCTGTCAGTCTACTGCAGTGTGTAAATCGTTGAACTTTGTAGCTACAGTGCAAGCGCACTAACGTAATGTTTACAAAGGTAGAGCAACGTTCGTGGCTTAAAATTGAAGTGACACGAGGTCAGAGGAAGCAAGAATGTTTTCAGGGACTGCGTGAAGCATATGGTAATGCAGCGTCGCCATATTTCACAGTCGCAAGATGGGTTAATGCGTTCTGATTAGACAGAGATTATGTGAAGGATAACCCTCGTAGAGGACGACCCCACGTGGAGAAAACTTGCGCCGTTGGCAATGGGAGATTATGGAACATCCACTTTACCCGATATGAGTCCGTGTGATTATTATCTCTTCAGAAAAATGAAAGAATTACGGCGAATAACCCGGTACAATACCATAGATGAAATTATTCACGCTATAGGGCGGTCAATACGGGACATCAACAGAAATAGACGCGCAAATGGTGTACGACGCCTTGCTAGCATTTCGTAAAAGGCCATTAATAATGGGGGCGATTATATTGAAGATCTGTAAATGTAAATACTTCTGTCAATTAAGTAATTTCAAAGAAAAAACCTTTCTCATTACTTTTTTATCCAGCCCCTGTATATTATGACATAACGTTGAACGTAGGAGGCGTATGGGCTGGCATAAAACTATCACTAAAACTATCACTAACAATACAAAAATAATTTGAATATTATTAATCTCATATAGTTTGTGAATCGAATAGAAACCGTCATGGATACGCGAACGCAAATTAAATTAGGCAAACAATCATAAATATTTCATTCCTTGAACATTATTATTTGTGAATATTAGAAGTGACGCGGTAAGACGCCCGCCCGAGGTGGATAGGAAAGTATCGCGTACGCGTATCAATTTATGACAACTATCCGACGAATCGGGCAATCAATTGGCAGAGTCACGGTTTGACATTTTCCTTTAACAAATGACACCGAGTAATATCGCGTTGATCAGGGTCGTCAGACGAACGAGCACGCGAATGGCCTTCGCAAAGGTTTGGGGCGTGTGGCAATATCAGCTTAGCGAAGTCACTCGTGTCACACTCGGGAAGCAGGGGTGAGAAAACTTCGTGCGAATGCAGCGAGTTGCGTCAATGACACCGGTTGGTATATCATAAAGAGACATTTATTTATTTTTTGTACAAACTTTTAATGTAAATTGACGTGTAAAAACTGCATATATAGAATCAAGGATACATTAACGCACGTTTCTACTTAGTTTTAGATAATGCAATATAAGAGGACTATTAACACTAATTACAAATTACTTAAATGAATATTTGTAACAGAATAGATATAAACTAAATCAAGATAAATATTATATATAATATATACTTTTAGAAAACACTGACACTATTATTAAAAATAAACATTTAAAGAAATACGATGTTAATATCTTTCGTGTGAAAATGTACGTAATAAAAGCACTTAAAAAATTATACAATAATGATGAGTAGAGACCGGAGAAGTATATAATGAAATAGAGTAATAGAGATGTATAGAATGAAACGTCGAAAAACGTACATAAACATGTAATGAAAACAGTAAAAATATGTAATAAGTATGTAAAATTGGATACATTATGTAATATTAAAATACACTAACTTTAAAACACGTTTACCCGATACAAAATTGCATTTAAGAAAACGTTCCTGAATTTTTTTTAAAATAATACAAACGTTTTGAAAATCATTTCGAGAGCACAAATTGACCCACAGTTTGCACCATACAAGAGCCCATTTGGACTGAAACTTATTATACGTACGTTTTCTTGCGTCCCGCCACGACTGCCTTCTGTGCATCCCTGAGAAATCGGAGTGTCGACTTCCCTTGGCCGCGGGCACTGCGTGCCCTAGTAGAGCGCAAGCGCGCTCCGAGCTCGCAGTGCTCCGTTTGACAGCCCTGAAGTATACAATCGTGGCGACCGAAGAATGAAAACGTCTTCAATATTGGACTTTCTTCGTCCGGAATTCATCCGAGAAGGTTCTGAATGCGCGCGAAGATATGAAGTAATCAACCAACATTTAAATTGATTTGTACTAAAAAAGATTATGATCTCGACAATTTTCTCGAAAAATTGAATCAATTAATTTTGGCCAAGAATTTAGAACTATTCACTAATTACATAGATCATATAATTGTTTATATACATAATATATACATAATATAAACATATATAGTAGCGGAACCCGGCAGATGTTGTTGTGCCCATCATCTCCATCTTTCCCCTTCCATCTCCTTTTCTCTCAGTTTTTCTCTGTCCCTGTCTCAATCTGTCTCTGTGTGAGTCTCTATCTCTGCCGCTCTCTGTCCCTCTCACTCACATTTAGTTGCAGATTCTGCACGTCTCTGAGAAGTTGAAGTAATACCGAGAAGCGCCGGACCAGCAAAAATGTAATAGAATGTTCATGAAGGTCTCATCCTGTAGATTACGGTGTGAGAAACGTTTCTCACACCGTAATTGGATAGCGGAATCGGATAGTTTAGCGGAATCGGAAAGTCTATCCAAAATTAAAAGTTTTATCTCACGTGTTCCCCTATATTCATCCATTTCCGGAGAAACGTCTCCGAGACTTGCGCGTTCTAGTATCAGTTTCACTTTGTACGACCAATAGCACTGATCGCTTTTCCGAAATTGTACTCTAAAGCACTTACAAATAAGCGTGTCAGCCTGTTCATGTGCTAATCTAACTCAAAGCTCAATGGGTTTCATTTTAAAATCTTTTCAAATTCCATCACTACCAACCTCTCTTAAGACACCGACATTTGCTCAGAATTTAGACACTACTCTTAAAATTATTAGAATGAACGTTCATTGGCTTTTATTTGTTCGTCACGACATTTCCAATGCCAACTACCTGAGATTGTTTTTTGTCGTTTTGTTGCACGACTTGCAATTGATTTACCAGAGGAGTAGATTGATTGATTGTTAGTCATTCAGGACGCGTCAACTACTAGGGTCATTGGTCGCTGAAAGTGTAGCGCATGTTTTTACTCGGGAGGTAGCGGTGGTCTTTCTCCGCTCTTTGGCGAGATCTGTTGCCGACCTACCGCCGCGTGGGCTAGAGAGGTTTTCCCCAACTAGGTATCTCCACCAGCGGAGCAACGCCCCAGCCGGGACAAGCTCTAAGCTCCCAACTGGTCTCCTGGCACGTATAGTAGTGTAGTGCATGTTAGTATAAGTGAGTGTGTAAGGGGAGAGGATAGGACAAGGAAGAGGTAGGAAAGATCGCGCGCGGCCCGTGGCTCGTTTATTAGGATACTGCTCCTGCATTAGCCTTGTGTTGATCGGAGAAACAACGAAAACTACCGATGAGAGCAGCCGGCCTCGAGAATTCTTCTCCAAACAGCCAATGAATTCTACCCAACTGAGAAGCGAATGTTGAAATTCCTCGGAACTCGAACCTAGGACTTCACGGTCAGAAGGACTGTTGTGACATTAGTTGATGTCCTGAGCTATCTGTCCCGGTCCAAAAGTAATCGATGTTTCGTAGCGCGAGCAAGCATGTTAGAGCTAGCGAAGCGAATATAGCAATTTTTTAAAGTGTTTTTATGAAGATTGAGTGCTGTAATTGTGAAGATTAGCGAGTACACGATGCGTAAAATGCAATGCCCTCCAATCGTTTGATCATTTTACCAAAATTCACAGTGATTATAATTATTTGTGATGCATTACGTTTTTGAGTTAAAGTATATAGCAGGATTTCTCGCTATGATCTCCTACAACTGTATACATAAAACATTTCAATTATATTTTGAGAAATATGTTTAACTGCTTTCCTAGTCAATAAAGATTATAGTATTGCTCTAGAATTTATAAATTGTGGAATCCTTATTTCATGAGTATAGGAGATAGAACGACATAAAACAATATCATTGGGTTTTCTGTTGTAACCATTTTACTATGCCTGTAGTGCAATGTAACTGCTTGTGTTCAACTATTGGATAATTACAAATCATGAACAAATTGCTTCTCAAATAAAAATATCGTAGGTAATTTTTACCTACCTCTAATCTTCATCCTTGAGGCTTAGAACTGAGGAAATACGCTTCGAAGATGGTAAAGATTTGATATTTAGAAAAAACAAAGTGAATGAATAATTCGTTTGTCGCACAGCTTGTCCCGAATTCAGACTGCGTTCATGATGCAACCCGATGTGCACATTTGTTTGACGGGCATGTATGCTTCTCCCCATAATAACACTATACGATGGAACTGTAGCCCTTATCGTACACGCCCTAACGGCGACATTGCTACCGAATGCCTTCAAATGACGACGTTTTTCACTGTGTTAAAACGCAACATTAATGGGGAACCGAAAAACACCATTCCAAATCTCTGTTCACAGAAAGGCTCTTATGGAAAAGTGTCTACGAAAAGTGTTACGGAAAAGTTTTCGAAAGATGGTATTGTCTCCCAATTCTATCTAAAAACAGAAGACAGTATTCAAGACTACTACTTTCTAAACCATACTTCAATTTTAAGTCGTGAAAACCTATCAATTGAATTACTTTATTGTTCATTTGATGGTGCAAAATGAAACTCGAAAAACCTATGAATTGTACATTTATATTCTCAATTGTCTCCTGTATTATTTCAGTAGTATACCTTTCCGTTGCGACTCTCACACGCAACCAATCTTGATAAATGATGTCTCTAAAGAAAGATAATTTCACGGAGACGTGACGAATTGCACTTTGAGTTTAAAAATATAAAGGATTTGTTTTAAAAAAATCTAAATATTCAAGTCAAATGCAACCCGCAGCACTTGCACACGAAGTTTTCGTCAAATAACTCCTAAACAAAGCGTTCTAGGGCCTTAAAAACGAACGTTTATCACACCATAATCTACAAGATAAGACATTCCTCGGCATTCGATTAAATTTTCGGCTCCGCGCTTCAATACTATCAAGGCCACCTCAATATTTCAGTCTTTGCGACTGGTAGCCATTTTTGTGACGACATTCTTAGAAGGCTTAGGTTCCTCAATCTTATATTTACGCTTTCTGTATACACTGTGGTTTGTGCAGTCTGACGAGGTTTATTTGGATAATCATTAATTCAAGATTTGCTCTCTAGCAATAACCATAAGTATTATTATAATTGCTTGATACCTATGAAGATGTGTCTTATGTGTGTTGTGAAAATATTCAATTAATGTTTTGTCGTGGTCGGTAAGTACTAAGCACCTAATTGTGGAGGGTTGTGGGTGTACAGTGAAGAGTGAAGACTGTGTTTGTGTTTTACCTTTACCAGTATTTTCGTTATCAGCAGTGATTCACTGAAATTTTCAAGTCAGCGAGTTCTGACACGTAGCTTTCTCAAACGTCAAAACCTAATTTTTTTGTGACTATCACGAAAAGCTAAAAGCTAACTGTAAAAAAAATACTGAATAAATACGTCAAATGTTGTCTTTAAAGAAGTGCTGTGAATTGTTTCAAGAAAACTCTCCATAATACTGAATAAATCTTAGTTGAAAATTTCTTTTAAACGTCAATTGCATTGTTTTTATTTTTAATTGATATTGTGTTCACATTGCAAGTTACCTTTATTCATTTTTAAACAAATAAACACGTTTCGTTTGCAAATTTCCCTCTTAGAATGGAAATAGAAGGGATGAGTGTGGGGTTAACATGAGATAGTTCTTGCACGGGTACACGGAGGAAGTAGGGAAAAACTTGTGCTATGGCACAACACAAAGAACAAACTTTTTAAATTAGCTAAAGTAAATTATATTTATATAAATGAAAAACAAAATCAAAAAGCTCTAGCCTACAATCCTACGTGAATTTAAAAAACAAATCGATTTAAAATTATAGAAAGAATAGCGTATACTTGGGCTTTTATTCCTTGGCGTACCGCTAGGAGTCGCCTCATCGCGACTGTATCGAGCAGTGCTGGCGATCATGCGACTTCTAACTGCACGACGGAGAAAGACACGAAATGCCGTGTGATATTCCATCGTGAAGACGAGTCCCCACGTGCCAAAAAAAAGCAAAACAACCAAGAGTAAGTCACTCACACTGCCAATGATCGCAGTCCAAACGCACGATTTAAATGCTGGCGATATCTGCAAGCATGTACATCAACGCCCAGTTGCAAATTCATATTGTAAATAATACACCGTTTGATATTAAACTCAAGGTGTCGATTCGTTAAGATATTCAATACGCAAACATCACTTGAGCAACATTTCCATGTACTGAAGTGAAGTCTAAGCCTACTAAATTGTTTCTAGTGGTAACAAATGGTATTTAGTACTCAAAGGTGAAAATATTACTTTGGTTATTTTTTGGCTCGGAATTTCTTTTCTTGAGGTACATTAGAACGCAGAAAATAAACCAATACTTTTTAGTATAGAAATAATTTTCCAATTTTCGCACCTCAGCAAGCTGGCACCCTGCCTCTCCAAAACCCACTCTTGTTCCACATAACAAATCATATGCAATAATATTGTAAATAATATTGCAAAGAGTGTTAGTACTTGCCAGAACCGGTATTTTCGCACCACTTTACTTGGCCTTCTCGAGAGTAAAAACCTTTTCTAATATTTTTGTGACAATCAAAGAAAGCGGAAAGCAAACTCTCGAGAAATATTAAATAATTTTGTTCAAATGTTTTTTAAAGAAGTATGAATTTTTCCAAGAACATATCTCTATAATGCTGAATAAACCTTGATTGAAAATTTGTTTCCAACATAAATTGTATTATTATTTTTGTTTGATTCTGTAAGTTCATTAGAAGTTACATTTATACATTTTTAAACAAATAAACGCGTTTCATTAAAAACGTTCCTTCTTAATAGAAAGGATAGACAAAGGGATAGGGAAAGGAAGGGGTTTAACATGCGCGAGTTCTCGCACGGGTACGCTAGTTTTTACATATTGTACTAACTTTTGGCGATGAAAGAATCAGAAAAGGGAAAGAGCTTCCAGATTTCAGATCAGCGGCATTCTAAACAAAAGTTTGTTTCCACAGATAAATCCGTTGATTCTTTTTCTGGAGATAATTGTTAATAAAAGTAATTGGTGGAAAGGATGTTTGGAATTCTCTATTTCTCTCATCGTTGAAATCTTGATGATCCAATTGTCTGGCACCTTCATATATACATTTCAATCTTTTCCAGGCTGTGGTTTGTAAAATACCCAAGCTGCCCATTGTATTAGCACAGCAACAAATATCAATTTCAGGTTAAACTGTTGAAAAAGTCTACCAAATATAATTATTACACATTGCTCCCTGAATAGCAAACATTAATTTTAGACACGCAAGTGTTATTTGTGTAAAAAAGTTAATGATAATATAATATCGTATTATAATAATCGTAATCTTATTATAACATTAAGAATAAAATCTGAAAGTTATTTCATTTGATAGCTTTGGCATTAATCACTGGAAACTTTCACAGTACCTACGAGTTCTCTTGGCTATCCGCGAGACGCCACGCCGAAGGCTCTGATGGCATCAATCTGGCCATGGAAGCCTGTGACTTCACAATCTTAGTGTTAGCCAACAAATTCACACATTTATTCTAATGTACATAATGTTAAAGGACAATGTAGAAATGAGTAATATTTAACTCCCATAACATCAAATTTGTTGTTGATAGTATTCGTTCAACTGTTAAGGCATATTATTTTTACTTTCGTCTTTCTCCTTTCCAATATTAACACACGTTCTACCATACATGCCCTTATTTTCTTGTGAAGTAATGTTTTCATTCAGCTTCTTATATAACATATTCCGGATGAAATGTTATATCTTCCATTTTCAAACGTTTCTTATTTCAAACGTTATTCCCATGGAGCTAAGAATACATGGAGGTGACCTTACCTATCTCTGCAATGTTCAGAAAGTGAAGCCAGTCCGCTATGTTGGTGTGCCTCAACACGTCACGTCAATATGTCATTAGCTGCCTGTGACATAGGAGTATGCAGGCCGACTATGACCATGTACGACAGCCGTCTTGCTTTAGTTTATGCTATGATTGTGTTTGAGTTTCATTCTGCGCCGCAATTATCGACAACTTCATATTTAAATTATTACTGTACATAAAATCCAGAATATGGATTTTTAATGGTGTTATCCAAATGACGGGGAAATTATGACTCGAAACGGGAAACCGAGTATCAGTGTTTTCGTTTCTGGCTGTGTGTTCAAGATATGCGCCAAAAGAAGACAAAAGTTTCTACGGAATCATCATTCCAAGGTAGGTAAACGTTTCTATTTGATTTGAGAGCAATAATGTGGAAATAATTTAAAATAAATGACTAGACGTTGAAAATTATAGTAGAAATCTCAAATGAATTGTAAACAACAAAAGACTTTCTTAGCAATCGAATAAGTTTCGTCCAGTTTCTCTTGCCTTACATGAACAAATGCTGATACGATCCCCTGTTCCGCGTCTAGAAAATAAATGTAGCTTTTTTCCCCCACAGAGACGATCAGATTAAACGGTCATTTTTTACATTAAATAAATGCATCGTAAGATTAAATCTCAGCGTGATTGAAGGTTATGAGGTTATGTTTGATTATTTTACTGTCATGGTTTCAACATACGCTGAAAATGTGATGAATGCAAGGAAAATAGGAATGATCAAGGTTTATTAAGTGATGTTATTAAATACTGTTAGGATTAATAATTATATTACGAATTTTTAAAGAAAATGCTTTAACAATTTTCATTATTTCGAACGTACATTAAATTTTTATAAGTTTGTGAAGTACATTTTCGTCCAGAAGATGTCCAATGAATTCCTGAGTACTATGACGAGAACGCAAAGAAACAACAAACATCACTAGGAAAATTCGAAAATCGAAATTAAAATATGGTACAATGCCATCAATATTTTTGAATTGTTCTAAATATTTATTGTCAGTAGCAACATCAAGAGAGTGTTTTAAGTATCAAGATCTGCAACGTGTAATTAAAGATGGCCTTTCATTGAAAGCGAATGCAAGAACAAATTTTGTCTTGAAAATTTTCAGAATGTGATCAGTGTGTGACATTGTGAAAATTCATTGCATTGAAGAGTAAAGTGCTACATTTTGATTAATGTTACAAGAAAAATAAATGTTATACTGTAAATAATTGTTTGTTATAAATATATAAGAAACTGGTGAAACTACTTTTTGGGTTCTTTGTGGTTGGTTGTTTATTCCTTAATGTGTTTTCATATCTCTTTCTCAATTCACACATTTGAATATTTATATTACGACATTGGGAAAGAGATATTAATTTGAATTATTTTAATTTAAAAGTTTGTATTAATTTTAAATTTTGAAAGTGATTAACTTTCTTAATACTGGAATTTGTAGGTAAGTAATATGCATGCAGTAATCATTTTAATAAGTAATGGCATGCACATTTGAACACCCAATCCTTGCTTGTTTTTGCTCCCTTGAGCACATAATGGATTCTACAGAAAGAAATGCTATTTGTAGCAATAATTTATTTTATTGCCTTTATATTATTAGGAGGAAACGAACTACTTTAAATTCTGGAAGCAAACTAGTTAGTCTGAACAAGGTTTTTAAATATTAAAAACAATGCCAAGCAACACAACTGAACCCGATCACAGCTAAACAAACGACAGAGCACTCACGCGGTTCGTTTATGCTACAAGCTTTCTGGGCACAGCAATATGGCGGAGGTGGCTTCAAGTTTATGACGTCATGCCATCTCCATGTATTCATAGCTCCATGGTTATTCCAATGTCTCGTAATTAATATTAGAGATAAGCATACACTGCAAGGCCTACCAAAACAGGTCTTGTTCAGAAACAATATAACGTCATCAGATAGATGCCTGAAATTATAAAGATCTTAAAAATTATATAACTCTTCGCTATAGAACTTGGTGGTCCTGACAAGCTATCGTCAAATTAGGTAGTATTTAGTTCGGCTCACTATACTGTCCCGAGTGAACCTCTTCCGATAAAATTAGGCGTCCACATGAACTTCGTGGTCGTAAATGAAATTGTCTTTCTCAGCATTTTAACTTGGCTTGCAATCTCATGAGGGAAGTGTGCACTTCGTTTTGGGCGTCTTGGAAGTGATTCGTGAGGGCTACGGGACGTGTCACTTTGTGTGTGTGTGTGTGTATGTGTATGTGTGTGTGTATGTGTATGTGTGTGTGTATGTGTATGTGTGTGTGTGTGTATTTGGTGTAGATACCAGTGGCGTAGCGTCAGGGGACGCTAAGATGCCGAGTATCCCTACGTAAAATATTAATCAAAGAACCCTAAAGATTGTTTTGATAATTTTCCACGTGATTTCGTCTTGTATTAACGTTTTGTATTAATTTTAAAGTGATTTCTTATTATTAAATTCGGCGCGTTTTACAAGCTGGTCTCTAATTGCTTGAACGCTAAAATTGTTCTAGCATCCGCCTCAAGATTGCGAAGGGCAATGACGCATGCGCAGACGACGAGGTTCCCCCCTTCCCGCCTCACCCCTCTCCGAAAGATTCACGAGTTTCTTACGCTAAGGTACGACTGAGCAGAGAGGCGTATGAGCAAGTTGCTCGTTTGTGCACTAGAGCGCAGCACACTTGACGTTGCCAGTGAAATATTTTTCTTTCTCAGTTGAGATTCTCTGCTTGGTCATGGGCACAAACAGGAGAAATAGTGCTTGCCTATTAATTCTTAATTAATATCTAAGAAGATGAATTCTTCATAAAATATATTAAATATTATTTTGGTCTGAAATGTATAAATTCACACGTGATCTCATTGCCAATCAGGGATGAGAATTAAAGCTGGGCCATTGCATTATTGGCTTTCAAGAAGTCTTCTGACGTAAGTTTGTTGAAGTATTGTAACATTTGTTTTGATAACATAGATTCCAGAGAGCATTCAAGATCATGATGTGTTTAGTTAGCGTTATTGTTGAGCATCCCCAAACACGCGAGTCGCGCTACGCCTCTGGTAGGTACGTAATGAGTGATGCAGTTTATGTCTCACTCTCTATCATGAATTTCTCTATCAGAGAATTCAAATGAATATTCCCGTATGCTTTTCTTCATGATTTGCATGTACAAGTACAATATTTTATTTGGTGGCGAGATCGGAACAAACTAAACCACTCAAACAAAACTACCCTAATCTCCAACGTACTTGCTGAATTAACACATCTGAGGCAATAACGGGTGGCGGATTCGTAGAGCGAAGCTGTTTTAAAGCTCGCTTATTTTAGAGCCTGTCAAAATAATTGTTCACACGTCGAAACGAAATTTACCAGTTTCATTTGTTTTCTTACCGCGAAGAACTTAGAGAAATGTGGCCTCGCAGTGCTCAACGAATCGTTTGTGCTTCCTGGACGGTAATAGAATTATCGAAGACCAAATGGTCCTTACGTCACAAATATTGGCGGCGCAGGGTAATATATTTGGCAACGCCGTAGGTGTGTCGAGTAATATCTAACATAGAATATAAGTAGATAATGGCCACAGAGTGGGTAGGCATTAAGTGGAATGTAAATATATTTCAGAATGAGTGATTTCAGATTTCATATTATCAAATTAATAGTTATCTGATAAAAGTTCTTAATTAGATAGATTTAGACATTTACCCTTCGACCACAGAACTATTGCATTCTTTCTTAATTCTCAATTTCTCTTCCATTTTCTCAGGATGTTGTGCGATTTTGCGATGTTGCAAAAGTGCTGTGCGATTTTCGAATTCCGTTCCAGCCAGTATCGCATCGAAACATCACTCCCCAAAATCTTTTCCGAAACCTGAAGCACCTTTGATAGACATGGGAGGCTATTTGCGAATGTGTCCGGGAACACACACTGCACTTTTCGAAGTTTGCCTTAGAAGACCTTGAGAGAACTTTGTCACGCTCTGATGCAATTCAGAACTTTCATAATACACTTCTAAATTCCGTCAATTTAACTGTGCATTTTTGGTTTGTTCATACTACTAAATTGTTATTTTTCTTCATAATATATACGTTCAAAAAATCACTGAAAGTTGTTTCTAGGTACCGAAATTAAGAAAGGGCTCCATAAATGGTCTGGCCTACTTACATACAAATCAGTGAGATACCACTGCGAGGTAAATGCATGGGTAAATACATTGAGACTTATCTTTCATAAACAAACAATATATTAATGTCATGTAATACGACGGATAAGCTCTAAGAGTAACACTGCAAGCAATTATTCAGAAAATTACCTCCGCACAGATGTGTGATACTGATATGTGCATTGCTCCTCTAATATTTAAAAAGGCAAGATAATTTTTGTAAAACTTCACTTTCCCTTGCATTGGTATTATTCTAAATCCTTAGAAAGATCGTGTGGCTCTCGTAGAAACATTTCTGATTATTCAATTCTTCAAAGCTGAAAGAATTATTACACGCTCCAACGTCGTCTGTGGCGCTCAGTCGCAATAATAAAGAGTTTTCAAGAACAAGTTAACTCGTACTTTCAGCCCAAGAAATAAATTATGTAGCTGAGTAATTTGTTTACGTCAAAAAAATTCCATACACCATGTTCGTGTCCGTCAGATTTATGGATCAATTACACATTATTTGGCTTTCGTGGGCAATTAAAGAACAAATATTACAACTATTTGTACTATTTTTCCACGTTACAAACAGGGAACGACAAACCATGTTCTAGGGCAGTTACTCTATGAAGGGATTACTTTGACAGGTCGGGAAATGAAGGGAACGTCATGCAGGGCGGTGACAATGCAAGAGATAGTGATGAAGCCATTTGCATGATGATGTGATTTAGTGATAAAGCCATGAGTGCATGATCGTAACTGGCATTTATATTGCCAGCAGTGGACAAGGAGTCGCTTTCAAAGTGGTCCCTTCTTATCTTAATATCTCTATACTTCACGCACAGCAATTATTTTTAATCAACATTAACACCCTCACACGTAGAGACCGGAAAAAGTATTATTACACTTCAAAATATGTACATAAATATATAATAAAAATAGTAATAATATGTAATAAATACATAAAATCGGATAAAATATGTAATATTAAAATTCTGCCATTAAAAAAGCATTTACATATCAAGAAAATATATTTAGAAAAAGTGCTCACTTTGCATCATACAACCTCGTGAGTAGTAAAAGCTTGATCTATTAATCCAGGACCAGGTAGTTTAGCAGCCAGACGAGTCGCAATAGAAGCCTTCGCACAAATTGGCGAGATCTACGACCAGCCAACATGCACTGCAGCATCCAACATTTTTATCGAAGTGTTACACGTCGGGGATGGCAAATTTTTCTCGGAAATGTTACAGATCACAAAAACACTGTATCAATAATACTTTGGACATCTATATTTCCCCAGTAATCTAGGAAAAAATGCTGATTTAAAAAAAATCATAAAATCTATGTAATAAAATTGCAGAAAATTGATAAGATTCGATATTGTGTTAGGAGAGCATGGCTTTGTCAAGATTACAATTTTGAGAGCGGTAAGTATAAAAGCAAAAAAAATGTAATTACATAAAAATCCAGTATCTACTCATAAGTTACAACACGACTCACATAACTCAAATCTAGATCTCACAACCAAGATCCACTTCAATTTGACCTGGAGCGGCACAACCCCTCCTCCATCTACTACTTGCGCGAATACCCCAGCAGTTAAAACAAAACGCATGTCACCCGACACCAGCAGCACTTGGCGCGAACTGGAAGAATTGGAGGAACGAAGGAGCTTCGACGGCATCGAGCTTCGCAATCCCTCCTCCTCCTCCCTCCTCCTCCTCGATCCCAAACCACACGCCCCTCCCCCGCGCCTGCAATTAACGGCGCGCGCTGTGGGCCGGCGCCTGCTGCTGCTGCGGCGGCGGCGGCCGCGGGCGCATTCCGGGCGGTGCTGCCTCCTCAGCCTCCAGCTCCTCGGGGCGCTTAATAACGGCCGCGCTGCGGGTGGCGCCAGAGGAGGGGGAGGGTGGAGAGGGAGGGGGCGGGGCCGGGGAGCCGCGGTGGGCGGGGCGCGCCCTGTCGCCGGATTGATGAACGCGTGTCTGCGCGGCGGAGGCGCCGCCTGCCCCATACAACTCAATGAAGCTGCGGGCGGGCGCGGCGCGCGCGGCCGGAATGTGTCGTGTTATTCGGCTAGAAATTAAAGCGGCGGCGGAGGAGACGGAGGAGGAGGGGAAGGGAGGGGAGGGGCCCGCTTTCGAAGCAATAAACTGTCCGGAGGCGCCGCCGACAAAGAAATTCCAGCGCATGCAAATGAGGCGCGAGCGCTCGGGAACGCGCGAACGCCCGCGAGTCGCGATCCCCGCTGCGGGGGCGGCAGCGGCGGCGGCGGCGGCGGCAGCGGAGGTGGCGGGACGGGCGGCGACAGCGTTGAGAGGGGGGGGACCTGCCGAAGCGGCCTGCCTGCCGAAGCGGCAGACGCACGTCGGAGATTCGGGCGTACGGCGAGGCCGATGGAGGAGGAGGACACGTTAGAGACGATGGCGTGAGAGCCGGTGGAGGAGAGACGTAGAATACAGAGAACTCTGAGCGGAGATAGCGGTAGCGGCGTTGGCAGGGCGGGCCGGAGACGGAGGCGGGGGTCGGTAGCGGCGAGGGAGGAAGAGGAGGTGGAGCTGACGGTGGCGGCGGCGGCGGCGGCTGTGACATCATCGTGTGGGGGGCGTGGGCGGGGAGAGACGAGGCGGCGGTGCTGTCGGAGTGGGCGTTATTGCGGCGTCACGCGCCGGGGCGAATTTCGCCGCGAATTTATCGCCCGATCATGCGTGCGTGCGCGGCGCGACGGCGCGTGAGCCTCGAGGTCACTGGGTCAGCGGCTCCCGCTGCGGGAGAGGAGCCCACGCCACACGCCGGAGGAGGTGCTACCGCCTCGGTACATACGTCGCTCTTCTTGGCCTTTCTTTTCCATCAATGCTTTTCTAACTAAATGTATGTATTTGTTAACTACGTTAGCAATATCATGATTAATATTAGTATTACAGTAAACCCTCGTTAGCGCGAACTCGCTTAACACGAATTTCGCCGTAACGAACAAAACTTCGGTCCCGGCAAGGGATTACGATAGTACGGATATTTATAATTCTCGGTTAATACGAATTTTCATAACACGTATTCCGATTATTTCGGTCCATTGGCGTTAGTGCTAATGAGGGTTTACTGTATTATTATCCTCTAAATTGACGACTGTAGATGTCAGATGACAATTAATTAGAAAAACTACTCCAGGTTGCAACCAGATTTCTAAGAAGCAAAGCCAGTGACTGATTGTTTTTTAAATGCAATTTTTTCGTAATCATTTCGTTTCTTATTAGACTTTTTGGAGTAATACAAACCTTTCGTTTCGTTTATTAATACTTTCATTCCATAACGTTCCATTGTTCTTATCACTGCCCAGTTCTGATGAGCCGGAAAAGAACAAATTATCCATAACCGTATCATCTTGCTCACCAAATACATTTTTAGTATTTGTAACATTCTAAATTCACCCCAAATAAGAATTGCCTTTATTTGAACGTGTACTGTTCTATTTAAATAAATAAGTATCTGTACTACTTATTTTTTAACATTTCTGGAAGCACTTTTTTCAACTCTATCCTCCTGAGACCCAGGAAAATGTTTTTCACAGTATTGAAAAGATAAATTAATTTCCACATTGAATGAATCACAAATAATACCGAAAAAAATAATTTAAAAAATTTACTTCTAATATTTTGAGCTGTACATTATATCCTTTTAAAAGGACATTGGATCTTAATTGCATAACAAGAACATAAGGAACAGGATTCATGTAACTTGTTATTAGGAGATTTTAAGGAATCTTAAGAATAAAAAATAGCTTAAATTCTATTTATTTGTCATACTGGAATCATTAATTCGAATAAAACAATATGTAATGTGCTATGACACTAACAATTATAAAATATAATTACATTCAGGCTGTGTGAAAAACAGCATAACAATCTCTCTGAGCAGTGAGAAATCTCACATTGCATGCACTTAACAGTTATTTTCATGCTGCATTTTTCATTTCTACACCTTTTTTGAATTTCACCAATTACTGTGGGTAAACGTTCAGCCCTATGCGATATCATAAAATTCGAGGGAATGGAACAACATACGAAGGCTGCATCAATGGGGCATTATTTTTACCCAAACATTTCTCTTCCCAATACGGTTCTATTTCCAACTGTTTTTGACACGTTTTCCGATTACACGATCACGAACAAAAGAGTTCTGACCTCGTTTTGGGGCATTTTTACGACCTCTTCCGTGGGTACCCCGACAATTCGTTCTTGCTGTGGAAGTGGGGGAGTCATCTAATATTGAACGTGGAGCTATATCACATATTTCTGAATCCGATTCAGACTTTTCATCGCCTTCTGAAACATCTGTATAAGAATCAGAATAATTTTTGTCTTCATAGTTTTGTATGTCAAAAGTTTCATCGTCATCGTCATCGTCATCACCACTTAGACCATCAACATCGGAATCATCGAGAATATTCAAAATTTCCAATTTATTTAGCTCTGAAATTTATGAAATAGGTAATATCAATGAACTAATATATTATCATAACCTCAAAGTTTTCTTTGAGGTTACTCTACTCTTTGGATATTGTCCAAATATCCAAAATATATATTCAAGTAGCTAATATCCAAAAAATATATTTAAGTAGCTAATATTGAACCAATTTATCGCACTGAGACCCAAGGTCCTTTTAAAAGAACATCGCCTTTGTTACAAGGTATGTAATAGAGACCCGATGTACTTTTAAAAGGACACACAAATTTTCTACCATTCAGTGAAATGTACATGAACGGAATTGCAAATTTGAACATTCACAAACTTAGATTAATCTATTTGCTACGTAAAAATAAAAAACTTAGTGATTTCAATAATAAAATGACTTCTTATTTGGTTTATTACGGCAGGTTTGATTGTTGTCATTACGCCCAGCCATTGTGAACTGCGGTCTGGTCCCCTCACAACTGCGGTAAAGCTTTGGGGTATGTTCCCGCGCGTAAGAGACATGTGTACCCATCTCCGAAACAAAATGTGCGGCAGAATATTCATTCCAGTCGTAACCAGGAATTTTAAAAAGTTGTGTTCTTTTAAAAGGACTAAGGAGGCTATGCAACGACAAAATAAAATGACCCCATAGGAAACAACGGTACCCATCTATGTACCTGGAGATCTCACAATGTAATTGTGTCATGCTCTCTATGAGCCACCAGAGAGGCATGCAACAGCATAAATAAGAGTTAAATTTGTTACTGGAGGCGAGGAGAGTTCACATTTAAAATAATGCCCTAAAATTTATGATTCACGGTTAAATTTGCAATCGAATTCCTTACGTAATCCATTTTTAAAGTTCCTTTGAGCTTTTGATGGATCACGCAGTCCCCGATCCCCTAAACAATATCGCCCTTCCCCTCAATTCATGGAAAATCCAGAATTCTTCTTGGATTTCTTGGATACACCGGAGAGGAACCGAGTGCCACACACTTCTTCCCTCATTAGGATCCTTGAGTGTTTCTTGGTTCTATTGCCAAGAATTGCACCTATTTCTTTGTAGCTTTGGGAGTCCGGTTTGTCCCTTGGCACTGGGAGATGTGGAAACTCAAAGCCATCGCTCTCCCTGTGCCGTGGGAAAACTGTGTGCTATTGCGTGCTGCGCAGGGACTGCCTGGTGACGACGGCCGTCAACTGCTTCACCAGCTTCTTCTCGGGCTTCGTCATCTTCACGTACCTGGGCTTCATGGCGCACAAGCAGGGCGTGCCCATCGCCAACGTGGCCGCGGAAGGTGAGTACTGCACCGCGTTCTCACTTCTTTCCTAACCGCTTTTAAAATTCGCATCTCCCAAGGCGATCCCAATTTTGTGTCACAAAAGCATCAATGTATGTACGTATTTGGTGAGCTGGGTTCTGTTGTTGTTATTATTATTATTATTATTATTATTATTATTATTATTATTATTCCTCTATATCACGACTAAAGATGTTATGTGTCGGCTAAATATAAAATCTACTCCAGGTTGCAACCAGCTACCTAAGGAATAGATCTAGGGACTGTCGGTGCCTCTACAATACTTTGCGCAAAATATGGGCTGTTCCAAATAAATCTATTTCTTGCACTTGCCAGTCTTGTGAATTAACTAGAAGTTTAGCCAAGTTCTTACCCAAATTTTGCGGAACAAATCCCAGAGCTCCGATAACTATCGGGACGACCTGTGCTTTTACGCCCCACATTCGGCTGATCTCGATTTCCAAACTCTTGTATTTAAGACGTTTCTCTGCCTCATTGGTAACGACGTTTTGATCGCAAGGTACAGCAACATCGATAAGTAAACACGATTTGATCTCCAAATCCCGGATGACTATATCCGGTTTGTTTGCCGCTATCGTGCGATCAGTTAGAATTTGTTGGTCGTACAATATTGTACACAATCCAACAGACGTCACCGGTTTCGGTGAGTGTTCGTACCACTTGGGGCATGTTTTCGGAACTTCGAGGGCGGTACAGATCTGCCAGTGGAGGTAGCTACACAACCTGTCGTGTCTTTTCAAGTATTCGGTCTTTGCTAGGATTGGACAAGCTGAAACAATATGATCAATTGTTTCTACGTGTTCCTGGCAAATGCGGCATTTATCATCTTGGGAAATTTTGAGAACCGCTTTATCATAATGTCGTGTACTCAAAGCCTGATCTTGGGCAACTATTACGAGTGCTTCCGATTCCGGCTTCATTCTTCCCCTTTTAAGCCACATTGATCTTTATTGATCTGTGCTCTGTCCATTCGCTTCTAATATCGTCCGTGGAGTGGTTTGTCGCACACTCATACTTGTTTCGCGCATGTGTTACAAAACTTACGACTTATGTACGACTAACTAAAAAATACAAAATTTTCATTTTTTTACTGAAGGGCTTGTATTATATTCCTTCGGTGGGTTCAATAAAGCCGATTTTCTACATGGGGTCGTTGTGGCATGTAGCCTTCCTCTTTAGCTTGTGCAACCCGAGTTCTTTGGGATCTGTGCTAGTGACGAGAATATCCTGTTCCCGGAAATTCGAATTCCGGCCTCTTCCTCCACTAAGAAGAGAATAATATGAGCACGTCGGGCTCGAATAATGATCTCCTTTTGTCTTCGACGGTGATGATATCAAGGGGTGCCTAAAAGCACAGTAGAAAGTCTTGCATTGCCAGAGTGAATAAGAGGTGATCAACTTGTCTCACTATGGAAGTACTAATACACATTGAAATGTCACATTGTGTGCTATTTGTGACAAAATATCAAATGGCAATATTATTTGGCTCACCAAACCATTATGTCACTGAAATATTAATAAATTATAATTTGTCTTGTTTCCACCTACTTCTTCTAATCTCTCAAATACTGACTGTATTTCCTTCAGATGTGTTTCCTCTAGAATTATGGTTTAGAAAGGTGTGCTATCAGTTTCTGAAAATAAATGCACGCAGTCCCAAAAAATTACATTCGTAAACTGTCACCGTAAGTATATGTAATAAAAGTATGCGAAAGCAGCATAAACTACTACATTATATGGGTGCATTGGTTAACCCTCGTATTCTCAAAGGGGAGGAGGGAATCAGATGTCCATTGATAATTTTTGGTTTGATTTTTATGGGTTATTTTATAGGTTGTCTTACGTTATGGACGGTACACGATGATCGCAGGTTTTGTTTCATCCTCTCCTCGAAAAGATGGGTTCATAAAAGAAGCTGCCATCCCAACGCTCGCTTCTTACAAAAATATCGGGTACTACGGTAGCGAACAGAGCATTTTCCAAATCGAGTGTTTTATAGAAAGCCTTCAAAAATCGTCCACTCCCGTTCACCCTTCCGTTCCCGCTTCCATTCCTTTCCCACTCTCGCCCCCGTTCCCAATCCCACTCTCACACCCACTCCCGTCCCCCCGCCCACTCCCGCATCCCTTCCCGTACCCACTTCCCTCCCGTTCCCCCTCCCGCTTCCCACTCACACTCCCGTTCTACGCCCGTTCCGCTCTCGTTCCCGTTTCCGTTTCCGCTCCCGTTTTCCGCTCCCCGCTCCCGTTTCCGCTCCCGCTCCCGTTCCGCTCCCGCTCCCACTCCCGTTCCCACTCCCACTCCCGTTCCCCTCCCGTTCCCACTCCCCGTTCCCGTTCCACTCCCGTTCCCGTTTCCCACTCCCGTTCCCGTTCCCACTCCGTTCCGTTCCCATCCGTTTCCTTCCCACTCCCTCCCGTTCCAACTCCCGTCCCGTTCCCACTACCCGTTCCACTCCGTTCCCGTTCCCACTCCCGTCCGTTCCCACTCCCGTTCCCGTTCCCACTCCCGTTCCCGTTCCCACTCCCGTTCCCGTTCCACTCCCGTTCCCGTTCCCACTCCCGTTCCCGTTCCCACTCCCGTTCCCGTTCCCACTCCCGTTCCCACTCCCACTCCGTTCCCACTCCCACTCCCGTTCCCACTCCCACTCCCGTTCCCACTCCCACTCCCGTTCCCACTCCCACTCCCGTTCCCCCACTCCCGTTCCCACTCCCACTCCCGTTCCCACTCCCACTCCCGTTCCCACTCCCACTCCCCGTTCCCACTCCCACTCCCGTTCCCACTCCCACTCCCGTTCCCACTCCCACTCCCGTTCCCACTCCCACTCCCGTTCCCCACTCCCACTCCCGTTCCCACTCCCACTCCCGTTCCCACTCCCACTCCCGTTCCCACTCCCACTCCCGTTCCCACTCCCACTCCCGTTCCCACTCCCACTCCCGTTCCCACTCCCACTCCCGTTCCCACTCCCACTCCCGTTCCCACTCCCACTCCCGTTCCCACTCCCACTCCCGTTCCCACTCCCACTCCCGTTCCCCACTCCCACTCCCGTTCCCACTCCCACTCCCGTTCCCACTCCCACTCCCGTTCCCACTCCCACTCCCGTTCCCACTCCCACTCCCGTTCCCACTCCCACTCCCGTTCCCACTCCCACTCCCGTTCCCACTCCCACCCGTTCCCGTCTCCGCTCCACGCGTCGCCGCATGCTTGTCAGTGTTTCGCTACCGCAATCTGAAGGAATTCCGAACGAATATTGTTTATTGAAGCAGGCCCTTGACATACGCCTGCGAAATTTAATAAGTCAGGCCGTGTCGCTCATCGATCGACGCAACCCCTGTTTCTGCGCCCCCGTGGCGCAGCCGCCGCCGCCGCGCGTTTAGCTCCGCCTGAGGTGACGCGCGCACCGCACGGGAAGATCCAGGCTCAGTCCCACTATCCTTCCCGCGCTAAACGCATTTTTCGGATAATGCTAAAATCCGATAACGGCACCACATCTCCGTCTCCAATTCCACAGTTCTGTAGTGGCATACGTACTTGTTTGCAGCACTTTACAGCGCGTATGTGAACGTCATCAAACCTCATCAATTTGGTTTTTGTTTTTAATCATTTGACGAAGCTATTTTACATTAATATTAATTTTATTTCAAAGTGTAGCTAATTATTGTGCTTCTGGACGATTTCTATCGTAGTGGCTACAGCAGATTAAATAGAATATAGTCACGTGGTACTATAGTGCGGACCCCGCTATGTGTGCACATACGCACGTGTTTCCTCACTACAAATCTCTACACCGACCTGGCTCTTGCAAGGTCTGTACTGTATGATATTGGGGCTTCACATACCGCACAGTGGTTTCCTACAAGAAAAGGTGTACCATCCTCACAATGGCTTATGGCCCAAATTTTTACTTGACCACAAAAAATTGGAAAAGTAAAAATAATGATCTCAGGGACGTGGTGATGAGACTTGAGGAAGGCGAGAACAAAATACCAAGGCACAATTGAAATATTAAAAGCCATAGTATAATTGAATTCACTTGGGTACACTCTTAAAAAACAAAATCAGGAACGCATAAAAAATGGGCACTTGGAAGAATATGAATACACTTTTACACAACAAAACTAGTGGGGCAACACAATGGCACAGACTTTCCCGTATTAGTTTTCTATTTCCTCTGGTCCCGGCTAGCAAGTCGCACTTCACACATACTCGTGCCAACTGCCATCTATCGCCGCCTAAATTACTTTTTTAAAAACATTTTCTTGCTGTTTCGGTTTCTTAATAGTAGAACGTAAATATTATTTTAAGAATATTAAAGAACAATGAAACCTCGTCCTAAATGGCAATTTCCTTTGAAAAATTTAAAGCCATTCTTAAGAGAATGGGGTTTCATCGCTACTGTAAATGCGAAATTCGAAGCTCTTTTTCACAGTAATCTGTTGAGTTTTCGAAAAACTTTATTTGAAGTCATTTAAAGCGCTTTAACTTACAAATAGAAGAATTTTTACAAATTGTTGAAAACGTGCATATAAATGGTGTGAGAAACCTTTCAAAAAATTACATTAGTGTAACTCCAAAATGAACTTAACGTCATATTAAAAAGCGCGATTAACACTATCCGTTCAAAAAGTTTGAAGAAAAAATTTGGAGCCGTTTTTGAGAAAATCTTGTTTTGTATTTTTTTAATTGCACATATTGCACACAATATTGCGCGAAAACTACCAACATTTTTAAGAAACTGTACATGACCTTAATGAAAGACCTCAGTTTGGAGAAAAATTTTATTTGGAAAAAAAACTATCTTCAATTATGTAGTTGTAGGAAGGCGTCAAAAAAATTAAAACATTAGCAATTTTCGAAATTTCAGAGTTAACCGTGAAAATTGGACATATGCCACCTTAATAAGTCTATTCTTATAAGAAATGTGAAGAAAAAATTTGAGCCATTTCTGAGAAAATTTTCAAAATGTCCGAGGGGCTTTATGTAAAGTACCCCCAAATTTTGCAGAAAGTTTCTCAAAATCTCAAAGCTTCGACTAGAGCCAGATAGATTGGGGTTTCTTCAATTTGGAAAACCTACGCATGGTTTAGGCGCTAGTGGTGTTCACAAAGGGACGGACAGAGGAACGGACAGAGGAACGGACAGAGGAACGGACGGAGGGACGGACGGAGGGACGGACGGAGGGACGGACGGAGGGACGGACGGAGGGACGGACGGAGGGACGGACGGAGGGACGGACGGACGGACGGAGGGACGGACGGAGGGACGGACGGACGGACGGAGGGACGGACGGACGGGCGGAGGGGACGGGCGGAGGGACGGACGGAGGGACGGACGGACGGAGGGACGGACGGACGGACGGACGGAGGGACGGACGGAGGGACGGACGGAGGGACCGGACGGAGGACGGACCGGAGGGACGGACGGAGGGACGGACGGAGGGACGGACGGAGGGACGGACGGAGGGACGGACGGAGGGACGGACGGAGGGACGGACGGAGGGACGGACGGAGGACGGACGGAGGGACGGACGGAGGGACGGACGGACGGAGGACGGACGGACGGAGGGACGGACGGACGGAGGACGGACGGACGGAGGGACGGACGGACGGAGGGACGGACGGACGGAGGGACGGACGGAGGGAGGGGACGGACGGACGGAGGACGGACGGAGGGAGGGACGGAGGAGGACGAGGGAGGGACGGCCGGACGGACGGAGGGACGGGACGGAGGGACGGACGGAGGGACGGACGGGACGGGGGGGACGGGGGACGGACGGACGACGGACGGGACGGAGGACGACCGACGACGGACGGAGGGACGGGACGGAGGGACGGACGGCGGAGGACGGACGGACGGAGGGACGGACGGACGGAGGGACGGACGGAGGACGGACGGAGGGCGGACGAGGGACGGGACGGAGGGACGGACGGAGGACGACGGAGGACGGACGGAGGACGGAGGAGGACGGGACGGAGGGACGGACGGAGGAACGGACGGACGGGGAGGGACGGACGGAGGAGACGGACGAACGGAGGACGGACGGAGCGGACGGACGCGACGGAGGGACGGTAACGAGGACGGACGAGGACGGACGGAGGGACGGACGGAGGGACGGGAACGGAGGGACGGACGGAGGGGACGGACGGAGGGACGGACGGAGGGACGGACGGAGGGACGGACGGAGGGACGGACCGGAGGGCCGGACGGAGGGACGGACGGACGAGGGAACGGACGGAGGGACGGACGGAGGGACGGACGGAGGGACGGACGGAGGGACGGACGGAGGGACGGACGGAGGGACGGACGGAGGGACGACGGAGGGACGGACGGAGGGACGACGGAGGGACGGAACGGAGGACGGACGGAGGTACGGACGGAGGGACGGACGGAGGGACGGACGGAGGGACGGACGGAGGGACGGACGGAGGGAACGGACGGAGGGACGGGACGGAGGGACGGACGGAGGGACGGACGGCGGAGGGACGGACGGAGGACGGACGGAGGGACGGACGGAGGGACGGACGGAGTGACGGACGGAGGGACGGACGTTTTGCTTTCAATTAGTTTTTCAGTGTCAAGGACCCACAAAATAGGAATTCTGGTTACACCACGTGTTAGGGGAATTTTTTTCTTAATTCAGCAACTGGTTTTATCCACTTTGTCTACTAGACAAAATATATTCACATACTTTGATGTTCACCATGAATGTATATTTACATTATACAAAATATTTCCTTTTAATAATTAAATTACTAGCGTAAGCTTTGGCATGAAATAGAATGAACAGAATGGAAAATTACTACAAAGCTATTCCCACAATTTAGAATGCAAAATATTTCCTTTAAAAATACATTAACTTCTGTCTTGGAAATTCTCAGCTGACCTCAGTTTTATTACTCTTCTCCCCCCTCCACGGGTCTGCTAACTATACTCACCGCGCCGCGCGACCTTGATAGAGCGGCGTGCGCAGGTAACAGGATTTTCCCCTCTCTCTGATTATTCGCAAAGAAATCTGTGATCACAGGGTAAAAGTTCTTAAGTCAATTTTTGGCAAAATTGGGTTAATTACTGAAACTACAAGTTAAGTACCTATATTTTATTTTAGTAAAACAACCGAATTCAAATGTTGCCTCCTTAACGACAAAAAAGCGTTGGGAAATAGCGTTGAACATAGGAAGAGGCGTTGGTTCAATAATATTTAACCCTTGTTTTCTTCAAACTAAGATTTTCGACTTAAGAACTTTCACGCCATGACCACAGAAATATTGGAGCAATGTGACTGCAGAGCAAGCAAATCACGACGTTGCCTGTCCTGAAGGCTCTGCACTTACAGTGGGCACTGACGCATAGAAAATACATGTGAACCCAAAGGACGAATGGCGTGGGTGATGAATACTTCTGTGAAGAATTCGGGTAGTCCCTGAGCTACACCTCTTCTTGGATGTAGCCTTTCCAATTTCGTCTCCGTAATGTAATTCAGTTTTGGCTCTCACCGGAAGAATGCAGATCAGGTTCAGCAGTACGTAGAAATGTCTCCCTTGCCCCGTCCCAAACACGGATGACTCGGAACTCCAGCCGTAAATCAGCTCTAATTTAGTTTCTAAAGAAATGCCATTTCCTTCAACATTTAATTTGATGGTTGATTGTAGTTTCTGGCGCTGCCCATGCAACTTTGCTCGCTGCAGGAAGCAAGGAGGTCATGGAAGGTCTTGATGCAAAATGTCACTAAAACAGTATATCTAATACTCCACAACACTTCAAAATTTGAATAGTACTCGTATATGGATTTTGCATGGTCTCATCCATCAAACACTAATGAGACTTGAATTGTTGGTTTACACGAATGACATCGATGTCAATCAAGATCAAAGTTACTAATTTTCGGTCTCAGGTCATGTTACACATCCAATTTATTCACATATATATTTTATGTAAAACGGAAAATGCTCATTCAAAAAGGTAAGACGATATGGATAGGATCAGAGGCTTTGTGCGGACAATGCCTAACATTCTTTTTGAACATCCAACCAAATATTCGCGACATCTTTGCATTTCAATGCACATTTCAAGACATAATTACTGGTTTGAATGACTTCGGAATTAATATTGTTAACTGTAAAATTTTTAATTCATTTTAGATATGTTTATTTGTATTTCATTGTTTTAATAAGTGAAATTCAAAAATAAATATTTTCTTTCCACATCGCCAGTTGAGAATTGCTGAGAAGTATTCAAGATCACTGAACGATAAGAGAAGTTCAGTTCTGAGCGCACAAAATAGGGTTTTTATTACCGTCTAACTCACGAACGATGATTCATACAGAAATATGATTGGTCTCACATCAGAATTTGGATTTTTCTTGTCATTTCATCCGCTGGGTGTTTGCGCATTTCTTCAATAATAAAAAAGTTTCTCGCTTGGTGTAAATTTAAGGACGTCATAATATATAGGTAAACGCTTCGCAAACTTTTTTAATTAATTTCTGCGAAATTAAACCATCAACCTCAATTACTGCCCCCGACTCCTGTCTGCCCCCGACTCCTGTCTGCCCCCGACTCCTGTCTGCCCCCGACTCCTGTCTGCCCCCGACTCCGGTCTGCCCCCGACTCCGGTCTGCCCCCGACTCCGGTCTGCCCCGACTCCGGTCTGCCCCGACTCCGGTCTGCCCCCGACTCCGGTCTGCCCCCGACTCCGGTCTGCCCCCGACTCCGGTCTGCCCCCGACTCCGGTCTGCCCCCGACTCCGGTCTGCCCCCGACTCCGGTCTGCCCCCGACTCCTGTCTGCCCCCGACTCCTGTCTGCCCCCGACTCCTGTCTGCCCCTGACTCCTGTCTGCCCCTGACTCCTGTCTGCCCCTGACTCCTGTCTGCCCCTGACTCCTGTCTGCCCCTGACTCCTGTCGCGGAACCCTCCGCTATCACGCGCCTGTGTTTGTACTGTACTATTTTCAAAGAATAAATATGCCTATTACAGCTAATGTACTTCAGCTTCTGGACCAATGACACCCGTCCTGATCAGGTTTTTCGTGCAGTTTCTCTGATCCAATGAGCGAATACTGAGATCGATTATTCTGGACAGAAATTTAGCTTCATTAAGCGCAGGTTTCATTGAGTTCTCCTTTTGCTAGTTGTAGTAGAAGTGGAGCCATGGGTTTGGGTTTCTATTTCGTTATCAATTCTATAAAATCAAAGCTTTCGTTCTTTTGTCGACGCAAATGTTTTCTACAACTAGGGAGCAAAACGTCTGGTTTCCAAAGGTTGCTGACATCCCTTTGTTGATTATTTTCTTCATCATTCAACCTAATCTTTATAAATCTGTGGGGAGAGAATTCTGGAGCTCAAGAAAACGTGCGCAGATTATACCTCTTCCCAGACGTCACAGTTTCTTCTGTATTTTCACTGAAATAAATCAAATCAAATCAGACTGACCGGCGGGACCGACATGCGCGACCAATCGGCGGGACCAACCGAATGACTGACGGCGGGTCCGACTGAAGGTCTGACCGGCGGGCCTGCGCAGGCCCGGGACTCGTGTTCCAGGTGTACCCCGAGGCGGTGGCCACGCTGCCGGGCTCGCACCTGTGGTCCATGCTCTTCTTCTTCATGCTCATCATGCTGGGTCTCGACAGCGCGGTAAGTGCCCGCGCGCCTGCGCCCACACGTTCGCATTCGCACTTCACTGCCTGGCTGTGCTCGCCAGGTGACGACCGAGGCAGAATTTCAAAAGGGCAAATTTCCAGCATTCAGTGACTGACGGAAGGAAATTGTCAAAAAAAACATCAAATAACAGTAGAAAAAAATTAAAGGGGGTTTATTTCATATTCTGTTTCTGAATTCAAGAGGTGCTTTTTGTATTTTCATTCATTCGACATTTTAGGATATAAACGTTCCTTGATGACGAAGTACTTGCCTTGGGTTGATTGATTTTTCAACGGATGTCGTTCCTCAATCTCCGTCCTTTAAATTTTAAAATAAATTTGTAGACGCAGTCGATCCTTTCTGCAGTTTCATTTCGTCATAACTTCTGTGGCTTCATTTTTGATTTCCTATTGCGTTGACCCCTCGGCAACGCGTGCGCTACGAAGGTTGAGAAGCGTGTGCGCGTGGGTTGCAAATGAACGGCATGGTTAAATTCAAATATTATGTTACAGTACATACTCGGTTTATTGGACATTGACATAGCGATCGATGTATACCGCCTCCTAAGATAGATGAGACAGAGTTTATCATTGGCCAGTAGAGAGAAGCGGTAAGAAAAATCGGATAGAAAAAGCTTAAATAAACTTTTGGAGATACACCGCCTTGATTGGGGCTTTTTATATGTATAGTATGTATTGCACCATTGGTTTTAATTTCACGAGTGAAATAGTCGGTAATGACATGAATTTAGTTCTGATAACTCTGACTACATTCTCTTTCTTTAAAAAATCTAACTCATAAGCGATTCTATTCTGCAGTTTCGTTTTCTCTGAAATTTAAAAAAAATGTTTTTAGTACTTTCACGTTAGAGACATCTCTCTACGTTGCCGCGAGTAACTCGTAGGAAAAGGAGTGTGCAGTGACTTATCCAGAGCATGTTTTCAATTTTTAGGTAGCGGGGATTAAATCCTTGTCACTCTATGTGGAGATGAGGTAGACAATGTGAGCTCGCAAGGTTTTCCACAGAGGAAGCGATTAATTGATTGAGGTTTCCAGGCACGTCAACTCCTATGCTCTCTGCTCTAAGTTCCCGCATGCTCTTCCAACGTATGTGGTAGTGTACTGCATGAAAATGTCTGTCTATGTAAGGAGAAAGGATGCGACAAGGAAGCGGAAGGAAAGAAAGAGCGGGTTGAAGACAGTTTGTTACGGTGCTGTTCCGGCATTCGCATGCCATTGTTCGGAGAAGCCAAGGAAAACTACTGATCACTGCAGAGCAGTCTCCTCCAGACAGCGGCTGGATTCGACCTAATTATACAGCTATTATGAAAAATGCGTCTTTGTCAGGACTCAAACCCTAGAACCGTCCTGTCACAGCCGTTGCGGAGAAAGTGAAAATGCTAGCTCTGAGCTCAACTCAGTCACTCGGGGAGGAGAGGGTTTCCCCGGGGTTCTTCCGTAATTCTCGCTCTAACATTACTGCATCATCATACTCATTACTCATTACTATCCATTCAGTTAAAATATGTAATTAGTGACAGTCTTGTTTGTACAGTCCATAATTTGCTCGAAAATCAGTCGTTTTAAGTGGAAAATTGAGACTAATGCAAATTATATTACTAGATAATTGAGTAATTCTAGTTAAGTATAACGTAACTTTGTACACCTAGACGAAATTGCCTTGAATTTGAAATTCATCAGCATATTTAGTATCTCGGGAACTAGTCTCTAGGACGGTTCTCGAGCAACAAAACGAGGAACTTTACTAGGAACTCTACTAGGAAACTAGGAACTCTAGGAAATTTACTAGGAAAACGCAGTCTTAAGGTAATCGAAATCGCCTGAACCGATCATGGCGCTGATAGATGTCGCAGGAACCTGATATTACGTACTCCCAACGGCTGATATTACAATTTCTGAGCGAAGAAATCGAACAGGCTAGTCTGGAATTCTCTGCAGAACATTTGTTTTTATCTCGTAAATATTATTTGAAGCAAGTACCATTAAAATCATATTAAAATCGATGAAATCAGTGAAAATGCTTTAAAAATTACGGAAAAAACTTATTAATGAAATCAACGAAAAATGCAAAAAATATAAAAAGGATAATTTCCTTTTGCCATAACATAAAAAAGGGCATTGTTATAAAGGGCATTGATATAAAGGGCATTGTTCTAAAGAAAAAATTACTTTTCATTAAAATCCGCTCCCTAGTGATAATTAAAAATGACGTCAGTGGCTCAGGGTCTTGGAACGCCTTAGGTGCCACACACAACATGTAGGAGTTCATGGGCTCTTTAACAACTCCGTATCCACAATCAGTCTAAATTCATATCTCCTCCCACCATCGTTCGTCTAGTGCAGGGCCGCTCAACCATTTGCTCCGAGGAGGAGCCTCCGGTTGCTCTTTTCTCTTTCGCCGCAGAAAGAGCAAATGACGTCATCAAATATCGATCGGCGGCATGTGGCACAGTGGGACGCGTCGTATTTCCGTTGTTCGGAATGAAAAAATCTCACAGCTCTGGGAAAGGATATTACGATATAAAAAACAGTAAGATACTTTTGTAACATTAATTGGAACAGTTTTTAGATATAAACGTATTAGTGTAATTAGGAAATTTAAAAAAAACGACAATTTGCAATGCAGCATGGAAAGAAAAGTATCTTTTTGCAGATTGGGCCGGCAATGCCAATTGTTTAGTTGCAAAAAAGTGCTCAATAACATAAAGAAATTTAATAGCGGTGACATTACACAGTTTATCATGCTGTGAGTATGAACAGTATTATAAAGGTTGCACAAAAATGTGATTGAATAAACTAGTAATAAGAATACTTAAAGTAAAGGAAATTAAAATTAAAAAATGAAGTTGATTGCAAAATCAAATACTCTTTTTACACCTTTTAAGTGTTTTTTCTCGCAATATACTTTCTTATATTTGGAAGAGATGACATGGTGCTATTGAGCCGTAACATGCATTTCAGATTGTGATCTGTAATTGTACTTCTCATTCGAGATTTACACATTTTCAAAGCAGCAAAAAATTGCTCACAGTTGTATGTTGCTCCAAACGTACTTAACAATCGAGCAGCATTACGATGCAGTTTTGGAAAACGGTTTGTGGGAAGTTCTTTTCCTAAACGCTCACGTTGTAGTATCGGTATGCAATAAAATTAAACTCTTTTGTATTGTTTTGTTTTACTGTCAAAACAACATACGAACATCAAAATACATCCAAAACTTACTTCTAGTGAGGCATTGTTTTTCGTAACACTGAAAACTTCCCTTTGTTTTTCTTCAGAATACTTGTCATTTTCATCAGCATGATTAAATGTATAATGTCTTTGCAAATTAAACTTCTTCACGTGATTGAACCCTTTATGTAAACTAAACATTTGGCATAGCTGCCGTAGTCGGCGAAAATATACTTTTCTTCCCATACTGCATTGAAAATTGTCGGTGTAGATGCTCTGATCTGTGAAGTGTTCGCGTCGACGTCCATGTTTCCGCGACTGCGAGTTACCGGGACACTGTGACAGTGGTTATCGCAAGGCGTTCAACTCTCGGGCTCCGGTGTCCCGCTCTCGGCTGACAACACGGCTCCGCGCTGCCGATTTGCTCTGCTTGAGCGGCCCTGGTCTAGTGCAAGATAATAAACCAACCTTATTGCATGCCCAGGAGGTCACAAAAGCTTGTACATCCTTCGACATCGCCACTCAGAAATGAGTGACTAGTCAGAATCAGAATCAACTCAGACGATATGGCGAAATATACCAAAAGCTGAAACGCAATTGAAGCCCATGCCCAGCCCTCGATATCTCGTGCTTCCAGTTTGTTGACATTGGCTTGAATAACAGGTAGAAACGGCAGAGAAGTACCTAAGGAAAAGTCTGCCTGTTCGTAGGAATTTTTCACAGTCATGAACCCTTTAAATTGGCCACCTCGTCAAGGCTCTCTTGCCCCTGAGCGCAAGGGACTGCTGGAACCACCTTCGCTGAATCTATAGGGTTAATGATGTCTATGCCGTCAGTGGAATATTCTTATGAGCAACCAGACTTTTCCATAGACACACCTCACCTCGGCCGTTTCTATCTGTTCCTGTTATTCGTGCCGTTGTGAACAATTAGGATGGGCTTGCTCAATTGCGTTTAAGCCTTTGGCGTATTTCGCCTTTGGCGTATTGACCTTATGGCATGACTAGTGACACTGATTGGGGATGTGACATCGTTGTCGATAGTTTCAAAACAACGATAGATTAAAGACGATGTTTTTAACATTGATGCAATAATTACGCTCGATGTTTTTACGCTTTGTGCTCAATTTTGTGAATGAAAAATTCCTGTTATCAAAATTCTGAGAGTTTAAAAATAGAATAATAACGCATGATACCATGTCCGTACCACGTATTGTTCGATCTAAACGAACGCTGCCTGCGCTTCATCAAACAGACTATCCCAACGCCCTGGTACTTCCCAAGTCTTTCTTCGTATTTCGCACTTGCAGAAGCCTTTTTTAAACTTTGTTTTCACGTAAATATTAATTATACATTAATAAACTGAGCAACAGTCAAATTAAATGTTGTTGCGCACGAATTTAATGTTGTAAATTACTAAACTAAGCTTTAAAAACATCGATGATTTTTATTAATATCGACGTTTTAAGTTTGGACATCGATGTCCGTAAACCTCTATTTTTTGTCGATGTTGCATCACTAACATTCATCAATCCATCAAACAAATCTAAACTTAGGGGTCGTTCATAAATTACGTAACGCAAATTTAGAGTATTTTGAATACCCCTCCCCCCTGTAACGCGCGCTTGGACCGGCCTAAATGATTACGTAACGCTTTCGATACCCCCCCCCTGTGAGTACAAGAAGTGGGCAAGTTGTGTGTAAAGGGAGGACACCCAGGTGAGAAAATGTTTTATCACAAGCCATGCACACGCCGTCATAGGTGAGAGTCCACTGCGCCAATTTAAATGAATTTTAAAATAAACTACATATGATTTTTGAATATGTTCTTCGCAATCTTACAGATTCAATAAAAGCTTGATGAAAAATATCTGTTTTTGTGACAAATCTTTTAACTTCATTTTTGTCTTTAAATGAATTATTTAATATTTTCATGTTTTAGTTCAAGTCTCAAAAAATAGGAATAATTTCAGCAAATGTAGAAAAATAAAAAAATATCAATGTTACGTAACAATAAACGAATACCCCCTTATCCCTACATAACGCAGCGTGACGCCACCTCAAACCCCCTCCCCCCATCTTTAGGGTTACATAATTTATGAACAACCCCTTAGCTCAGTGGTGTCAAGGTCGTCATTGGTGGCAGTGTCACACGTCGTGGCTCCATAGCATGCCACAAGCTTCTCTGCGCCACTACCGTTGGGAGAGGAAACTATTAGTAACCCCGCCGATTATAATAGGGATGGCGTTGTCTCTGGTGGCGGGATGACGAACTAAGTGAAGGGGCTATTTCGTCGTGACACTCGTGCCACGAACTCTCGCTCGTGACATCGACCTTGACAACACTGCCTTAGCTCATGGCGCGTGTGCGTGCGTTGCAGATGGGCGGCATGGAGTGCGTCATCACGGGGCTGATGGACGAGTTCCGAGGCTTCTTCAACGGGCGCCGCTTCGCCCGTGAGGTCTTCACGTTGCTCGCCGCCGCAGTCTCCTTCTCCGTCGCCCTCGTCAACGTCACCCCGGTGAGCCAATACACAACACTGGCTATGGCAGCTGTGGCGGCCGGTGGGCTGCGAATTGGGAGGAGCGGCATTGTATGTCCGAACTATCACACACATTTTACCTCTTCAAAAGGTTTCTTAAACGAGAAAATTATAACATGTAGTGTTCAACTGATTTGCATATATTCGTATTTTAATACTTGTCTAAGACAACTTTTTCGTTGATAACGGAAGATACATTATTGTGTCCACGCGCAAAGAAGATTTTTTAAATATTTCCAGCAAACCAAATAGTAATTTATGAAATCAGATAAAAGGGTCAGTATTCTTAGCTTAATTAATAGACGCGGACACAGCCGAACAAATTCCAAATAGCAGCACGCTGCTCCATCCAACTCCCAGTATACCCACTCTTCCTCTAGCTTCATTGCCTCGCGTGTACCAGCTACGGACGGACTCGCGATAGTTCACGATACTACTCATTCTAAAAGATATTTATCATCTCCTGTATTATTTCAGTAGTATATCTTTCCGTTGCGGCTCTCACACGCAAACCAATCTTTATAAATGAGGCCTCTAAAGAAAGAGAATTTCACGGAGACGTGACAAATTGCACTTTAACTTTAAAAATATGAAGGATTTGTTTAAAAAATCGCATCTAAATATTCAAGTCAAATGCAACCCGCAACACTTGCCAAAGTTTTCGTCAAATAACTCATAAACAAAGCGTTCTAGGGCCTTAAAAGCTAAAATTTTGAATCCAAAGGCCTCAAAGAAACGTTTTTTACATCATAATCTACAAGATGAGACATTCTTGGACAGTCAATTAAATTTTTAGTTCGTCGCTTCGGTACCACCAATGCCACCTAATTAGCCCTTCTTGCTGGTAGCCATTTCTGTGACGACAAGCTTAGAAGGCTTAGATTTCTCAATCTTATATTTACGCTTTCAGTATACATCGTGTTTTGTACAGTCTGGCAAGGTTGATTTGCATAATCATTCATTCAAGATTTGCTCTCCAGCAACAATTAGAAGTACTATTATAGTTGCTTAATGCCTATGAAGATTGTTTCTTTTGGGTGTACTAGTAAAACAAATCAACGTTTTGCCGTGGTCTGTAAATGCTGTGTGCCCTTATGAAAGCCCTTAGGAAGCTCTTAGAAAACCCTTTTTTTTCTAAGAGCCTAAAATTATCCTTAATTTTTGGGAAGGGTTTCAGATTTTTTCTAAGGTTTTTTGATTTTTGTGTTTATTCACCCATAAGAATCGATAATTGTTTCTGTTTGTACAGCCCTAATTTTTGGAATTTGAACGCGGGGATAATTTTTTTCCCAAGAGCCTAAAATTATTCTTAACTACTGAGACGGGTTTCAGATTTTTCCTAAGTTTTTTTATTTTTGTGTTTATTCGCCCGTAAGAACCAATGTTAATTGTTTCTCTTTGTACAGCCCTGATTTTTGGAATTTGAACGCGGGGATAATTTTTTTCCAAGAGCCTAAAATTATTCTTAAATTTTGGGATGGGTTTCAGATTTTTCAATTGATTTTGAGATTGATTCTGGATGGGCGCTGCTAGCTTTAGTCTACACTTAGCAGCGCCCACGATTTTGGGAAATCCAGAGGAGCATAAAATTCGGAAATAGAGCATTTAATCAGCCTAAAATTAGTCTAAAATTTTGGATATGGTTTGGTTGAGGTTGGTTTCTGGGCGTTGCTAGCTTTAGATAGCTCACTTAGACACAGTGGACAATGGAGGGAGCACGAACTCTGGAGAAGGATACAGAGAAATTACTAATGAAAAATGTACGAAGCAAATAATTGAAAATAATTTATTTTTAAGGACAAACAAAGATATTTAAATTTTCAGTTCGTGATGTTAATACACTTTGCCTTATCTCTATATTCATAATGTAAATTATTGTGAAGAATTTCTATTTAATGTTGGCATCAGTGGATAAAACGAACCTCTGATGTAGCGAACCAAAAATGTTAGTCCACGTAATTTCACTAAATCCGGAGTCGTCTGAATTTTCTTTTCATATTCCGCCTTATACAGAATGTCCAGGGAGGAAACGTCTAAAATTCGAAAATAAGCTCTAAAGACAATTTTAAGCATATTTTGTTTAATAAACTACGTGGATATTCAGAATGGATGAGCCGCAATAAGCACTCAAAAGTTGGTTGGAAAAAATTATTTCTAAGCAAAAATTTGCATTACAGAAGCATAGAAACTCTCCAGAAACATGTAAATTGTTTATTATTTACAAAAGAAATGAATTTATTTGTTCAGAAAGAAAAATTAACCCGGAAATAAAGAAGCACCCAATTTACACAATTCGACTGCTTTTTTTATTTCACTTAATAAATATAACATCCGTTCTCATTTTTTCGGACTTGGAGAAACATCCTTTTTCTGAAGGGAGAAACAGAGGGAGAGGGAAGGAAGGAAATAGCGAAAAATCCGAGGGGATGAAGACATCGTAAGATGAGGAAAAAGGGAGGAAAGGAAAGAGCGCGTTGAGGAAAAGAGAGAAAGGGGAAAGATGACAAGAGTTAAAGAGTAAGAGGAAGAAATAGAGGGAGGGACGTTGAGAGGGGAGAAAGGAGAGAAGAGAAGAAAAATCGGGAAACAGAAGTGAGAAATGGAACTTGCAGGTGAGTTAAGGGTGTGGTAAAAGAAATTGAGAGAGCAAAGAGAAACACAGACATAACTGTGCCCCGGAATATTAACTTTCAAAGATTTATAACAATACATTAGTTATACATTACATTACATTTATAACATTACAATCTTTAGTACTATTTTTATGAAAATGTCACTGTCGAGTCGACTTTCTTTTGTGAATCTCTCCTCTCCTCTGATCTTACGTCTCCATTTTCTCTCCCACTCAATACACTCGAGCAATTAGAGGTAGTCAGCACAATCCTACCCTCTCCTTCTGCTTCCCTTCGGATACGTATTATATTTGCATAACAAATATGAATACATACAGTATGTAAGTATACCCAGAGACGTATTTACGGTATGGCAGACATGACACGTGTCATGGGTGCCACTCACAAGAGGGCGCCATTTAGAATATGTACGCTGAAGCAAATAACAAAAACCCTAATTTTAAGTACGCTGACAGGGGCGCTAATTCTGTGTTTACCATACGCGCCTGGATATGCCTCTGGAATACGCCTCTGAGTATACCTACTTGTTATAAAATCCAAGGGTTTTTTATATGTATAAAAACCATTGGACATATATCTTTTTTGATGCCAAAGTGAATGCGACTTGTTTGCTCAAGCACCAAATAAGATGATTCGTCGAAAAAAATCGCTGTGCAAGCAACGACGTAGTAATTATGAAGTTTAACCTGGACCCTGCTCAAAATCCCCCTATTGAGACTCCTCAGGAATGTAATATCGAAACTAATAAACTGGCTAAGTCTTCAGAAGTGAAATTAATACTCTTACGAAAGTTAATTTGTGGACTATTAGATGCTATTATTAATGGAAGTTCTTCAAAAGGAATTAACTGGATACTGCGCGTAGCTGTGGATAGTAACCCTAAATAAATTTCTACGTATTTCCAAAGTATACCGAGTATTTTGAGAAAGAACGATATAAAGTTCGTATCGATATTCTTTTTTCTTTAATCTTATCATTATAAAATTCTTGTGGTAGGTGGTAAGGTTGCTACAAAATTACCAGATAAAAATTTCGATAATATTATTGCGGAATTTTGCTAAAACCGTTTGAAAGAAAGTACATTTTCATTTTCGCAATGTTGAACTTCAATCCTACTTACTACATAAAAGCAACGAATCTTTATATTTAAAATACGGGTTTTCAAAAACAAGGTTTAAATCCCTAAAAATAGTGATATTTTATGAGTATGCGATTTGACGTGGGATGCAATCATTTATTCATTATGTCATTTCCAAGACCAACTACAAGAAATCGGTCATTTTATTGGCAAGTTGCAATCAATCTACCAAAAGCAGTCGTTTCGTCGTCGCGCCTGGGTTTAAGTATCCGATTAAAACTTTAAAACGAATTGACAACGATCAGCAGGAATGCAGTTATTCCATCGGGAGCACCACTAGTTTATTTCTGCGTTAATTTTTCTTTCTAAGCAATTATATTCATTTATTTTGTAAATAATAAACAATCTACATTTTCTGGATTGTTTCTATGCTTCTGCAATGCAAATTTTTGCCTAGAAACCATTTTTTTCAAATCAACTTTTGAATTGCGGCTCAGCCATTCAGAATATCGAAATAGTTTATTAGACAAAATGCGCTTAAAATTGTCTTAAGAGCTTATTTGCCAATATTAGACGTTTCCTCCCAGGGCATTCTTTATACTTCTAATGATCCAAACATAACCACACTTGCTGATCTTGACAGCTTTTAAAAAATCGTCGTACTTACTAACGAAATGAAGTAAAACCTCAGTTCAATATACGCAGTTTCATGTAAATGCTGGAAAAATAAATTCTTACCACGAGATTAAGGATTTACTATAGTAAGCAAATAGCTCTGCTACTGAAAACTAGCAATTACTTAAGTTTTATTTACTGAAACAACTATTTACTTTAAAAGTTTCTAGAATAAGCATTTACTTACTTTTATTCACATGACGCCTTTGGAATTATTTTCCTTATACCTATTACATATATGCAGTAAACTTGTGATGTACTCGTTCCTTTTTTACTCTTCTTTTTTAGTGATGTAATCGCTCGCGTTAAGATATTAGTTATTAACGTCAATAGGCAGTAAGATCAAATATTGGCCCAGTATTGGTCGCGATCGCAGTACGTACATCGAGGTCACAGCCGAGGTTCAAATCAACAGAGTCCACTATTTGTGTTATCGGTCATGTAACGTTTAATACTTTTCATAATGCCTTATTCTTAATAGAAAAAATCATTTAAGAAATAAATAACTTCAATTTGAATAAGGAGAACGTATACGCCATATTTTGCTAACTGCTAGAATGCATTTGTTCCTATTGTTCTTAAAGGACGCCAGAGTGACTTTTCATTCTTGTTTGGAAGCGTTGTAACAATAGATCAGTGCGGCTTTAAGAAAAATTATTTAAGAATTACTTCAATGATAAATGAAACATCCTCACCTGCTTCACAGCATTTGTCCTTATGTTAGCTGGTCGCTGCTCCAACACAAGGTTAAAGCACCCATCCCAACCAACCATTTCTTCCTCAAGAACAACATCCAACACTGTGAATATGCGTTTCGTAAAACGGTTCACTAACAGTAACACACCTGAGTACGCGCTCGTTCAAGAAAATACTCGATTTGGAAAGCACGTGGCACCAACACGCTGCCGTACTACGCCGCATCTCCCTCGTTCCATTTTCTCCTTTCCAATACCACTACCCCTCCCTGCAAGTAAGCACACCCCTGCGCTCCCCTCCACCCCTCGCTTCCTCCCCGCCACTTCCCCTCCATACCACACGGAAACAATAAGAAAGGGACTTGCAAGGTTAAAAACTCGCTATTGTCAGAAATGTCATTAAATCTAATGAAGATTAATGTATTGTACATGAAACTTAACTGTAACTTTATACCTTAAAAAGAGCTTTACTTTAATGCAATTTACATTAAAGTAATGCGTAAATTTCTGACAACGTACAAATCGTCTTGGGATTATGTTACAAATCGTTGTAATAGGGTGAAACTAACATAACGACAAAAATTGAAGTTTTGAGGTTATTACTCCAATCGATAGCGTTGTGCTACTTAGTGACAAAAGATTGTAAATCCTTTCCTGTATTTTGTAGAAAATACAATTTTAACTACCAAAGCAGGATGGTATATTTAATGAGAGATATTATGTGATATATATCCTGATAAGACATTGCCTGTGAAGAAAACACTGACATTTAAATGTGGAATAAGCGTGGCATTACCTAATCATTTCTGCATGTCATCAATAAAACAAGCAAACAAATGAGAAAGAGGAAGACTTTGCACTGTGATGATAAAATTGGAAAAGAAAAGGAAAGTTAAGAAAAGTACTGTATTTCTTTGTAAATATAAATAAAACTTAATGTGTATATTTATTTTTTGTTTTTTGGTGACATAAAGATGCACTATCTCAGTAATAATTGGCACTGATTGATGGCTTTGCTTTGTGTTTAAAGAATTACTTACACATGTTTCTACAAAAACAATATGCCTTCGTAAGTGATGCTTTGGTTCGTAAAGAAGTAATAAATTTACTTTAATTCATATGTGGACTCCAGAAATGTTCTCTTTAAAATAGTATATTTTGTTTCTCCTGAAAACTTTTAAGATTTGTAATTACGTTAGTTTCACACGAAGCCCTCGAAGTGTTAAAAGACATTGTTTATTGTGCAAAAGGGGGAAATTCCGACCTTTTACAGGAATTTATTCCAATTCCTCTTTTTACAGGATTTGATATGCAAGCGAATAATAAGTGACAGTAAATTATATTAAAGCTTTGAGAACATTTTTTTCTTGTTTGCAGGGTGGAATTTACATGTTTCATTTGTTCGACACGTATTCGGCGGGCATCTCGCTCTTGTGCTCTGCGCTGTTCGAGGCCATCGCCATATCATGGTTTTACGGTAAGATTCCATTGATTTTACTTAACCCAGAGCCCACTGCGTTTTCTCCCCCTGCAGCTCTTTTGTTATGCACTGTTCGAGGTTCTACGGTAAGATTCCATTGACATTACTTAACACAATGACCATTGCGTTTTCGCATCCTAGAGCGCAAGTCGATTCTCATTAGGCCATTGCGATGCAAAAGAGCTATTATATCGTTTGAGATATTTCAAACAACTGCTACGAGCCGTGAAAAATACGGAGGTCAAAGTGACGGATGCCGTTACCGAATCCACTGGACATGAGGTCTAAGTGATCCTTTCTATCCCTACATCTCAAGCCTTACAATCAATTTTAGGCGTGTGATGCTTACGAAAACTCCAGCGTGTGGCCACAGTCCAGCGGGTAAATATGTAACGAAGACGCCAACTCCAATTAGCTTAACCTTGTTCCAGATAAGGCCTTCTACTGGGCAGGTAACCACGCTCCCTCGTCGAGGAAAGGACGGACGGGGAAGTCACAGAGACGCGGCTACTGTGCGGGCAAAACTGGGGCGCCTTCGGGATGCGGGCTATACTTCGGTTTTTCTTTCTTGGCGGACGGGGGGGGGGTGTCATCAAAATGGAATATCTCACGGTATTTCGCGTCGTTCTCCGTCGTGCCGCCAGGAATCGCATGATTGCCAGCACTGCTCGATACAGTCGCGATCATGCGACTTCTAACGGCACAACCGAGAACGACGCGAAATACCGTGAGATATTCCATTTTACTGACACACCCCCGTGCGCCAAGAAAGAAAAACCGAAGTACAACACGAGTAGCGCAGGCCTTCCCGTGCGCAGCCGGCTGCTGCTTGGTGGTGCATCATCGGTGTGGCGGCGGAAGGCGGTCCGGCGCGGCGGTCGCGCTCACGCTTCCACTGTCTCGCAAAAGAAATGCAGAGTGCGCTATCTAGGATCAGAGTTCGATACTGAAGGAATGAAGTGCTTTCAAGAAACGCCAGATGCTCCTACAAGTCAAAAAGCAGGCACGGCCCAAGTGAAACACTACAACCAAGACCAGGAACCACATTAACTATTAGAAATTCGTAGTTAATAGACATTTATATCCGTAGTTCTAGTGACAATACTTTCCCCACGTACAAAAGTGTAGCTGCCAAAGGGATAAAGATGCGGATAGAATAAGAATGGCGACGGATAACTAGAGGAATCATATTTTCTTAAATATTTGGCTTCAATTTCCCTAATGTTTCTTTTCTGTGCATTGTCACGTTGAATTCATGGTGTGTTTAAAAAATCTCTCTAGAAAATTGTATTGAATCGCCTTTGTTTTTTAATACTAAAGTATTCTGCACAGAGAGTGCAAAATTCTCGTTAGTTCTGAGGTTCTAATGCACAGTTTCTGAATTCTGAAAAATCGTATTAGAAAATCAAAGATACTACATATAATATTTATAATTACGTATATAAATTACATTTAAGTATAAAGAAGCTGCTAATAAGGGAAAATGTATATATTATGGTCTGTTGCAGGTCTAGAGCAATTTTCTCAGGATATTGAGGCTATGTTGGGTTCAAAACCTGGATTGTATTGGAGGATTTGCTGGAAATTCATCAGTCCTTCCTTTATCATTGTAAGTATGCACAACCTTTTCACTTATTTTACACCGGCTCATTTGAAATAGATTATAACAGCTGCTGCTATTGCAATGTCTGTGAAGTTCTACGATTCTCGTCTTAATAGTGGCGGATTTTCGACTCTAGATAGATATGTCGAATATAGCCGCTGCCCGGTGGAGAATTCTAGCAGCCGGCTGCTTAAAATGGAAGTTTTCCTTCGTTGCATCTATCAATAATATTGTCAGGGTACTGTTTCGTCTGATCATTACCCTCACAAATGGACCGCGTGCGATCTTGCCTTACTCATCCTTGTCTTCTCCCCTTACTCTTTCTTTCTCTCTCCATTCCCCTCTGGTGAACATGGATCTTTTCGTGACAGAATTCTTTTTTCAGTCAACTGCGTACTCGCCAATATATTAAAACCATTTTCTGTTATTATCATTCTCTCTCTCTCTCTCTCTCTTCCTCTTTCACTCTTTTTCCTCTTTTTCTTTCTCTCTGCACATATGTATATGCATTACGTTTCCACACATGTTGGGGGTCCAGTCGGGATCTTAGAGCTTGTCCCGGTTGGGGCGGAGCCTCTCTGGAAGAGATACCAGGAGAGAAATCCCCATCGGATCTCACGTATACTGGAGGAGAAACGCCATCGCCCAGGAACACCGCATGCTCTAACACTTACGGAACTAATGACCGAAGGCGTTGACGCGCCCGGAAACACAAAATAACCAATCAAATATCTTACAGATTAAACGGCAACTGAAATTTTCTTTCAGAATTTTATTGCCATTTTTATGCTTCATTGAGATCAGCGGCAGTGCGGGTCAATTGTAGTATGTTTGCGCTGCAACAAAAACAATACGTTTAAACAGACGTAGTTACTATAACATGCATATAGTGTGTTTTATTTGTATAATTACGTCCGTAAGCCACACTCGCATCAAAATTTTCTTGCTATGTCTCGAAATATGAAATACGAGAGAATACACTCGTGTAGGCCTACAGCAAGCCAGGTTGTTAACTCAGAGATACTGTGATATCCATGTTAGTCAACCTGCAAGGGGGGTCGGGGACATCACAATGCACGCGAGTAACTTTCATATAAACTTCGCACACATGGAGCTCTATACGGACCGATGGCAAGATTCCAGGCGATCCCAGAGAGGCCAGGAGTGAGCAAAGATGGCTCCCCCAGCCATTTTGCTCCCTCCTGGCCTCTCTGGCCTTTTTGTCCCCCCAACAAACCTCATGATGAAACAGCGTAATGGACTCGACGCGTTACAAACGTTTTAGTGTCAATTTGCGAACCGAAGAGTACACATTTCAATACTTGTAAAATCCTATGGTATGGGTGCGCATAAGCGACTGACAGTTCAATGCGCTGTTGCCAAACATTACTACGCACATGGCACCACTTCCACCACAGATAAAGTAAATCTCGAAACATAACACTTACTGACAGGCTATGACACGCCTTTATATCATGTTCATAACTAGGGAGAGGATTTTATGCCCTAAAAAAATCTTTAAAAAATATGCTTTTAAAAAGATGAATTTATGGTCTAAAAAAATGAAAAATGCACTTTAATATTTGATTAAAATTAAGAATATTTAATTTCCTGTGCAAACCTTTCTTGATAAAATTCAGGAGAAGCATGCTTGGAATGAAAATCTATATTTTTGTGCAAACATAACACAATGTACCTTATTTTGAGGGAGAAATAATTGAAGTAAATATTCACGTTAGGCCCGCAATAGACTACACCGAAAAATGCATTGCGAGAAATGTGCGACGAGAAACAGGGAGTTTTTGCCACCCGCGAACAGTAAGCACTATCGATCTTCTGCTCATGCGCAGTTCAAGTTTCGCATCGCTTGAGTGCATCTTTGCATGCGCAGAAGATCGATAGTTCTTAACGTTCGAGGTGGCGAAAACTCTCTAATGAGGAAAGAGGCCGGCGAGGCTGCATCCACGCACTAGAAATAGGTTGTTTGACTCTCGAAATGCCTTTATGTGCCAGTGGCGTAGCGTGTCTCGTGTGTCTGGGGATGCTCAACAATAATGCAAACTGAAGACATCATAACTCTTAATGTCCCTAGAATCTAAGTTATTGAAACAAATGTTACACTACTTCAACAGATTTATGTCAGGAGACTTCTTGAAAGCAAATTATGAAATAGCTCCGCTTTAGTTCTCACTCACGATTGACAATGAGATCACTTGCGAATTGACATATTTCGAACCAAAATAAAATTTAATACATTTAAGTCAGAATTCAACTTCTTAGATATTAATGGAGAATTAGCAAGCAAGCACTATATCTACTGTTTGTGCTCATGACCAAGCACGGAATCACGAGTGAGAAAGAAAAATATTTCTCTGACAACCTCAAGTGTGCTGTGCTCTCGCGCACAAACGAGCAACTTGCTCTCATAAGCCTTTCTCACACGGTGCTTTCTCACCAGCCGTTGCTGCCCGTATCCGTATGCTAGCTTTTCGGGTCTCGAGAACCCTGGGCAGGGGTGAAGAGGGGAGGGGAGAACCTCGCCGTCTGCATCTCGTCATGCGTCATTGCTCGTCGCAATCTCGCGGCAGACGCTAGAAGCATTTTAGCGTCCAAGCAATCAGAGGCAAGCTTGTATAAACGCACGGAATTCAATCATAGGAAATCACTTCAAAATTAATATAAAACGAGTTTTGTTGAATGTGTTTCACTCACTTGGAAGATTATCAATACAATATTTAGGCTTCTTTGACTAATATTTCACGTGGGGATGCTCAGCATTTTAGCGTCCCCTGAAGCTACGCCACTGTTATGTGCCACTTGCCGAGAGTGGTGGCAGCTGAGTTAGTGGTGGCAGTGGAGTTAGCTATGAGATCAGCTGCGAGTCCCATTTCTTGTTTTATTAAACGCTCTTATGTAATTTTAACTCGTGAAATTCTTGTTTTGTTACCATATGTTGTGAAAATAATTACCTTTATTTCAAGGTTTTAACATACAAAAATCTAGGCACAAAGAAACTTGACTTTGATAACACTTTACATAATAAACATCCACAGTCTCACAACACATGGCAGGCGACCGACTGACTGAGCCACCAAAACACTAAACAAAACAATATTCACGGTAACCAGGGCGGCCAACACAAAAGTTCAAAAAGTTCGAAAATAGTACCACACCATAATCGTAAACCATTTGTTTAACGTGTTCGAACCAAATAGTATAAAAGATCTTTTATACTATTTGTTCGAACTGCCTAGAGAGAAATACACTACATTACATACAAATCATTATTTAACGTAAAAACAGGAAATTATGTGACGGATAAGGGAGAGGTACATCAGCAAATTTCCTTGAGCTTCGTAATCGTTACCCGCTCTGGTTAACTATATTCCTTGGTTGAATTATGAATAAATGGTGAATGACCAAGAATTTATAATAAAATTCACAATTAAAAAATTCGTTCATAACTATCTAATAAATACAAATTAATAAAATAATGAATTAATTCAATTCTTTAAAAATATCCCTCCAAGTTTCTTGCTTCAAATTTGTATTTTTATATTGCTCACTATTAGCGGGTTTCATACAAATAAGAATATCTTCCATACAAGTTTTTTCTTGTTAATTTCCGTTTTAAGAGAAAATTCAAACAATTAAAAAACTGGTAGTTTATCCCATCTTTTACAGCTAAATGTTATAACCTCTCTCAGCTCTACGCACTGTTTGGAGTTCTGCGGCACCTAATGCCTAAATGGCATATAACAAGTGAAGGAGTAGAAATGTGTCCGAGAAAACTCGCTCGCCGACCGACTCGAGCGAGGAACTCTTTCGCCTCCGCAGAGGCGAACGAGAAACTTTCAAATGTGTGGGGGTCGGTAAGTGTCCCTTGCTTCGATTTTCCACATTTCACGCCGCACATTTCTAGAAACGCATTCCTCGGTGTAGTGGGTTGCGGGCCTTAGTGAAGTACATCATTTGTTTTGTTGCATTTCTTCTGTCTCATTTAAAAAATGTTATATCAAGAAATATCCTACATTTGCACAAGTATTTTATGATCTACTAGCGGAGCCCGGCAGATGTTGTTCTGACCTTTATATCTCCCTCTTTTTCCTTCCCTCTCCCTTTCTCTCTTTGTCTCTCTCCCCGCCTCTCTCGGTCTCTCGCTCGCTCGCTCTCTCTCTCGCTCGCTCTCTCGCTCTCTCTCGCGCTCTCTCTCGCTCTCTCTCTCTCGCTCTCTCTCGCTCTCTCTCTCGCTCTCTCTCGCTCTCTCTCTCGCTCTCTCTCTCGCTCTCTCTCTCGCTCTCTCTCTCGCTCTCTCTCTCGCTCTCTCTCTCGCTCGCTCTCTCTCTCGCTCTCTCTCGCTCTCTCTCTCGCTCTCTCTCTCGCTCTCTCTCTCGCTCTCTCTCTCGCTCTCTCTCTCGCTCTCTCTCTCGCTCTCTCTCTCGCTCTCTCTCTCGCTCTCTCTCTCGCTCTCTCTCTCGCTCTCTCTCTCGCTCTCTCTCTCGCTCTCTCTCTCGCTCTCTCTCTCGCTCTCTCTCTCGCTCTCTCTCTCGCTCTCTCTCTCCGTCTCTGTCCCTATCTCAGCATAAACTAAGGATTTACATCTTTTATCTATGATCTCAGTCTTCTCGCTTACTGGGAAACGATTCCTGTCAGATATTGAAAACACGGTATATCACGGTCGGGTTTGTATGTATTTCATTCGAGACAAGAGACCCTGAGCGCAACGACCCGTACCCCCTCATCCAAAATGCAATCTTACCTTTTATCGCGCACGTGATACAAGCGAATAGCGTATACTTAATACATCTGTATCCGTTGGCAACTGTTTTGAGGCTCAAAGTGTGTTCACTTCTTTATTGTGACAGATGAGCTGTTCAATGGAACATGATAACTATAAATCATAATTCACCAATTGTTTGATTTTAATAAATTATTACCATTTCCCCTCATGTTTCCAAAAATTATGCTGAATACAGAGAAACAAGAATCAGTAAAATATGGCAAAATACGGAAAATAAACTTCGTAAGGAATGTTCCAAGTAATGATAATTTTCCAATTAACAATTAGCAAACAAAAATGGGCATTTGCATACAAATCCAGGCTCTTGATGAGTAATTAGGACTCCTTTGAAAGATTTTTGCTACAAACTTTCACTCCACAGCGGTATCCAAGAACACATTTGCTTACTTATTTCCCAGCATTTATTATTATAGACTATCCAAATATTGATACATTCATACTTCTACAAATCAAGCCCAAAACAAAAGGAACTAAGCTCAAGGGAATGTCATCAAAATGTAATTCTTGAATATTGGTACAAATGTTTTCCAAGAAAATCTTCCTTAAACTTAAATATTTTGAGAACATTGCTGACATTTTTTTAGTGGCTGTATATTGAAATTTGGCTGACCTGGATGGCCGAGGTGGCAAAGAGCAAAGTACCAACTCAGTGCTTTGGCCCAAAGGGCCACGGGTTTGAGTCCTGCCTTGGGCATGGTTGTTTGTCCCTGGACTCTCATGTATGTGTTGTCATGGAGGGGCTCGCGTTCTGCTGACCCCAGATCAGAGGAGCCTGCAGTGTTGGTATTTAGTGTATGATTGAATATTTGTCCCATCAGGATGTAAAGGGCTGTCTGCTGGATAAAAGCCCTAGGGAAAGAAAGATTAAAATTTTGAATGTTTTTAGTAGCATGTAAGCTCTGTATTCTTTCTGCAGGGAGTTGTCATTTTTGGACTTGTGGATGCAAAACCTCTTCAGTACCTAGAATACAGATATCCAACTTGGGCTGTTGGAATGGGATGGACCCTCGCATTTTCCTCTATATTTATGATCCCACTAGTAGCTGTCATTCGTTTATTGAGGACACCTGGCACCTTGAAGCAGGTAGGCATATTGCATTTCCTCATGGGTTGAATTTCAAATTCATGTTTCTTTTCCTCTCAAAAAACATTATTTTTTCAGCGGATTGCCTACAATATAACTCCTATTGAAGAACATGAGAGTATTCGACTCACAAACAAAGTCAGCAGATTCCGCTGCAAACATTGGCTGTATGTATGAGGTAACAACCAAAAGACAGTCTCGCCAGAAAATATTCAGTGTTGTAATGTTGTATTTGCAGAACTTTAGGCCTCCAATTTAAAAGTGTGACAGAAATTCCATAGCATATTTTAGTCATAATGTATGCTATTGGATTGTATTAATTTACGAGAGAATTCAAAATTGATAACAGTAATCACATAGGTGAAACTGTACACAGTTAACACCACTGATTTGCTAGAATCAAGGACAATACTTGTAAATTAAATCTAAACAATTATGCATTACATACCTAATGAAGAAAATTTGCTTTCAAAATAGATATATTATGATAGAGTCCTAAGCAGTTTGAAAATACAAATGAAAGGCAATATCCCATGTATTACATGTATGTAGATAAGCTACCAATTCTGTCTATTAACTTGCTATGCAATGCAAATGGAACTACACTAGAAATATACTCTCGTTACAGTTACTGAAAATTATGGAAAATCGTTTGATCATAATGACTTTCAATTTCAAGTTTTCTCCTTTGCTCGTGGAAACTATAGGACACATTGAATGTTTTTAAATTATTGGTTCTGATTATTTTAAAATACTTTTTGGGCTCTCATGAATGTGAAGATTTGGCTCTTCATTGAATATATGAAGTGCAATTAAATTAACAAAGTCAGTATTAGATTATTCAGTATTATAAGCACTGGTTGCTATTGGAAACTTTTGATATGGTATTTATGATTTTCAGCAAGAAATAAAGAATCATAATCATTCCCATTCTGCAAGGCCTCAAGACCTTTCATGGGAGACGATAGCCTGTGCTGGTAGAATTCTTTCACATATTCTCTTCTCTTTCCCATTCCATCTCTACCACCCACTTTCACTCACTCTTTTCCTTTTCCATTCCCCACTGTTAGTCCCTGCCTTCCTTCACTCTTCACATTCCCTTCCCTTATACATCCCTATTCATTTTGCCTACTTCCTGCCAACCCTGTACACTTTGCTCATTCCTGCCCTGGCAGTTCATTTTAAAAAGTGAGGAAGGTACAAGCTTTTTTTTATTATTATTATTATTATCATTAATGTTTTGAAACTTGAGGGTATAAATTTACATAAATGTTGTCTGTTCTCCCCATATTTTCAAATAACATACTGCCATCAACCTACCAGAACAATTTCACTTAAGGACAGAAAACTGTATGGTAGATAAACAAATAAATAATATCTAAAACATGTGTTGCCTCTAGCGTGTAGACAATTTATTACTTTTGATAAGATTCACAAGTTTATTCCTCTCTGAACAAATTTCACAATGTAATCTTATGCCGAATTCTTTAATGTTCCATTTATAGTGCCATGCAATGCATGGTTTATTGATTATTTTTCTACAAGAGAACAGTTTTCAAATAAAATTATATTTAAGGTTAGATACATTAAATGGAGAAAATGTACCTAGAATGAGATAGCAACAGATCCAAAGTGAACTCAAGGGGAAATAAATGTGAAAAATATTAATTAATAAATAATTTAAATATTCTTTAACATCTATGAAAAATACATTTATCAATTAATGAGTATAATTTTTTAAACGTTAGAATGGAGCAATGGAATATCAAATTTTAAGTTTTATTCTGAAGTCACCTCAGCTAGAAGATTAACATTTCCATTGCCTCACTCTTGGATTCACTTCTGGTACAAGAAAAGTTTTTTTTGGAATGAAAAGATGACAGAACCTTCAAAAGCCAGTATTGAGATTATCTGTCCTGTATTAATGAGAATATTTTTCTTTTTAGGCATTTTTTATAATTGTTTTAAGTATTTCAATATATTGAAATTAATTACATAGGCACACAAAAGAAAAAAGTTGTCAGATCCAAAGACTTGACACATGTTTCTCTACGTATTATGATACCCTGAATCTGGATCTGAAATCAGAATTGCACCATCACCCTCCAATGTTTTTATTGCAAAAAAACATTGTGACATTGTACTTTTGTTTTCAGGGATTATTGTCAGATCCAAAGGCATGACACGTTGCTCTATGTATGGCAATGCGCTGGATCAGAACCTGAAGCCAGAATTCTGCCACCATCCGCCAATTTTTTTTTATTCATGGAAAAACACTGTGAAATTGTATTTTTTTGTTTTTTTGTTTTGGTTTTCAAGAGTTGTTGTTAGATCCAAAGACTAGAAGAATGTTTCTCTATGAATGTCAATGTGCTAAATCCGAAACTGAAGTCAGAATTGTGCCACAACACTCCAGTTTTTTTGATTGACAGAAAACCACCGTGGAATTGTATTTTTTTGTTTTTGGGAGTTGTTGTCAGACCCAAATATTTGACATGTGTCTTTCTTCTTGTCACACTTTCGCTATGTATGTCAATTTGTTACATTCGAATCTGAAGCCAGAGTTGCGCCACCACCCTCCTGTTTTGTTTGTTTGTTTTCTTTCTTCACAAAAACCACCATGGAATTGTAGATTGTAAATTTCATGATGGTTATTTGTGATTTAAAATAACTGGAGGGTGGTGGTGCAATTCTGGCTTCAGTTCTGAATTCAGCTCATCGACATACGTAGAGAAATATATGCCCCAAGACTTTGAGTGTGACAACAACCCCCATAAACAAAAATACAATTTCACAGTGGCTTATCATGAATATAAAAACACTGGAGGGTGATGACGCACTTCTGGCTTCAGATTCAGACTCAGTGCGTCGACATACTTAAACAACCCCCAAAAACAAAATTACAATTTCACAAAATTTACAATTATGGTTTTTTGTGATAACAAAAATTCGAGGGTTGTGGCATAATTCTGACTTCAGTTCCGGATTCAGCACATCAACATTCAAAGAAAAACATGTATCTAGTTTTTGGGTGTGAAAACAACCCCCAGAAACAAAAAATATAATGTCACAATGTTTTTTTTTTATTATTTTTTTTTTTTATTTAAAATAAATTGGAGGGTAATGGTACAATTTTGGCTTTAGATGCACATTCAGCATGTCAAAATACATTGAGAAACATGTCAAGTCTTTGGGTCTGACTATTTTTGTGTGTGTGTGTGCCTGTGTTATTTATATCTAACAATAAGAAACTATAAATAACTTAAACATTATAATTTACAGTTCAAATAGATTCTTTCATGATTTCATTGCTGAAAAAAAATAGAAAATTAGTCATTCTACTTTGCATTGGAAACAATATTATAAGTTCCAAACTATTTCAAAGTAAGGAATTCACTTGAGAAAACTTGAAGCGTTTTTGTATAAGTATAGGACAATGATCAGCTTTGTGGTGGGTGCTATACCAGAAACTGTGTATACAGCGAAATAAGAGAATGTGTTCATGGAACAACATGTAGAAATAATGTATATTCTTTAGTGTCATTAGTGTACATATGTGTTGCTAATCCCATATTTATAGACAGGGGTTGTGATTGTTTGGCCAAGATATGTATTCTTTAAACCAAAGAGTTGTATTCCAGATTTTGTCTGCAAATGCAGATGGTGGTGTGACCTCCGTCCTTATTGGCCTCACATTTGGATTTCTGTACAGTAATGTATACAAGCTCCTTGACATAATTTTTCAAATATTCATTCTTCTTTGTGAAAATTATAAGAAATCTTCACATCCAAATAATGTGAATTTCCTAATATAATCCTTTGTTTTAAATGTAATTTATGATAAACATAATTTTAACTAGTACTAGCTGTTACAATTGACAACTAATTTTTGTACCATAGTTAATGTTATTTGTTCCTATATTTGCATTCACAAACACTAACCAAATAATACTTCCATGTCCAATTATATTTAAAGATCAAGACATGATGTGGATTGGTGTTAGTCATTTTCAGTGTTCATTTTTATACTACAACATATTTAAGGACACTTTTGTACTTTTCCATTGGTAAAATGATTAAAAACGGAAATGGTACAAAATTGTTATTCCATCTAAAGCTGGCAAATACAACTGTGAAATAAATTAGAGCATTAGTCCTATCACAATTTAAGGCAAATAACAAATTCAATAAGCTTGGCAATGTGTCTAAAGAATGTATCTACAAATAGTAGTATTATATGTATTAAAAGAGTATTTACCCTTCTATTGATTCTTAATAATAATATATTTGAACATTCACATAAATATTTTTGCTGTATTTTTCAGTAACATTGGTGTTGATTTTAGTAGTATCTACAATTTGCTCCAAAGAAGAGTAATATTGTTCCTCAGAAAAAAATGTATAATCTAAAATTATTATTTCATAAATATTTTGTATGTAAAGAATCCATGATATAATGTTTATTTATTTCTTTTTTTAATGCTAAAAACATGTATCTGTCAACATGACCAGAATAACAATTTTTAAGGAATTAAACCTGAACCAAAGTCCAGAAAGTGCATACACATGAATTGTTTTAATATACCAAAGAGACATTGACAAATATTGCATGAGTTACTATCCTGAATATTGTCTTATTGTACAACTAATGACATAAGGAAAAGAATATTTCTACTTATAGATCAGTGTATATAAATGTACTTCTGAATGTCTGTTTGTGAAATAAAAGAAATAATGCTTAATATTTTATCTCTGAATTGCCCCCACCCCACCTCCCATAAGAGTTCCTCTAATGAATTTTGGCAATTGCTAGAATGATTGTGAAACTACAGAAATTTTTGTAGATATGTTAAAACTAATTAATTAAAACAGAGTAGACTTTCAAAGCATGTTTCAAAATAGAATTGTCAAAATAACTACTATAAATCCCAGTTTGTTAAGATCTTTAGATGATAAACTAACAAAATGTTACTAGACAAAATGTTATTATTCATATTTATATTCTTTTGTGATAACATAATCTCATTAGAATGTAAGATAAGTGAATAGAGTGTGAGTAAAACTCCAAAAATGGGACCAAAGAAATAAAAGTTTTGAAGCAAAAAAGTCAAGATAACTTGTAAACAAGAGTAAGTAGTAGGTTATTCTGTAAGCAGGTATTTTTTTTCCAATTAATTCTACCTTTGTTTTCATTCATATTGTGCAACATGAGTCCACTATTTTTTATAAGAATATTTCCCAAAACATTTATATAGAACTATGTATGGTTCTAGTTGCTAAATTATTTGCTCTTGTTTTTTTAGGTTTTCTCTTTTCATTTACAACTTTATTTAAGTATTTTCTGAATTATTTTGGATTAAGACCTAATAGCTTTAATAAAGGTAAAAAATTAAGACTCTCATTCCTGCCTAAATCGTATTGCAGAATTGATTTACAAAGGTCAATGTTGAAAATATGCTACAGTTTGAGATTCATTGTTTGAACTTCAATGCAGATACCTATTAGAATGAACATCAGAATTAGAAAAAGCAATCACAATGCCCTTCCAAAACTGCTAATCAACGGAATAGAAATCACCAAATTTTACACTAGAAGACAACACATCACTCAAAGGCAGAAAACAATGTTTCCTGGTATCACCAAAGGAATCACAATCATACAATCAAATCAAATGTGGAACTCACATCTAAAAGCTATTAACTCAAAATTAAGCAAACTCAATCATGCTCTTAGAATAACAACTAAGAACAGTACTGTTGAAACAGTGTGAACAGTGTAATTTGCAAATGTTCACACAATTCTCAAATAAGGAATAATAATATGGAGAGATGTATTAGAGGCTGAACCTTTTTAAAATACTAAAGAGAATTATTTATTTAATAACAAACACAAAAAGTTCAGATCCTTTTACATCCCAATTTAAAAACTCAACATACTGCTTTCACTCCCTTGTATATTTGTGTACAAATCATCTTATTTGTTACAAAGAGCTTAACAAGCAATGACACGCATTACAAATTTAACTCCAGCTTTACCATAGTGTATGAGTGCAGAGCACATTATACCAAAAAATTACATACTCTACAGGAATACAATTCTTCAACAAATTACCAAAACATCTGAGAAGTGTTACAGAATTACACAGCTTCAAAAAGAAAGATTTCTAAAGAACTTCTGCAAGACTGACATGTGCAATATGGTTACAGGTGGTGCCGTAGAACATGGGGTACAAGTAGAAAACCTGGCTGAAATTCTTCTCCCTCTCCTGGGATTGTTCAGGATATACACCTACTCAAAATCAACCTCATCATTATTCACTATACATTATTGACATTGATATTGCTATTTTTCTTATTATTGTTATTATTTCATAATATATTCTTATTTTATTAATTTAATTATAATTAATTTAAAATTATAATATATTTTTGTTACAATAATATTAAGTGTTGTAACTCCACTGCATGGTGCTACATATTCACTACGTATCCACTACATATTTACGTCAAATGCAACCTGCAACAAACTCGGCAGCATTTTGAATTATATCGTTAAATAACTCCTAAACGAGGCATTCTAGGGCTTTAAAAACTAAAATTTTGAGGCCATTGGCCTCAAAATTTCTTGCACTGTAATCTACAGAATGAACTCCTACTGAACATTCTATTACATTTTTGCTGGTACGGCACTTCCCGATATTACCTCACCTGCTCAGAGACGTGCAGAATCTGCAAGTAAATGTAAATGAGAGGGACAGAGAGTGGCAGAGACAGACAGGGACAGGGTGAGAGAGGGAGGGAGAGACAGTGAGATACGGAGATGGGAGGGGAAAGAGGGAGATGAAGGGTAGAACAACGTCTGCCAAGTTTTTCTAGTGATAACTAAAGCTGGGATATTCATGCAATTTGTGTGTTTTTGTTAAAAGTCATATCTCTGAGAAACTTTTAATTACCTTGCTTCATGACAAAATTTTGAATCTGAGATGGAAAACTTTTAAAATTACAGAGGATAAATGCTTATTTATCTTCAAAAATTTATATTATTTACTTTTTTTTTTCAAGTTCTTAACATTTTTGTCTTGAAACTGAAAAGAAAAGACAAAATCTTCAAATAAAATATTTTCAATATACCAAGATTTGGTTTATTAAACTTCTATTTATATATTACCAGTAATGTCAATAGATTCCTCAAGGACTAATTAGTCTTTTTAAATGATACACATTCATAAGTTGTCAGATATGTATAATGTTTGGGTTTGCTGACACCAAGGTAGAAATCTCAAGTATTTTAACTTTTTACAAGACCTGCCCTTGTAAACTGTGACAACCTTACATTCATAATTAAAAATGCCACTGAAAACCCCAACCAACCCTTACCTTGCTTTTCCTTCGGAAAGCTATCTCTGAGAAAGAATTTTAACAATCCCAGATAGGTATTGTTTGGCCTTTAAAAAACACTGTGAATTTTCAGGAATACTATAAGTTCTTGGAGAGGAAGAAAAGAAAAGAAAGAAGGAAAAAACACCCACAGACTTAGGTAAATTTCAACAAGTGGAACTTTCCTACTTGCAATTAGGTTGGTCAAATAAATGAATGTGCTGCACCTATGAAATAGAGTGAAAGCTAAAGAAACCTAATAGTTAGAAACTTAATGAAAGAATTCCTTTAGAAAATACATTAAAAGAAATAGGTGGTTTAGGATCATACATATATATATATATATATATATATATATATATATATATATATATATATATATATATTCTTTCTATATATTCCAAATATTCTTACTATATTTGGAGTTAAATTCCACTTTCTTACATAATCTTCTTTTAAAAATTGAACAAAAACATTAAAAACATTTAAATGTATATTGTCAGCAAAAGTTGTGCAGGAAAATAAAACAACAGAAGATTTGGACACAGCAAGTGTTAATATATCAATTTTATTTTATAACACTATAAAATACATTATTTTAATCAGGATCTCTTGTTCTTATGGAACAAGCAACATAACAGGTAAAGTTCAATTGAAAAAATCCTACAGTGATCAGCTGTGCAAATGAATCAATCTTAAAGAAAGAAGTTCATAAGTATTCAAAACTTACATATAAATTGATTATTACAGCAGCAAGCTTTAGATCTACAAGCATAAGTAAAAATTCACATTTCAACCAGCCATTATCAGTAATGGCATGTACACTACACACATTCTAAGTTGGCCAAAGGACTTGAGCAAATGGTCAGTAATGTCACTTGAAATGTAACTTATTCAGAAACCTTATCAACACAGTACGGTACTGTGCTTAAATATAAGCACGTTGTTCACAATTATTCCTTGAATATTATATCCTAACATATCTAAAATTATATGTTCACCAGAATAGTTCATTCAAATCACAAGCATTAGTTAATGGTTACTCTTTGCTCTTTTCTGAAAACTGAGGTTTATGATTATTTCAAAAGAAGGGGAACAAAATAATTAAAATATGCAGGATTTATGTTTAAGAATCCAGGATGAGCTACCAAGACAAGTATCACTACAAGAAATTTTCATTGATTGAAACAGAAAGATAAAATTTGTCCTGCTGATAATTGTATACATCAATGTAATTTTTCAAAATTGTTTCAATTGTGATCAGGTACTATTTTCTACAAAAATAAATCTAAGGGATAATTTCTTCACTGTTAAAATTCTTGAAACATTTGTTTACTGCATTTCTTATTAAATAAAACATGGATTTTAAAATTTTCTTTTCAAACATGAATAAAAAATTAACTGGGAAATTCATGCCAACATAGATAAAACATCATAGATGAAACATCAAACCACGCCCTGACAGACCACTTTGGGCAACTTATATTGTGTTTAATGTACAAAGATTGAGAACACATTAAACAGGGCATTTAAATTGCTATTTTACTTTAGTTTCTTCCATCATTCTGCACTGTGCCCACTTGTTCTGAAAAGATGTGGCAGTATAAAGAGTTATTTACTCCAACACTAAAACTGACACTTAAGAAAAGTGTTCTACAGATTGACAACACTAATATGGAAATATTTACAAAAGGTATATCGTTTTGTTAGGCCAACGATTGCATAATCACAAAAGGCGATGTTTTGTTAGGTGACAAAGCATGTGTAAATGATACACAGCTTCTCCCAGATCAAACATCTATTGGACAGCACCAAGCAAAGTGGGCATGGACCAGATAATAAAAAGGCTGTTCTGTATAAATAACATAACTCTGAAGAAAGTGTATAGATATTAATCAACCAATATCAGACTGGAAGCTACTGTTATGACAAGTTATGAGCTACCCCACATAGGATTTAAAAATTCATGTTCCTCTCTGAGCTTGGTGCTGGCCCCATTGTCCGCTTGGAGATCTAACATTCACAGTTCAAAACCAATCTACTAAAGTACATGATGAGCTCCACAACCACAATCTGCACTCACTTCTCAATACTTTAACAATTTACAAACATCCTAATAACACTTACTACATCACTTCTACAATAGTTTACTCCAGTGAAGATGTAAGACATGGCACACGGTGTGTCCAAACTTAGGAACAAATAATTATTTGATCTCATAGTTTGGATATGCCTCATTGTCAGAGAAATATAAAAAGGGTGTTGATTCTCTAAAAACTACAGAAATCACAATGACTTGAATATTATCATAACATTGACTTTTCAATCAGACTTTGTAGTTTGTGATGTCTACAAAAAATATTCAAAGTATGTAATAAACCTATACATAGCATGATTACATTATATAATTCCATCCATAATAAATTAAAACCATGTGAAATGATGAAGATGATGATGATGATGATAGTGATGATAATGGTGACAATAATAATAATAATAATAATAATACATTAATTACAGTAATAAATTAATCAAAATATAAAATATATACTTAAAAGACCACATGAATAAATATTTTACACAGAAACAGTTGCCATCTTTCCAAAATGTTAAAAACAAAGGTTTTGCTAGCAGAAGTGCAGAGGAAACAAATACTCAAAAATTCAAAAACAACTTCATACATGTATGAAAAATAGCTTCATGTTATGTAAATTAAAAATAATTTGTAGAATTTTCACTTTTTTCTTTTATTCAAGTTTCAAAAATAATTATTTATTTTTGCTAAATCTCAAATGGAATTATTTGGATTATTCCTAAATTTAAAAAATAGTGAACTCGATACACTTTATATTTTCCCCCAAAATAACTAGAAACCCAAAATTTTAAAAATTGGAAGTGAATATAAAAAAATGAAAACTCTTGGAGAAATCAGAAAGATGACAACTCTACAATATAATAGGACAAAGTACATTAAAATGGAAAAGTAAGACTAAAAACACTGTTCTTTTCAATATCCTTTATAAAATCTTATAACTTTTCCAATATCTCATAAATAAAATTAGGTACTCAGCAAAGACAGTCATTGAGAAGTTTAAATAAAACCATAACCTTTTACATAAAATTTATTCCCAAATTTGAAAATATTAATATTGAAATATTGTTAAATAATTTCACTGAATTGAAAAACAGGTATAATCAAAGTCTAATACAATAAAGATAAATATTTGAAAGTAATTTCTTTCAAGAAAAATAATTCCTTTAATTCCTTGAGGAACTCTTTTCAAGTAACACTCAAATTAGTTATCAACTTGACTTGGTGAAATGTAACTCCTGTTATAAAAATGCATTCCATTCCATATTCCTAATGGCATACTTTATTTAGCCCCCTCCCTAATTCTTACCCACTGTTTTTTGGTAGGGATACAAACTAACCCTAATAGCCCTTCGTGAATTTAATACATCAAATATGAAATAGCAATCCAACATCATCCCTTATAATATTTAGGTTTGGACACCCAGGCAGTGTATTTTATATTAACAAAGAGTGGTATTTCACTGCATCAAATTTGAGACCAATGAGTGGCACTTCAGAAGCATTTTCAGTCACTAGTCATTGGAACAAAATCAAAATTAAACTTATGAAAAAAACAACCACCAATTCCAAATTTTTTGATTCATTATTTGTTTGTTAGCTATTCTTTATATTGGAATAACATTAATGCAAAAATTAAGGAATTGTTTGGACTGAAAGAAATTACCTGTTGCTTTAGTATTTTCTTTAAAACACAACCATTAAAGCGTTATTCTCAAGTTTCAAAATATCTTATTACAATATAAATTGATTTTTCATGTCCCTAAAATCATATCTTGGAAATTACAATAAAGGTAGTACACACCTCACAGGAATCATAATTATTGAAAATTTCATATTTTCATATTTGTTTGTATAATGTAACCTCTTTACAATTAGTAACTCATACCTTTACTGCATAAAAGTTCCTTATATAATTATTTAAATGTAATATTTTAAGCATTTCAAATAACTTTTCCAGTAATTCATAACATTTGTAGATGGGGAAAGTAAAATAAGGATGGTTTTAATTGGTTAAATAATGTTTGAAGATTGTCAGGTTGTTTCAATAGAACAGAGACGGAATAAACAATGTGAGGTATCTTATACAATGTTAACACAGGATTCATACTTTATAATGAACTAAATAAACACGTCATCTCTAAAGAAATAATAAAATAATATTTTCAAAAACTGCATAAAAGACAAAAATTATTGAGAAATTTAAAATGAAAATACATAAGAAAAGTACACTAAGACATTTAAACAAAAATGTAGTATAAATGATACAAGAATTGAGAATACTTTTGATTGGATACCCAAGAATGTATTCTCTTTTCAATGATCATATGAATGCAATGATAAAGAAACTTTAAATTATCACCCTCCTCATCTTATTAATGATGCCTCACCTACATGCAAAGTATTCTAATAATTTTTTATTGAACATTTTGTGTTAATGAAAGCATAATATGTGTAGAATAACTCATATAATAATAAGGGCAACATGGACCAGCAAACCAAATTTTAAATCACATCCTATCCTATGAACTTTAGGGTATGGACAAGAGAATGTAAATTTAAAAAAATTAATGATGGGACTTTATATTCTTATATTTTCCTAAGAAATGTATGACTTCACAATGCAATATTTTGTGCACCTTGCTTTTCTCTCATTTCAATCATTCAAAAGAATTAGCAGTAACACTAGAAATGTTAAATATCTTTCCCGAAAGGCTTTTATTTCTCCTACAAAGACAAAGCAAATAAAGTATAATAGTCTCATAAACTGTTGTTTGAAATGTTTTTATACAATACAATTTATAAAAGCACATGAACTATTGAGGAATTGAAATTGAGATCCATCAGCCTTGGTTATTTCTGTATCATCATCAACAGCAAGGATTAGGCTACACTAGCTTGTTTTGACAAAGTTATTTCTTCCTTGGTCTTCCGACCTCCATTTTTCAATTTAGCATATAATAAAAGGCCATCTTAGGCAATCTCTGGTCCTTCTTCTTATACATCTTTTCCATCAAAAAAACCTTATACATCTTTTCCATCCAAAAAACCATTTAAATTTTGTATTTAATTTGTATCCAATATTGTGAACATTTATGGAATACTTGAGTATTGTATTATGTTATACTTTAAATTAATGATTGTTGATATCAATACTTCAATAGATTTACACAAACTGACTTCTGCTTGGGTAAATCTTAACCTCAATTTCCCAAATGAAAAATAAAATAATGCACTACTTCCATGGCTGGTGATTTTGCATGTAATATCTTTTGAATTCAAATTTTCATAAATAGCTAAATAAAGTAGAGGAATTATTAAAAAATGAAATATGAAATACGGTTTTTATGTCAATATTTGAAATAAACACAAAATAAATATTAATATTACCAGATATAACAGTATGTATTTGGCATTTTCGGTTGACTGTCTGACTTTGCTCTCTAGCTAAAAGTGTCCCTTATGCCTGGTTTTATTCCCACACTTGGGGAGTAAGAGAGACATGGTGAACCTGACATGTTGCCTTCACTGTTACTGGAAAACTCTGCCCACCTGGGCTTTTTGTTGTCACACAGCTACAGAAACTGAGATGATTTTAAAGGAAAGCTAAAACTCTCTTTTTGTCAAGATCAGGAATCAAACTCAGGATCACATCATGGAAAGTAGTGTGTTGCCCATGAGCCATCTTAGAGGCAGATATAACAATCATGATCCTCATTCACTATTCTTCCAACATAGGAATTCATAAGAGATATCCTACTGTCATTCATTTTAATTTTCTCCATAACTAGAAGCCAAAAAATTGCAACATTGCATTGTGAGATTTCAAAAGTTAAATATGAATGTAACTAATGTGATGATAAACAGATCTGATCAGAACTAATGAATACCATAATTTTGGATAGTACATCTGGACACAAAAAAGAGGTGTGCATTACACACAGTATTATTCAATTATTATCTCTTACAAAAAGCTTTCTCTCTTTTATAAGAAAATTGATAAACAATACTTAAGAAAGAAAAGAGCATTATTCTAGATCTATTTGTACAAAAATCAACCAGAATTTCAATGCAATTCAGTCACGTGAATTTTGCATAAATGCTTTACATGAAATTCAGAAAAATCTTAAATTAATATGTCACATTTCTACTTTAATGAATGACAACCAAATGGCAATGTTTCCATAAGCCATACTTGATTTGAATAAAAAAAATAATATTTTTTTTTAGATAGTACATCCTGTCAGAAAGATTCTCCAATGGATAACAAGATAACACAAAACCAAACATGGAATTACAAGAAAGAAGAAGAAGGAAAATAAAAAAGAAGACACACTAATTCAATCTAATAAACAAAAAAAGATATTTCCTATAAAAGACTCTATTGAACCACGCAAATTATAATTCAAACATTTTCCTTCTTACATCATGTACCTATCGCCATATTTTACCAAGTGGTATTTAATACTACTCAATTACCTATCTGTTCTCTCACAGCTCACATTATATTGTCATATCTATCCCAATATACACCACAAGACACATCCATCAACACAACTATCCAGTTCATTTCAAACTTACAATAAAGTAAAACACACAGACACACACACACACAGCTAAAGTTAAACAACAAAGTGTCAACTTTTGTACAAGAGATCTTCAAGTTCTTCAACAGACATAATGAAATAACTATATGATACCACATAAAAAAACTTAACTAGACATTTTGTTTTCAAACACAGAATCTAATGTATATACTTTAAATATTTTTTGACACAGGTAGATTTCAATAATTGATACATGGAAATTACTTTCTTCTAAAAAATAACAAAAAAGGATTACAAAATTTGATCCTTGTTAGCATTTCAATGTCCATGTTTGAAGATAATACCATGATAACTCAATTATTATGACCATTGGCAACAAAAAGAAAGTGTGATGACAAAATTACCACTCTATTGACTTACGGATGAAACAGCATTTACTTATGTTCTTAATAGACTGCTTTCCTGATCATAAACTTCTGAAGCGTATACATAATGTTTTATCTTTTCACCACCAATGGGCACCTTTTGGGCGAAATCTTTCTCTTCTGATTACATTTCTTTAAACAAGCTCATTTCAAATAAACACTCAATAAACAGGGGTTTATTTAAGATTTTTTTCAGTCCACAAAATGAATTACTAATGAACACCTTGTAGTCCATTTACACAGTGAATCATCTCAGTGTCAATACTGACAATACATGATCAAATGGTACGTTTCAATAAATTTCTTAATCCAAAGAAGAGGTCATGCAAATAAGTTGACCTTATGAAATTACAATTAAGATGTGCATTTGAATACTTATACAGACAAAATATACACCAATTATGAAGTGAGGTTACAATAAAGCACAACATACAAAAAATGCATCAGGAAGACTTAGTATTTTGGAAGAATACAAGTAAATATTATTTTTTTTGGCTTAAAAAGATTACATATTTGAAATATAAGATCCAGTCAATTTTTTCATAACTTACCATTAACTGGGGCATAGATTTGGCACTTGACATCATACTTAGTAATGACAAATTTTTATAACATATTATTATATTAACTTCTCATAAAATCTTCCAATTTATTCAACAGAAAAATGATTATTTTAAGATTACTCGTACTGTACAAGTAACAGTGGTGTATATGATTTCAACTCTGGTATCCACAAAACAAATTTTTAAGAAAATGTGTGGAGGTAAAAAGAAAGAAAGAAAAAGAAAGGAAAAAAAAAGGGTCAGGCACAAACTTGTGTTGGAAGTGTTTGTGCTTATTAAATATCAAATAGTAGGAAATTTGGAGAAATAATAATGCAATAATTCAGAGTATGTACACTGAATATGGGACACAAGAATCTAACAAAGAATGGCACAATTTAAAGAAATAAAAATATAATTTAACATAATTTCCATTCCATAAATTGTTTTGTGTTTCCCTGGACACAGAGAAACATGTTTGAAAATTTCAAGGCTGCCATTTTATACTGCCATCTTTACCAAAAATGTACTCATCTTATCCACGACAATTAAAAAAACCTTGTTATATGCTAAATAGTCTCACAAACATGGTAAATATAATTTTTTATACTGATAGATTTATGATCACAAACTTGGTCAAAAATTTACTTCAATTTTCTTCTGAAATTCTGAACTCAAGTCTTAAGAGTAATAAATATTGGAAGCAGGTAATGCATACAAAGCCAATCAATTCCATATTTCAGTGAATAACTGATTTGTAAGGAAATGAAAAAGATAAAAATAAAACATCAGTAAGTTTTGTGATGTATATTATAAATTATAATTACAAATATAAAACATAAAAAAGAACATAATAAAAATTAGAAAGAAGGAAACAAAATAAAAACAAAAATAACATGTTATACAGTACTGATAGGTACATACATCAATGTACATACATTTTTACTACTTTTTAATTTGTTCAGCTTGTTTTATGCAGAATCATCAACATTCAATTAGATGAACAATTTGATAATTTAGTTCTAGTATTCAGTTTAGAAAAATTTATTTTGCATGTCATGTCTGATATATGCATCAAACAAATACACATTATTAAAGCTGTTGTTAAAACATTCCTTCTGTTTTAAGAAAGAGTATTTTATTTCGTATTTAAACAACGGTCTCGTGTATCTGCCAGCATTAAAAGAAACTTCTTTCCATATTACACACACCGATATGTTCACTTACTGACAGTTACAAACTAACAAATATAGTAACAAACTGTTTGAAGAGATATCAATATTTAATTTTGTGAAATTACCTGACTATTGGCTCTTACTTTTCAGCATAATAGGAGACATCACACAACTGTCAAACAATTTATGGAAACATTAGAATGACCGCCAGATCATATACAAATAAAAATTAGTGTTAATCCACAAGTTCAAAACAAGGCAAATGAACACCATAATTTTAACAAAACAATGCTCTTCTTTTAAATATTTGTAATTCATACAAAACAATCATCTCGTCTTTGATGTCTGAGTCAAATGTGACTAACACTGACAATTGAAGATAATGTGATAAAATCATTTTAACACGATAATCGCAACAAATGATATCATAGCTTTATTGTTAAGTGACACAAACTTAGTTGTACACAATTTAGGCAATCTTTTTCTCACTTATGTTTTCCACATTATGGTGTATTTTAGATGCATTAATCGGTATATTTAGTACACATTCGTCATGCAGATTCAATTACAATGCCAAAGGGGTTGTGTGGAGTAAATATCAAGTAGATACTCAAATAAATATTTTTAATGTTATTTTCATTCCAGTACTAGCAGGGCATTGAGTTAACACAAATGTAGTGCAATAATCCTGAGAAATAGGAAGTATGTTCAGGCAATGAGTTAGGCCTACGAGAAAAGAACATTAGAGCTTTGGCACTGAACAACTTCACCTTACCATAAGCTTCACAAATGCACAATAAATAAAATAGTATTTCAAATTATTTCAATGACTAGATTATCTTATAAATAAATATGTACTTTTGAAAGTAGAGAAGAGTGAACATTCAAACACAGTGCATTCTAATGAATGTTCCAATTCAATACAGTCTTATCATAAGAGTACACTTATTCCCTGAAAACATATTTTGGTGTGAAATTTAATGTAAAAAAAATTAGAAGCACAACATCTGAAAATGAATAAACAAAATTTCAACAATTTGCAGCTGGCACACCAACATTAAAAATTTTCATTATTTGCCAAATTTCATCAGCTATTCAGTTTCTATCAATGCTTTTATAATGGAATTTTGTACAACTATTACATTGTATTCAGGAAATTTATTAGAGTTCATTTTCCTGAAATAAGTGTTTTACACACAGGTTCTTTTACTTCCAATGCACAGAAATGATTTACCATGGAGGCAAGAACATAAAGATAAATGTGTGAGATAATCATTAAATGACAAAATATTGATGGTGAATTTCTACCACCACCCAATTTTTCCTATAAATACAACTGAGAATATAATAAATCTGCATCTTTTCAGTCTTTGAAATTTCTTCATTGAAGTCTCTTTGGTATTTCACAAAAATTAATACAGAAACAAAATTTTGTATCGCAATGATGTAGGTAATTCTAATACAGAAATTACAACATTCAACATTGCACTTGTTCAACATTAGAGATGATCTCCACAAACTACAATTTTTATAAAACATTCACAAGTTGTATGAGTAATGACAAATAAATACAGTGAAAACAAAATATTTTCAAGTCTGGCTGTTAATAGTGTAACTCTTACTAACAAAACACCTGTCTAAATAAATCTGTAACAAGAAGTGAAGAACATTTCCCAGCTACTGCTACATCAATGAAAATTAGATTGGTCACTTTATGCACAGCAAACACTCATGGTTTGTCCTTGTCAAGACTAAAATGGGTGTAAAATAGTTTTCATACAAATGTCAGAGTCAAAAATTTAGAATATTGTACATATCATTTTAAATTTGTAGAATTATTTATTGTGCTTTGCACAATTTTATCTATCTTTGCAAATTATCTATGTGATTCAAAGGCATGTAATATTTAATGCTTTTGTGAATTACAGGGAACAAAACCAAACAAATGAAAACTATTTCCATGAATTATTCTACTCCAAAACAAGTATGACTCACTGCTTTCTGAACTACAAGTTCTTCAAACTATCGGCAGTGCTTGCAATTCAATACAAGATCACTACATTGAGCAATCTCAGAAGGCCTGAATTTTTTTACAATCAAATATTACATCCTTTAAAACAACATGGCAATTTACAAGTACAAATGCAACAGTTCTGCAAACGTGCAGTATGCATAATATTGGTCTGCATTAGACCAAAAGTATGTGGCACTAAAAAAATACATTCCTCACTGTCTAGATTAAAAAATCATTATTCATAGCTAACCTGAAAACTTAATGTAGCATTCTGACTAAATAAGAAAGTGCTTGTGTGCATCTTGGCAATATGTCAGAAGAAATATTATTTCTTGTAACAATCTTCATTTCAAAATAACTTCTAATGTAGAAACTCATTTTCTCTTTGTCAGGTAAAAGTGAAGAAATCTTTTCACGTGACAAGCTTTCACTGAAGTCATAATTGTCTGAGACAATAACATTTATATTATCGATGCATTTCACTCATTGTAAATAATATCCCTAACTAGAAATATGGAACTACAAAAGTAGAAAGTTTTAGTATAAAACATAAGGAATTTATGTTATTTTCTATAAAATATCCACAACAAAAGAAATACATATTTTATAGCATTAGGAACTAAAGAAAACCAGTTTTTTTTCTCTTTTTTTGTAGTTTAAAGTTATGAATGAGGTCAATATTTCCTAATGTGGAGAAACACATTCCTCTGTTCACCATTAATGACAGAATAGAAACATGATATTTTTGGCACAACTTGTTCTGTACCCTTCATTTTATGTTACTTCGTGATAAAATGTACTTTTGCTTTAGGTTTGTATTTAAAAAAAATCACATTCTCACAGGGCAGAACTAGCTTCTTTCACTTCTTTACCCTTAACACCAGTTGTTGCAACTATTCCACCACCACCATTATTTTCTTTATCTTTATTCCGATCTTTTTTGGATTTCTTCCTCCTCTTGGAACCACTTCCCTTAGGTGAGCGTTCAAGCAGAAACAAAGCTTCATGAAAATCATCAGAACTCAAATTACTCTCCTGGACATGAAGTACTGAACTAAGAGCACCATCAGTGGAGGATTTAGGGAACCGAAACATTTCTCGTTCCCTTTCTGGCTCGCTAGCAGATTTGGATTTTGTTGGCGCACCTGTTCCTGCAGGAACATTGCTGTTGGCTGCATTTCCATTGCTTGCAGTCAAGATTGGAGAAGGAGCTCCAGATCTTGTGTGACAGGACCCAGCTGGAGATCCTGGAGGAGGAGGAAGTAGGGGCGGGGGTGGAGGTGAAACAGAGACTGGAGTAGGGGCACTCTGAGGCTCTGGAGATGCTCCAGGCAGTAAGCCAGCATTAAGAGAAATTGAAGAGGATCCTAATGTGGCATTAGAAGATACTGCATTTAGAGGGGGAGGGGGAGGTACAGTTAAACTTGAAGAGCGTGACTGACGACCAGCAGATGTGTTTGCTACAGAATTTGCTACGGCTAGAGCAGGTGACCGAGGTTCTGGTGTACGACTTATGGATACTCCACTAATGAACAAAGTAGGTGATTTTGGTATTCCTGTCTCAGACTCGTATTCATTTGAACTATCAGTTTCCAGTTGATGACACACTGTTTCTGTTCCAGCACTGCCTGGATTTGGAGATTTGCAAATGCGAATTCTCAAGCCAGATCCTGATGCAGCTGCTGCCGCTGCAGCAGCAGCGGCAGCAGCAGGCAGCAGCAGCAGCAGCTCCCTTGCCTCCAGATGCTTTAAATGCTTTGCGATGAGCCTCCAACAGACTTGTTCCAGTTGCTGTTTTGCTGGTAGCAGTAGATCCAACACCAGAAGCCACATTACCACAACTTCGGCTCTTTTCAGCAACAGCACTTCTGTTCACATCTTTGATGCCATGAAGGAACTCACTTTGGTGTTTTGCATTTGCGCTACTGGAAGGATCTTCTTCCATATCAGCCTTGCCTTCTTCGTCATCCTCTGTGGTGGTCCCAAGGATCCCACACACTTCCAGGTCTGCATTCAAAGAATCTGACGTAGTTGTGGTGTCCTCTACAGATGACTGTCCCCCAAAGTAGAGACTGGTGCCATCTTCAGAGGTGTTTGAAGCCTCACCACCTCCCACTGTGCCTCCAGAGGAACTCTGTTGATGAAGAAGGAGGAAGTGTCCACGACTGCCTCCTCCGTTGGTCCCTGACCATTGTCGAGACCCACTGGAACACACTGTTGAAGCTGGGCAGGCAAGCATGCGTTTTACCAAATCTTCTGGTTTTTCTTCATGCTGACTGCTGTGATCAGAATCCAGGTGGTACCTTCAACAAAAAATACTTGTAAGTATTCAGTAAGGGATAGTAACATATTTCTGACTGCATGATTTCAAATGGTTAAATTTAAACTTTTTAAATGCAAGAGATTTATTAGAGGATTTTGGTAAATTCCCTACCTTAAGAACGTGTAATTTCTCTACCACTGCAAAAGTATACTATATGCATGCTCACTGTCTATGGTTCTCGTAGAAGGGAATATTATAACAAAATTTTATTAATGCACACTTAAATGACAATACATTAATTACAAAAATGACACACCACTTGACATAAAACACACACAGTTTTACAAAAGAAAATTACATGAATTATCAAAGAACAGGAAGAGTAAGAAGAGCAAGAAGAATGAAAAGAATAGGAAGAGCAGAAGGAGCAGATGAGCAGAGAGAACAAGATCAAGAGGTGCAGGATGAGTGGGAAGAGCAAGAAAATCAGGAAAAGCAAATTGATGGAAAAAGAGCACAAAGAACAGGAGAGCAAGAAGAGCAAAAAAGGTAAGAACAAGAAGAGCGAGAAAAGTAGGAGTAGGAAGAGTAAGAAGAACCAAAAGAACAAGAGCAGAAGGGGTAGGAAGCTTAAGAAAAACAGAAAGAGCAAGAGCCGGAGGAAGAGGAAGAATGAATAAGGACAGAAAGAGCAAGAGGAGCAGGATGAGCTGGAAGAACAAGAGCGAGAAAAGCAAGAAGAAGAGTAGGAAAACAAGAAGAGCAGATAGAACAAGAGCAGGAAAAACAAGAAGAGCAGAAAGAACAAAAGCAGGGAAAACAAGAAGAGCAGGAAAAACAAGAAGAGCAGAAAGAATAGGAGCAGGAAAAACAAGAACAGAAAGAACAAGAAGAGTAGGAAGAACAAGAAAATCAGAAAGAACAGGACCAGGAAGAACAAGAACAGCAGAAAGAACAGGAGCAGGAAGAACAAGAGAAGCAGAAAGAGCAAGAGGAACAAAACCAGGAAGAGCCAGAGAAAGAGCACGAGTAGGAAGAGAGACATTAGTAGAAAGAGCAAGAAGAGCAGGAAGACATGAGTAGAGAGAGTAAGAGCAGGAGGACTAGGAAGAGCAACATGGGCAGAATGAGCAGGAGGAGCAGGAAGAGCAAGATTAAGAAAAGCAAGAAGAAGACAAAAAGATGAGCAAGAAGGGCAAGAAGAAAAAAGCAAGAAAAAGAAGAAAAAGAAGAGCACTACAATCTTTTAATATAGACTAATAAAGGAAATAATAGAACAATAAAAGCATACTGTAAAGGGTTATCTCAATTCAAAAACAGCCCATCATTAAAAAGATTTAATAGAAGAATATATTATGATAGACATTAATGGAGGGCAATGTTAAGACATGATTCAAAATATAAATGAGAAAATAATGGGAAGGAAGGATAATAACAAAACAACAGAGAATAATGTTAATTTTAGTAGTAATTTTAGTAATATGAGAGATTAAATTTCCATGGATAATGCAAATAATTAAAGAATCGTAAGGAGACTGAATGTCAAAGAATAAATAAATGAAGTGATATACAAATAAATAGTTAGCCAATCGGAAGGAACACAGACATTATGCAATGTGGGGGAAACGCACAGATAGACCAAGAAGAAACGAATTTGAGATGCTACTGCAAATAGAGGAAGACAATTGAAAGGCGCGAATTGCATTCCAGACATTCTTTGATTATTACACTATTACATATATGGTCTTTTTCAGGGCTGTAGTCAGCTCTACAGCCCTGAAGAAGACTGTGATATGGCAGTCGAAATGTTGGCACCTCAGCCATCAACCCGGCTGGACAGCCCAGATCATGACTCTGGCCACGGAAGCCTACGACATCATATTACAGTGATTCAAGTAAAAAGATTCCTTACATAATACCTTTGTCATTGCCATTCCATATGGACAAGTCAGTCGACATACAGTAATAAATTTTCTGTTGCTCACAACAATCCCCTTTATTGTTTAATAGATGAAATTACTGAGCAAGCCACAATACGCGAAACATCAGATATTAGTGGGTACATAACGCAACTTTGTTTACTTTAAAAGGGGAGTGTAGCAGGGGATATTCCAGTTGGGCATGTGGAATATGTATTTGGTAATTAAATTAGAGAATAGTTGGGGGTGGATGTATTTAAACTGGAGATCCACTTCAATAGTTCATTATATTTCATATAGCATACAAAATATAGAAAAAGATTTAACGCAGGAGTGCTTGCAATAGATCTGGGAGATCCATGCCACGGCAATTTTATGTTCCTGAATTACTGCGATGCATGAGTCATCCGATATTTCATGTATTCCTTCACTGTACTTTTCTGAGAATGCTTGGCCTTCTATTTTCATCCTGTCGATGAATCATTTCCTGTGAACATGTTGAAACATGATCGTTGTGCTGTGCTATTTCTGTCAGATACGTTATGTTCTCTGGTGCCAGTGCATTGTAAGCTCATTGCGTAAGCGGCATGGCATTTCCAGCTGTGTCTAAGACAAGTGCCTATTCAGAAAAGGTAATCATTTGTATTATCTAGGATTGAGTACCACAATTTCTTCCCAAAGAGAAAGAAGACATGTAGGAGACATCTGTAGGAAAATGAAAAAAATTCGAACCTTGCGAAATGGAAAAAAGACAAAGACTTTCTAAATATTTTTGTGAGAAATGTAAAATATGTTTGTTTAGAACATGCCAAAATCATTTAAGGAAAGTGTATTTAATATTATTTAATAAGATAATAAGATTTTTAATGATTTTTGTGTATACTTTGTCAATTTTTACCTTTTGTCTCCATAAGTGTTCAGACAAGGTTTCTGCAGTGTAGGAATCATTAAGAATTGAATTGGGAGACATGTACAAGCTAAATAAAATACATACTCCAGTAAATAGAGCTTTAGAGCATTCGCATTCACAAAAAGTTATATCTGAGAGAAACATTGCGGGCACTGGCGTGAGCGTACCTATTACAGGCACTCCCGGGTTAAAATTACATGTTAGCAACAAGTTAGAATCATACATACCTAGGTTCATCTGCACCCGTGCCAACACCTAACCTTGGCCCTCGACGACCTCTGGTACATAAGTCCCCAGTAGAATGTGATCTTTTCAATAATCGTGCATCTACTTCCTCATAATCATCAACATCATTAAAACATCCATTTTCATGAATATCTCCGATTTCAAACCGTCCATCCTCAGCCACACAGGGTTTGAAGCCACAACCTCCAAGAAGTTCTTTGTCTGTGAGGGTTTTGCTCAGCCCACAACCCCAGACAGTGCCCACACCGCTCACACTGCCATCTTCAGGGGAAGAAAACACATTGTTGCTGGCACAAGGGCTCAAGTTCTTCAAGTCAATGTGTCGGCCAGCTAAACTTTTGAGGAAGTAGTCCACTGTCAGGTCTGCACTTGTCTTATGGTATGTAGATAAAGATGTATCCCGTTCAGTGTTGTCATCATCTTCTCCTGCTTCCACTCCTGAAGAAGGTGCAGGAAGCTCCTCATGACTAGTGCCAGAGATTGAATGTGTGCTCTCTCCAGACTGATTTTCTTGAAGAGATAACTGAATGGCCAATTTGAGCTGGTGGTCATCTCCAGCAGGAATTGTACCATCTGAAATCATACAAAATTATGTAACACATGTGATGGAAATTGTGAACACTGGAACACAAAATATGTAACTCACCTCTTTTCAATGTTTTAGAACTGGTGAGAAGATACAAGTTGAAGTTATCAGAAATGCATATAAAATTAAAATGTTACCTATTGAAATATATGTTACAGGGGTTAAATAATGCAGAAATACAAACTAGCAAAACCCTAACCAAACAGGGGGCCATTCTAATAGCCATATATGGAAACTTTTTTTAAAATCTCTCACATGTGTTATCATGAAATAAACATTTTTAAAACCCTTGAGCCTTACTACACACATTCTCTCACCTTATCTGATAAGTATAAAGAAAATTTGAACTTAAACAAGAATTCAGGGTACATTTTTGTTTTTCTAATCCAATTTATATTATAACAGTTGGACCGGTGCAGCCATTATACATCCTGTAAATTGTCATTTACATGTGAGAATAGCTTCAAACTGAAACCCAATATCAAGTAGTATGTTCCTGAACTGTGCATTACAAACCTAGATCTGTGTGTGAATAAATAGTCTAATATTGTTAAATAAACATTAACAAACAGAACGACTTCAAAATATGAGATTAAATTTGCCCATGATATCAAATAGTCTCTTTAATTTCAAATCATTTTGAGATTCTGACCACCCATGCTATGAAGTGGAGGTATGCAGACAAACTAAATCTCATAGTATGCAAGAGAAGATTTTGGTCTCTTTTTAAGAACAAAAGGGGTTCCACCTATCCTCTACATCTTCCTCGCATAATCTCTATGTGTTGCCCACAACTTCTCTCACACATTTCTTGCATGTTTCAATATTCCCCACCTAATCTATGCCAGTTCCATCATAAGTTTTAACTGGAAATTAAACAGTTAATTTAGAAATGTATGTTAAGGGTGGATTTTTTTCTTCCCTGTTACGAATACTTTCTTAAGACTTACAGCAACATAGTACAGAGGTTCTCTTGGCAGAAAAAATAAGAAAATTATAAATAACTAGAGTGCTGCATGGGCAAAACCTGCAAAACTAATTACAAGGGTCTAAATATATAATTTTAACAAAAAAATAAAAGAAAATAGAGTAACATATTAAATATAGAAAGGGAAAAAAGAGTAATATACAAGATATGAGTGAGGCTGTCCTTGCATATGCATGGCAGTGCATTTTTGTGTATGTATTGAGGTAATCCATATCTCATTGTTATGGAAAGTGACCATAGTACGTGAATAAGGACAGTTGTATTAGTAAATTTACATTGTGTCAATATATCTATCTATCTATCTATCTATCTATCTATCTATCTATCTATCTATATATATATATTAGGGTGTCCCTTATTTTCCGACTTTCAAATTTTTGACCGCTCACCCTCCAATTTTGTTCCAATGCACTTAAAACATGCCTATACAAATTTTTTTTGAGATCGGAGTATTCTAACCCGTGCCGACTTGAGCGCGAATTCGCATGACGGACATGTCCAGAGCATGAATTTTAATCGATCGTATTACTCGTGTTGCTAATCTAGCAAAAACTAGGTTGCTAATCTAACAGTGTCATATGTTAGTGTCATATGCAGTGCCGAAGAATGCGTGTTTTTTTTAAGAAATAATATTAACTATTAATATAAATCACCAAATAAACGGACACAATTGAGCATCAGTCAAGTGCTTGATGTTTTATCCCACAACATATGGGAAGTAAAATGAACAGTTAGGAAAAGCGCTAAACTTGTGGTTGGTGAGAGAATGATATTTTGCGAGAAAGCAAGAATTTCAATAAGAGCTAATCAGCATTGTTCGCAAAAACTTATTAACTTGTACTATTCGGAGTGAAGAAAATTACAAAAAACGCAAACAAGTGTGAAGATATTTTTAAGCATCGTGAAGATGAGTTTAGAAATAAATTTAACAATCTATTTGATATTGCACATCCGAATGCGTTACAAATGATTATTTTGGAAGAATAAAGGATGTTTTTATTTCGGCAGAGAGAACCAGGATGTAAAAGTTATCTTGAAGGGCTGGACGAACATTTTGCGGATAAAGAAGAAAGGGCGAGACAAAGAACATTACAAGAAGAAAAAAGATTACAAATTCTTTGATGTGATACAACTGCATCAAACTCTTGACGTCTTGTAGGAGTATACGTCTTTCTTGAAGAAAATTTGGACAGAGCAATATTCTTTCCGTGCCGTCATTACATATATAAAAACCTATTTTATAATGTGTAATTGAATGTAAAATACATAATGTAGTAAGCAATCCTAACACCACTTTTTTAACATTTTAAAAGAAGTTAAAAATGATTTAACGCCATTAATTTTCAAAGTCGCAAAGACAATATGGGAATATTAAGTTGGCTGTCCGGGTGACGCCGCGTCCATGGCAAAGGTGCCGACGTTTCGGTCGCCATTCTGCGACCTTCCTCAGGGCGTAATGCCGTAGGTAATGTCATAGGTCGCAGAATGGCGACCGAAACGTCGGCACCTTTGCCATGGACGCGGCGTCACCCGGACAGCCAACTTAATATTGACTCCGGCCGCGGAAGCCTACGCTCTCAATATGGGAATATTCTTTAATGAGTCCGATTTTAAAGAAATGTTGAACTTTTATGAAAGTAACAAACTAAAGATACATCTTCCCGGGCATTGCATCGAACTCAACATAGATGGCAAGAGATATTTAATATTTAAAATGTTTCTGCTCAGATCAGATTCTAAACTATCTTGTGTAGTTAAAAATTCCTTAAATAATGTCTCTCTCTTGATCGTAACTTTATGTCAAACTGTGGCTTTAGGGCAGTGCAGCTGTAAAAGTTCCTTATCAGGATACTTTATAAAAACTTCTAAAATTGCATGAAAAGATAAATTCCACAATTTCAAAAGCAAGTTTAAAACAATTTAGACACCATATGTAGTATTTATTAGAAGAATTGTCTGTCGTACTCTCTGATGAAGCAGACGTACAAATAAAAATCAAAGTGGTAGCAAGTTTAGACTGATAAAATCTACACATGGAAGAGAATTTCTTTTTGAAAAGAATTGGATGAAGAATAACATGGCAAGCGCAATTGTACACTGATGGCCTTTCTTTAATTATTAATTCGTTAATAAACAATACATCTTATTCAATTTAATCTTCATTTCAATGAAAACAAGCCGACTCTGTATCAATCAATAGCAGATACCTGTTCTCTTGCCTGAAGAAGGGTATAGTTTTATTCAAAACTGCCCTTTAACCTGGAAAAGCAACTTCATATTTAGAAGCTAAAAGGTTATTTATAAAGATGAAAAGCTGTGAATGACTGCACGGAAAGACCTGTTGAATCAATGCAAGATTTTTATGGACTACTGAATGTAGATGAGGAGCAAAAGCAATTTTTGTTGAGTTGTTCAAGAACATCGTTCACTGTAATCATATTGCAAGAAAGAAACACTGAAAAAAAGTACCCACAATAGAAGTTAAAACCAAAACAAAGTCTAAAGTGTAAAAATGAATTAAATTATAATATAAAATTATATATTAAAAATGTATCAATAGTTTTCCATTGACTTAACCCAGCAAAACCAATGATCCCTAACATTCAAATTTCGCGCTCAAGTCGGCACGGGTTAATATCAACCTATTGAGATGAAATTTTATTTTTGAGTAAATTGGACCCAATAGAAAATATTTAGGGGGTGAGCCCAAAAAAATTTGCAAAAATAATTTTTTGGGCAATATAAGGGACACCCTAATATATATATATATATATATATATATATATATATATATATATATATATATATATATATATATATATATATATATATACACACACACACATACACACATATACATATACAGAGAGAGAGAGAGATAAAGCTTAATTTATTTAATAGGGAAAAGTTTTATTTTGGAAATAAATCCTAAACAAAAGACAAAAAGAAATTGTTCCTTTTTTGACAAACTAAGATCAGCCCATCAGAAAATTGATTAAGAGATACTTTGGGCAAGAAAAAAAGATGAATTGACATGTAGAAGTGAACTTGGAGCAATATTCCAATCAATCAATCAATTCAATTATGCCTTATTTTACAAGAAGAGGCTCAAGCCTGCTTTTCTGCCATGCTTGCATTTAGCTCAGAGGGTTCTTCTAGGTTAGAGGATCTTTTACTTAGAGTAAATGTACAACATAGAAGAGCTGGATCTACTTCCCCTCCAAAGGAAGGCGTACAAAGGATTTTTTCGCCCATAAAAATCCAAGGCTTCGACTGGATTTAAGTATGAAAACTTGGGTACATTAGTTCAATATACAGTTATGCAATCAAAGCAATAAGTGTCAAATATTTTAAGTAAAGAACTCGGTCATCTAGGACAGTGAGTCAATCAGCAGATTGACAATCAACATATCAATTAATCAACATATTGTTCATAACAATATGTAAAGTGTTTCTGGAAGGAAGAGGAAGTGGAAAATAGCTTTTCTGAAGAAATAGAAACCAGTTACAGCCAAGACTTAGTGAAGCACAGATAGTGGATGCAGAGAGGTGAGTTTTTAAATGTTTCTAGAGATATTTTAATGAAATTCTATGTGACAGATTAAAGAAAATATTTGAAGCCATTTTTGAGAAAATTTTCTTAAAAAGTAATTTTAAAATATTCATATGGTTTGATTCAATATTAAATAAAATCTACTAACATTTTGAAAAAAATATAAAATAAATGATTTAAAATAGTAGTACTGAAGAATACCTTACATTAAAAATATCTAGCTTGAATTATGATGATGACTAGAGACCGGAACAATATGTAGTATGAAACATCAAAATATGTAATAAATATGTAAAATTGGATATAATATATATTATTAAAATTCACTAATTATAAAACACATTTTTAAAACACACGGAATTTACATAATACAAAATTACACTTATCAAATTTTTAAAATGATACAAACTAAACAAACAAACTAAACAAATTTTTAAAATGATACAAACATTTTAAAAATCATTTGAAGAGCACAAGTTGATGCACACTTTGCTCCATACAACTTTTCCGTCAGTAGTAAAAGATTCATCTATTGCTATCTATGACCAGAGGTGTATCTATGGTATGGCAGACAGGGCACTTGCCATGGGTGCCACTCACAAGGGGCGCTATTTAAAGTACACCTGCTAAAACAAAAGAAACCTAATTTCAAGTAACCCGAATGAGGCGCAATTTCTTTGCTTGCCATGGGTGCCTAAATACCTCTGTCCAGGACCATAGTTTTGCAGTCAGATTAGATGCAATAGGAGACATTGTAAACAAACTGACTATATCTACAACCAGAAAACGATCACTGCAGCACGGAGCATTTTCAAGAAAATGTTACATGTCAGCAATCACCAATATTTCTCTGAAATTAAAGGTTACAAACTGCGGTGTCAGTGATACTTTTCACACCTAAAGGTGAAAATAATCTGTTGCTGACACATACGTCTCGCCCCTGACATAACTGAAGAAGACACGCCGGAGTGTGAGAACATCACGTGTCTTCATGTAGGGTATCTCAAGGAGACAGCACGCAGTAAAAATGTAGGGGAAAATGCTGATTTTTTTGACAATACTACTTTTCATAAAAAATATGTAATAAATTGAAGAAAATTGATAGAATAAAAAATATTTTGTGAAAATACCAAAATATGTAAAATATGTAATATAGTGCCAAATATGTAAACATATGTAATGAAAAAATTGCTTATAGTGTTAGGACGGCGACGATTCCCCATGATTACAAATTTGAGAATGATAAGTAGAAAGACATAAAAGTAATTACATTAAAATCTGGTCTCTAATGATGACAAGGTTTCAAAAAAAGTTCAACTTTTTTCTTGAACAATTTGTGCAAATTCAGTTTTAAAGAAAATTGACCTTTTATCATCTTTAAGGGTCATTTTGCTCTATTTCAGGAATAAATTTAAGACAAAATATGAAACTGTTAATCAAAACATTTTTGAAAACCATGTGTAAGCTTCATGTACATTTCCTCCAAAATTAAAAGATCTGTCCCAAATTTTCAGGGCCTTAAATTGAGCCAGACTAATAAGACATCAGTTTTGGAAAACATCTTGTGTATGATTTAGGCCAGGCCTGCCTAACTGGTGTCAGATGAGCGCAAGCACTCACAATAGCTTACGTTCTGGCTTGCAAGCTAAGGGGAATATTGTCAAAGGGAAAGACATGCTTGCAGTGGGGAGGGAAAAGCAGAGCAAGCAGGGCCTTCAGAAAAAAGGGGTATGTGAGAGGTCTTCAGAATGGTTTGGCACATGCCTTGTGCATCAAGGACTCAATGACAAGTCTCCAGAGAAGAAATTTGTCAAGCCACTTTTCAGCAGGCCTAGTTTAGGTGTTACTGTTTTTCAGGTGGGGCAGAAAATAGACAAAAGATTTGGGAGAGAAAAAGAAAGAAAAGAAAAAAAAGGTAAGAAAACTTCAAATTGTGTATTTCTGTTTAAATCTATTTTTTAGAGAATTACTTTAATTTTTCCGAACTATGTATGACAGAAAGTATAAATTTTAAGGCATTTCTAATTTTCACATTTATTTTGCAACTCTGAAATACCATCTCCACCCCTTCACACATTATCATAGCTTGTAATTGAACTCCATGGTAAAAGTTAAAATTGCTGCCAATGACGTGCTTACTGATAAATTAATTGTTCTATAGATATCAGTTTATAAAATATCAATAAAGTAAAACTACAATTTTTTATGAATTAACACTTTAACATGTGTTACAACAGACCAAAGAACAAAGAAAATGTAATTTCTTTCATTTTGTCACTGTAAGCCCTAGTTTACAAGTAATTTTTTCTGAGCATAAGCCACCCCTACTGAGAATCGAAACCAATCGATATACTCAGTTGCTCTGACCACACACTGAAGCAAATGATGCTTCAGTTGTATTTGATACAGCCATCAAAAGATGACATGATGACTAGACCTTGGATTTTAGGACAAATACCTATTTCGTTCCTTTAGGATGCTGTGGAAAGTAATTGCAGGTGTTTATAAATCATTAGAAAATAGATCTACTGAACTCGCCATAGTGCCTAAAATGTCCTAAAAGAGTGGTGGATGCCTATTTTAATATACTTTTGCCTAAAACAAGTGATTTTCAAGAACAATCATATTTTAAATGCTAAATTTTGAAACTCAAATACTTTTCCGAAATGCAAATATTGTGATACACACAATCGACAATGCAATGAAATCTCTCACCCAAAATACTAAACTCAAGGGGCCCTGCAAGTCAACATAATAAGGATGTTTCACACTCGTCTCTGATCAGCATGCAATTCTTAGGCAATTGCACACATTCCTGGTGCAACTGCACTGTTGACAAGTCGAGGCTTACCACTGCAGTGTTTTGTCTTCGAAGTCCAGGTGAGGAAAGAAACAGACAGACAGGTCAAGCAAGGTCAAGCATTAGCCTACTGTTGGACAGGTGAAGATTACAAAATATGGTCCAATGGTTAAATGGTTCGTTTTGTACAAGATTTTTCAGAAGGAGGGGGAGGGGGATGATTGAAGAAGTTCCAGGAGAAGTGAGCATGAGAAATGTAACTAAATTTGTTTGCTCCTGTGTCAGTGAAAAGTTCATTTTCAGCCTTCAAAATGATTTTAATAGATGAGACAGCTTTACTCAGGAAAAATTTGGAGAAAATATTGATTATATACTATACTGCTAATTATGAACATGAATAAAATACGCTTGTAGTCTCTCTCATAAATGTAAAAATACTTTATCCCGCATAAAAAATTTGCTTAATTTAATCCTTTTGGGATCAGTTCTAGATGCCAGAAATACAACTTTCTCATGTGTATATTTTTTTGCCTGGCATTGCCATTATGCAACCTATTTTAAGTGCCAAAAAGCATCAATTTTCGTGCCTGTTAGTGCCTAATTTCGTAATTTTGTTGCCTATTTTAGGTGCCTAAATCAAACCTTTTGTGTGTCTAAAATTCCGAGGTCTAATGATGACACAGGAAGCCTTACCTTGTAATTTAGTACTCCCACTTGTACTAGCCAGACTTGTGCCAGGAGGTCGCAGAAGACCGTTCTCAGCCAGAGATCCTTGTGAAGCGGCATCTTCAGCTGCTCTTTGCCTCTTTTTCATTTCATCTTCGATCATCTGGAGACGGGACATTTCCAGGGCAATCACCAGATCCATATTGTAGTCAGCAGTTACATTGACTTGATACACTGTGAACAAACCAAAATTGAGTCACATCATGAGAATCCCAAAATTTGTTGCCCTGACTTTTCCTGCTGATAGAACAGTTTCTTTCTTTGGTGCTCTTTATCATCTGCTCACCCACTGTTTTGACAGCTCCTTTCTCTCCGGAGTGTGATGATACTCCATGTTTCATTTACTGTGATACAACATCAGAGGAACTCGCAGGGATTGTGTCCGAAATCTAAACGCAAAGCAATGTTCATTCCAGTCCTTTTCTGGTCCATTGTCAATAAATGCGACACCCATTGAGCAGAAAGCTTTGAAATACCCCAAACTTTTGTGTAAAATGTAGTAAACATGACCTGTCAAGATCTTTACAATTGGCTAGCGCATGTATCTTCTGTTGTCGATTGTTGAGTACAGTGCTGTACATTTTCGTCACAATTTCAGCAGTCATATGGGTATTTGGATAACCGGAGCATTCATCATCTTCACTGGATTAATGGCCACCTTTGAATTCAGCAGCTTGCTTTTTGGCCTTTGAAAACAAAGGGGGGAAAAAAACCTTCAATCTTTCTCCTTTTTAATGTCCACTGGCATTAAATCTTCTAGAACAAAGCATTTTACCATCTCTCTAATTCAGTTTTATACATTTTAAAGAAACTTTACACACCTCTGTGTTTATGCAATTGAGCCAACATGTTTGAAACTTTACAACACATCACACCAATGATCATACATAATAAATATTACAGAATCTTCACTATCTCCACACGACCTCTGTATCAGGCCAAGAACTTTTAGAACTCCTATGCTGAATTATGCCTGAAACGTACCAATGTAGAAGTCTATTAGCTAAATAACAATTGGAGAGAATATTTTGTTATCAATTCTTGGCGAAAACACACATTTCTTTCGGTATTCAAAATTCAACTTGTACATGGCTTAGGGTAAGGATAACAGAATTAAGAAAACGTATAAAGAATATTCATCTCCCCATAGTACATCTCACAGTTTTTAACATGAAATAAATACATAAAATAGATAAATAAAGATATATTTCTTTGTTCATATTTCTACACAAACTCATGTTATTAAAATAAACATTTTTCCCTTGTTTGCATAATGTACTAGAATGTAGTAACAATGGCTGTCAAAGTATATTATCTGCAAAGCTTATTTTACCTCTAGTACAGTTCTCTTGTTTCTCGTCTTCACATTTAAAATTGATTTCAACTTCATACGCCAAATCTTTCAAGAGTACCTATTAGTCCTTCATTGAGAATCCTATTCTGACACTTACAATCCTCTGGAGCAAGGCGAGCTGCTTGAGAACAACGTAAACTGCAGAATTCATGCACAGCTGCAGTTCTTGGATTGCGAGCACGAGGGCGTCCACATCCTGCTCTGCTACATTCTCCCAGAAGACTAACAGCTAAAGCACGGCTCACTTCAGACTCCTTAATGACAAAAAAAAAAAAAAAACACAGATAATATTACAGGCAATGGTACTCAGTAGTATCATGTCATAAATGAGTAGTCGACTGACCAATTTCACAATCTTATTAAAAACAGATCTTCAAAAAATAATTATATCAAGTTCAAGCACCGAAATCATTTATAATCTTTGTCTAGAAATTTAACATGACAGTCATCAAATTAGTGATATGTCATTATTATAGGATCCAATTGCTTTTCATGAGTTCTGTGACATATCAGTTTGTAAATAAAAATGGGGAACTAATTTGAATAACAATAAAATAAAGAGTTAAATAAACACAAGTTTTTTCATCATAAATATAAAACTAATTTAAAATAGTAACTGAAGATCCCACGAAATTCCATGGAACATGTGTTAACATAATACTCGTGCACCTTTAGCAATATGCCCCTTATAATAATAAATTCCATCAGTAAAAGACTGGTAGAAATATTTAGAATACAAACCGCCAGATAATGTTGTTTACAGAGTGAATGAGAGTGAGTTTTCAAATTCAATTTTCTTAATATTACTGAAACTTAATGTGCCAATATTACATGACGTGAGCAATATTTTTTGTGAATTTGTTCATTATGTTAAAAATCTACTAAGTTATCATTGTTGTAAATTAATTTCTAAATTAATAATTCCAATTACAATTTTTTAATTCATCTTACCTCCTCATCAGAATCAAAATCAGGCCAGTCATATATGGCACTCAAATTGGTATGTCGACCTCGAGAATCCTTGACCCATGGGTTATTAGGATCTAAGTCTTTCAGTGATGCTGCTATTGCATGAGACATCTGCTCCTGTACAACACAATTAATTCATATTGATGAGAAATATATTTACATTCTTCAACACACAAAAATCTATAATACACAGTTATTAAAAGAATCTCTTTAAATTAGTCTGCTGGATATGATTTCAGTTTTTCTTTCAATAAAAAACTCAAATCTATTGGGTAAATTTATTACTCTACATACTACCAGAAACACCTTGTGAGAGGTACATTTTAATAATGGCTACTTTATATTTTCCGATTAAAATATCTGAGAAAAGAGTAAGTAGTGAAAGTGAAATAGAAATTATATTACTAAACCCAACACTTCATGCAATATATAAAATTCATGCATATACATTATTTATATTAGTAGTTACATGTCCTAAAGGCAACAATTGTAAGTTCAATGTAAGTTTTCCAGGCTACATAGTTGTAATACAAAAATTCAGCATCTGAAGGCACAAATTTATCTTTAGGATTTTATTCACAACCAATGTTAGTGATTTTGAGATTCACAAAGTACAAAAGGAAGGAAAACGTACATCGTCAGAAAGATCAACACCTAACACACGTGAAGAGCGATGATTACGCACTTTACGTAGGGTGGGTGGTGTTTCTGGAGGAATAAGCCCCTTTGCTACAGCGCGAACAAATTCATGGCGCTTTCGACGCGCCAATGCTGTGGTCTGAATAATCAAGGAGCGAGGAGTGCGCAGATAAGGCCGAGCAACTTGCTCTGAGAGCTTCTCTGTGACTTCCTCTAATTCATTCTGAAATAAAAACGGACAATGAAGACAAAATTGTATAGTTCAATAATTAATGTTACCAATATAAATGTTTCCAAAACTAATTTATCTTTCAATACCTGCATGAATTCAAAAATTGTTTTGTTGTATCCATTATCTTCAAGGTAGTAGCCGTAAACATAAGATCCACATAACACTCTTCGAGCCTTCAGAAGTTCACGTACCCCATCTTCTACGAACCGTGTACCCTTCTCAGCCAATTCTGCTAAACACATTTACAAATGATACAAACTTATTTCAATTCATCTACAAAAATTAAACAAGATTCATTATACATTTATCACTACAGTTATATTGCAATAATGTTTAGAGATCTGAAAGTGCTTATTTAGTGCAAAATTGAAAACTACTACATAGTGCAAAACTGCTATAAATAAGCATATCCTGAAGCTCTCTCTTTAGGTGTGTGAATTGAATTCGACAAAAGAAGTGTATTCTTTTAAATAAGAAAAATTATATTTTTATAAATTATAAAAATTATTATCAGAACTTATACTAAATCTAAAATTCCCTTTTAACACAAGATTATAAGTTTCAAGGCATTCTAAGTTTCAAGGAAATTTTTCCCATTCTCTGTGGAGATTCTCTGATTAGGACATTAATAAATGTGATGTCACTGGCATAACAGCTCTAGTAATAAAAAACAAAAACAATACGAAAAATAGTCAAGTGAGAGATCAAGCAAATGTTTTTCGTTATTATGCTATTACATCCAGCCTAAAAAATGTTCCTTCTTTTACCAAGTGGAAAAAAAAATGCGGTTCTTACAAAACTTTAGAAAATATAAAACAATCTCCACCAAAAACAGGAGGTAAATGGTTGGTTCAAGCTCAAAATATTGTACTTACTATTCAAGTACAATTCCTCAGATTCTCTTATGAACCCAACTAATATAATTTCCTTTCCACTTCCATAAGTTCAAATTATTTACGTCCAGTATTCTTTTGATATAGTTCGTGACACCGACACATTTGAAAGAAGAAGTTGAGGCATGTTCATATCTATTTTTCTACATACTATAAAAGGGTCTAACCTTTTGCCCAAACCAGCACTGTTACCTTATATTTATTTTTGAAGATTCTTAAGAGTTTCATTATCAAATACACCAAAGAAACAATGGAACCTTGATGATTTGAGTACCCAAAATTTCAATTAACTAAGGTTAAAAGTCGTACCTTTTAATTAAATGAAATTTTAACCTCAATTTTTTAAAATTAATGTTATACTTTGGTTTGTTAGTTAGTTAATGCTTTATTTAACATGTCGCGACTTGAACCATCATGCTCATTCTCCCGTCTGATCTCATAAATTTTGCTCTGTTCATTTCACCATCTTGCGGAGAAAGAAGGTTTCACTTAGATGATGAAACAGGCAATTTGAATTTAACTCAGAGGCTTCTTAGAGGCTTCAAAACTCGACAGCTTTTTGTGAAAAGTAGCTCAAAATTCCACATTTTCAGACATGTTCAAACGCCATCTTCTCATAAATGGCTCTAAATTTTTTCTTCAAACTTTTCGAACAGATAGTGCTAATTTCACTTTTTAATATGACGTAATGTTATTATTATTTTTTTTTATTTATTTATTTTTTTAAATTACACAATGTAATTTTTTTGAAAGATCTCTCACACGTTAATATACATATTTTCATCAATTTGTAAACACTAATGTATTTGTGAGTTAAAATGCTTTAAATGATGTCAAATTAAGTTTTCCAAAAACTTAAAAATTCTTCTAATTTACTGTAGCGCTGAAACACCATTTTCTTAAAAAGGGTCCAAATTTTTCAAAGAAAACTGCCATATAGGATGAGGTTTTACTGTTCTTTAATATTATTAAAAGAATATATCTGTTCTACTATTAGGAATGAAAAAACTAAGAAAAGGTCAAAAAAATGTACTTTGGGTGGCGATAAATGGCAGCTGGAAAGAATATGTGGCAAGTCCAAACAGCTAGCCGAGACCAAAGGAAATAGAAAACTATTATGTGAAAGTCAGTGCCATTTTATAGCAACACTAGTTTAAGTCTAATGCATTATTCCTGGAAAGGCCATTTTTGAGAAAGTAATTGTTTACAAATTGTCCATATTTTAAGCAAAATTGCGCAAAAACTATTCTTATTTTTGAAGAATTGTACATTTCATTATTTAAAAATCCATCTTTGAACAACAGATTTCTTTAATGCAGAAAACGTCTATCTTCAATATTGCAGTGGTAGAAAATCACTGGAAAATTTTTAAACTGTTGCAATTTTCAGAAATTCAGGAATTACAAATATTAGAATGTGCCTTTTTTTAGGTATCTTTTGTTTTCTTCATGAAGCAAAATAATCCAAAAGTTTTGGGGTGTTTTTGAGAAAATTTTGAAAATGTTGAGGTTTCATGTAAAGACCCTCCAAATATTAAGTCATCCGTTTCAAACTCATTGGGCTCCGAGTTTGTCAGATCAATCAGGGAATATCAATTTTGTAGAAAATCATGTGAACTGTTTAGGTGCTAGCACTACACACAGACAAATTTGAGGACATTTTATCATAAACCAATTATTCAGTATTTAGGACCCACAAAACGAGCATTGTGACTACACTGAATCTACATTTTCAATAACAGGGACCCACAATGCAAGTTTTCTGATGAAATATTGACATTTTCCACAGCAGTGTTATGATACTTTCTTTAAAAATTTTAATCATGTATGTAAAGATGCTTTACATACATGATTGCGGATTCGGATAGTATAACAGTCGGTGTATCGGATTGTTGTACCCAAGATTGCGGGTTCAAACCCGATCGAAGCTGTGGATTTTTAAGGGCAAAAAAATCCTTCATATGCCTTCCTTCAGAGGGGAAGTAAAGCCGGCTGTCACATGTTAGTAATTTACTTGCATGTAAAAGATCCTCAAGCCTAAATGAAGCCTCTGAGCTAAATTCAAATCGCCTGTTTCGTCATATTTCCCGAGATAATACTTTCTTTCTTCGCTAGATGGTAAAAGGAGAGTAGCGAAATTTGCGTGGTCAGATGGAAGAGCCTGATGCTGTGGCCTTTGGGCCTGATGGCCCAAGTCTCGCCACATAAAATAAGGCAATAACTTTAGTGGCTAAAATCACTTCCTTAACAATTAACACTAGAGCACCTGGGATTCTGTACCTACCTACTTCCCAAAGGTGTTTCAACACCTTTGTATTTTCAGCTGGTTGCTGTGACAATAACTCAATATTTTATTGTGTTATTTATTTCTCTTACATGGTTTCTTAATTATCTTGATTATTTCTAATCAATCGTATTTCAAATTATATATTTTATATTTATGGATTAAAATATGCAAAGCAAAATAATGAATTTGATATTAATTACAATGTTCATAAAGGTAATTACCTAGACAACCATATGATAAGTTCTTATGTGTACTAACTCGTTTTTTTCTTTACACGTAAGTTTTTCTTTACATAGAACCAAAATGTGTAAATTCAACTTCAGTATCAGCTGGTGCTATTTACTCATTAACCTCTGTGAAACATAATTCAGAAACTTGTCTATATAATAAATACCATTTATCACAGCTTGGAGCAGCTAACTCTTCCCTCACAAGGAGAAATACAAATGAATCAACTTTAAAACAATCACATGATGGAGAATGTGTGTTGCATGTTTCTTAGAATATAAAATCAAAGTCAGGTGATAAATGAAATAAAGAATTGTGAAATCACATAGTAAATCTTGCAATAACAATGCAGGAGTGATTAGGGAAAAGTGCAAGAATATAGTACAGCATTAAGGCAAACTAACTTCCTGGTTTCAAAATGACACTTGGGTAAAATAATGAAATGGTTAAAAAAATTCACATTTTGTAGATTAATTCTTATACCTAATGAAATAGATGTAAAAGTGATGAAAATTTGAAAAAAGATTGTGATTTGAGGAGAAAATTAAAAATTTATTGCCAAAATGAAATGCCACACGTGTCAAAATGACACCTTTGAGCATTCTTGAGTTAAAGAATACCATGTTTTATATACTTTTGAACACAAGACACTTTATAAAAGAGCTAACATCTTCCTTTATTTCATGAACATGAAAATATTGCAGAAAACAATTTTTCTAATCTAATTAAATTACAGATGATAGTGAAGAAATATTTCTCACAAAACTGCAAATTCGTCAGATTGCTTGAAGAAAGACTAAACAAGTCAAGATCAAACATCTTAATCTGTTCTATAATATGAGAATGAAAATCATTCATGTATTCATGAACTGCAGAAATATTACTAACAGTTTTCGTAACGCATTGCTTTATCATTTGTAAATACAATAAACCCTTCATTAGGTGTACATGGGTCTAGAAGACTCCTTGCATTTTAAGAACTCAATATCTCACTGAGCCGTACATGTAAGATTATGAGATCTGGTGACATTCTGTGTTGAACTGATACTGAAAGTCACGTAGCTGATCTTTCTGACCACACGCGACATGTAGTACTGCCGGACTCCACACGCCCAGAGCTGTTACATGGAGTTCACTGAATTTCTCTGTGCCATTGCATTGTGTTCTCTCACGGCAAATCTTTCACGCACATTGCTTGTGTTCCTGTCTGTAAGAGTAATGTAATATTTTGCCTGCACTATACAGTTTTCACTATGAGTGAATAAAGAACATAAAGAACTTAGCTCAAAGTTTGATACTCCAACAATTTGAGAGATCCACAATTACTAGTCTTCCAGGAGAAATTCAACAAACACTAAATACACAAAACAAGAAAATCAAAATAAGATTCTTAGGAAACCACAAAGCATAAAAAGGAAAAGGTGTCAGTCCTGCTGCAAGGAAAAAAAGATTGTCGCACAAAATATGCTTGTGTAAAATTAACAATTTCCTAAGTGTACACAAACATGCAAAAATTATTTGTTAAAGTACCACTGTTACCTTACTGTAAATACCACTGCTAATATTAGTCATTAAGACTGAGAAATAATTGTGACTGTTTAGTATTGATTTACACAATTCTCTGTTTTCTTCTTCAACAGCATTATGTAAAACGAACCATTCATAATATACACAATAAAAACTGATATTGATTTTTCAATAAGTATCATCCTAACACTTCCTCATACAATATACATAATAATTTTCTCCAAAAGACCCATAGAATGTTCTAGAAAATACAAAAAGCAGCCTGGTTCACGAGAACCATTGCACCTAACCGCATTCCAAAAATTGAAGTGCCTAAGGAAGGGTTAACTTAAAAATTGCAACATGGTTTTTCTAACAAATTTCTTTTTAACTAACAACATTTTCTTCACAAAATTTATTTTATAATATGTTCCTTTGAGTCCAGTTTGTGATTTCTATTTCTGAGAACCAGGAAAGACTTGTATTTGAACTTGACTTCTGAGAACTAATGCTTTTACATCTCTTTTAGCAAAAATTATCTTCCAGGAAGAATTTGTCAAATCTGCAAAGAATTTTATCATTCTTCAATTGGATTTACTGGCACAAAGTTTGGCTGAAGTTTACTTACATAGAATCTATGCTGCATGCCAATCTAACAATTGTAAGTTTTCATAAGTATGTTTTGTCAACTATACAGCTGTTGAGGTACAGCACAACAATGAAAATGATATGAGTGAGGCTACAAGAAGTTACAAAATACAAAAAGAGATGTTTAAAGCAATATATTATTGCCAAATCAGATGTGTAGTACCAAATGTTTATAATTATTTAATTTGTAATAAAAATGTTTTAGATAAACACAACATTTTATGTAAATCCCGTAGACTGAAGGGCAGAGCTTTGACGTGAAGCTAGACACGTGTGGCAAAACATCAATGCACCTTATTTTAATTACAGAAATTACGTGTATGATTTGTAAATAAAAATATTTTTTGCTGGAGGGTATTGTTGTAAATGCTTACAAAAATATACTAATTGTTAGATTGGTTAAATCAATCCAACCTTCACTTTTAAAATCCATTAGTTTGACACTCTGACAGAGGATGACCAAAAATGTGATCCATTCATGGTAATTAACTATATCCCAAAATTTTGTCAAACACAACACATACATGCATAAGCAGAGCCACCTTAAATATCTTGAGGGCCCACGACAATGAAAGTGAGATGTAACACGATTCCAAAAATAGATCTTCTGTATGATATTTTTCATGTCCTGCATTTCCCAACCAAAGAAACTTATTTACTTTGACTGTTTTAAAATAAAATATAAAAAGGAATGGCTTTAGTTATCAGTTTGATTATTTCTGAGTTCTTTCAGAAGATGGATAACTTCTAAGAGACATCAGTTAAGTAATGTCAGTGCCTCAATCGAATGTCAGGTGCATTCTAGGTAATTAGGGCTTAAGTTAAAAAATCATCATGATTTTATGAATAGAGTTGCAAAACACTATTAAGTTGAAAGTGCACTGCATAAGTTATCAGGAACCTAAAACCTGACAATACAGACAACTATAAATCTATATGAAAATATTTCTATTTGTGTAATGTAATAATCAGTGGTGGCACATGAACAAATGTTCAGAGTAGGCAGAACATTTTATGGACGGTGATGGGAGCATCCCCCCACATGAATCTAATGTTGATTTGTAATTTTCCTCAATTTATTCAAAACAATTGTCCCATATTGATTGCATTGTATTTCAAAGGAGTTTTCCCACTAAGCCTTAAACAAATTTCAGGAGGAAGGTCCAAAATGTAAATGGCCCTCTCCTGAAATTCTTTCAGGATATGCCCATTTCAGAATAATTTGTTTGCTTTTTTCTCGATAGTAGCACAACTGTACTCAACATAGGAGTTGCCATTTATTCATAATTTGCTATTTATCTACATCGTTTAGTCCAGAAAATGATGTAATAAATGCTGTACACTAGCTGCATCTGATGTAATGTTGGCATAAAAATATATTTAATATAAAAAAAGTCAAGTAATGCACAAATAATACACGTCATACAAATTTAAAAATAAAGAGGAATACAAATACTTTGTAAATAATGGCACAGTTGCTAGGGCATTAGTGCTGAAGTGAGCACAGTATATGGGGTCACAGGTTCTAGTCTTGCATAGGCATGAGTTTTTTTTCTTGAGTGGCATGGTCATCTTTCCAATCATATCCTATCATTCCTACCCATCCTAGGCAGTGGAGAAGCTTGTGTGTGGGGCAAGAATCCTTTCCATCTGGGCTGGATGGCCTGCCTGATTGCTGCTGTATTTGTGGCATTGATTACATTCCCAGAACCTCATGTGCTACCTGTATTCATCATAATCAATACCTACTGTAATGCTTTGCCTGAACCAATTGCTGTATGAGTGAACTGTGGGCAATCTGTCTACGTGTGTACTGCTTGAGGAACTGCTTCCTACCCACAATAATTGTATAAGCACTGTGATTAACTCAAAGGATATATTGAGTGTAAATGTAAAGGCACAGGTCTGAGATCGCCCTAAGAGCTATCTCAGAATGATGGCTGGGAAGTATGAGGGGGCTCACTGGGAAAAAATGCAATAATTGTATAAGCACTGTGATTAACTCAAAGGATACATTGAGTGTAAACGTAAAGGCACAGGTCTGAGATTGCCCTAAGAGCTATCTCAGAATGATGGCTGGGAAGTATGAGGGGGCTCACTGGGAAAAGTTCCCAGGGCAGTGATAGTGACGACAGGAGTACCTGTTACATTCCTCACTTATCAATGGATGGCAACCAGGACAAAGAGTTAGGCAAAACCAGAAGTAGTCATGACCAAAAAGAGGAATCAAATTTTAAACAATCTACTTAATAAACAACAATCACTTTCTCAGTTTGTTAACTTGATAATTAAACACATGAAGCCCACTACTAATGTGACTGGAAATTGAAGTTTTTCATGTGGGCAGGCAGTATCAGAATAAGCACATGTCCAGAAAGGACAAAGGGTGCTTCTACTCTATGTTCATTATGGAACCTTTTCTCAGAAAAGAGTATGAAGCTAGGCAATCTCAGAATGAGTTGATGCAGGAAGAGAGGACAAAATAAGGATCCCGCAGGCTTATGTTATAAAATGTTAGAACTGAGAATATAGGTCAAGCCACAATTATGAAATGTGTATTTCATACTTGTAGATGAAAAATACAAAAATAGTCTTTTAAACAGAATTGTGTGTCAAATATATTGAACTATTACACATTTACCAGAGTAGGTAATACCTACTTTGCCTACCTCAAGGAGCCACCACTGGTAATAATTTGGCAAAACCATAAAAACCTGTGATATGAAGAGTCAAACAAATATGTAAAATATTTTAGAAGTTATACGAGATGCAATTACATTACATGTACTTGTAAAAACAAAATTATGAATTGAATAGATAAAAGAAATATGTATTAGCAGCCATGCTGCTTCAATATAAATAAATTCAATAACTGTTTTCACAAATATCTTCTAGATACTTTTAGATTAAAAACTAATTGTTTTGTTTTATTTTTATTAATTGTTAGCTATAATTGTTTTTATTTTTGATAAAAATCCACTGAATCTTTCAAATTTGTAAGCCCTCAGGCAAGGTTTGGTGGGCCAATTGATTAAGGAAGCTCTGTGCAGAAGTGTAAGCAAGAGGGGTGATACCTTCCCCAGGACGGGTTCCTCCTCGACCCAGAGAGGATGCCAGAAGCTCCATCTTCTGACGTACATTTGTAAGCAAAGGCTCCTCCAGGTGCTGGGAATTTTCATGATTGCGGAAGCGGGTGTAATAGTGCAGAAAGCGGTTCAGTTCTTGTACTTGCTGGTTGCGCATGGTTGCTTCACTAATTAGAAGACCTTGCCTTTCATCTGCTTTGTGAACAGCTTCAAAACGATTACAGCGAAAATATCCTCCTGTAGCTGAACTATGTTTTTTCCAGTTTTCCAAACATACCCAGCAGAAATCAAATTTGCACTGAAAAAAACAATACATTTACAATTCATATAAGATCCTGAAAATTTGTTGCTCTGGCATATCTATTTTTTGCTCATGAAATACTAAATACAATTAATATCTTTCTAAACCAAATGCACACCATTCAAAAATTCCATCAAGTTGCAATAAATATTCCTGAAGTAATAAAATTTTTAACAAAAATTGGAAAAATGTTTACCAATTCATAAAATTTTAAAATAATTTCCAAAATATTTTTGCATGACATACTCTGTTAGTGCAACTGGAGAAAGATAAACATTAGGATATTTTGAATACAACTGACAGTTTGAAGATGTGCAATCAACAATTTTTCACATTGGATATCCCCATCAATAAATTTTTTTAAATGATTGGAGAGCCCTGATATCACTATTCCATTTGATGCTATTGGAATGTCATCTATACTCATTTTCATGTCGTGAAGGCACAATGGGCTCTTATGGACAATGTTATTCTTACGGAAGAATCTCATGCACTGTTGCCAAATGATTGTTGAATGTTGATTGTTGAAAAAGAAGAAAAACATTCCTTTAGAGAAAATCACAGGGAATGTTATCGTAATCATGAAAAATGTGTCATTCATTTACTTTATAAATAAAATAATGAAAATGCTGGACTTCTGCAGAACTGACTTTTTAAACACCTTTTTATTCAGACAATTAAAACATATCCAAAAATTGATGGAATTAATTTGGAAAAAATCGATATAATATTTCAATTATTTCAGGTGGGGGAAAAGCTTTCATTTTATCACTACATGAAAATGGGTCTCTTTAAAAAATGTTTAAATGAAAACTTTGTTTAAATTTCTTATTGAAGAAATATAAACACTGTGTACTTTTATTCATTATTAATGCAAGAGTTTGATTTTGTCCAGTCATTTTTGTTGGGTTATCCCTAGTAAACTTGTAATTGAAGACAGGCTTTTACAGAAGTTATTAATAGAAGAAAATAATTATTTCTGTGAGTCCTTTCCAAATTCCAAATTATTATAGTATATATAATTTGAAGGGGGAATATAAAATCTGAACTTTTGAAACTGCAGAAACATTATTTTGAAATATTTGAATAGAAGGATTTGCCTTCAAGATAAAGAGATATATCTCTTACCATAGTATATCTTAAAATTTATATCATTTTAACTTCCAGCATAGCTAATTCTTAGTAATAGACTAATAGATATAATGAATATTATTAACCACTTTCTAGCTGTAAGAATGAATGTGAAATAAATTAGCTCACTAATTTATTTCACATTCTTACATTAGGTCCAAAGTATTCAGCAAAAGTATTTTAGAATGAAATATTTTAACTTCCTAAACACAACAGTTCTCTTTTCCTCCCTATGAACTTTACCTTAGAACATTTCATGTGATTGCAGCCTTCATTCTTCTGTATAGGGGATTTACAATTTGGACAAGGTTTTGAGTTAGTGACCAGCCATAAACAATTAGCAGCATCTTCAGTCTCCACACAAGAAGCCTTGAGTTCTTCTGGCTTCACTTCAGAGATCTTCTTCTGCCACAGCTGCCACTGGTAGCATCCACAAGGAGCATGTGCTTCTCCTAAGCATTCCCTGAGAAATGACACGAAAAAGGTAGACATAATTCACAGTCCAGTTAAAAACCATTTATTAGATTTTATTTTATTACTATTCAGAAACTATCCTCATTCTCTAAGTTTCACACTTCGTTCTCCTTATTATTTTTTTTTTTTTGCTACAAAGCTTGAGAACATTTCCTATGGAAAAAATCTACAAAGAAATCATCACAACTCAACTACAATGAAAACAGAAAGACAACATCAAAATTACCATGTTAATAAAATCATTTAAAAAAAGGTTTTCAAAGAAGGATTGTCTATCTCTGAACCTCATACAAACCATTTTTATTCATTTAAATAAATAAATAAATAAATAATAATAATAATAAACAAAAACAACAACCACCTCACCATTAATGCCTATTTTCCAAAATGAATTTATTCAATGTCATTCATAATTCAAATAAATCAGATTTGAAAATGAATCTTGAAAACAATGATTCGAACATTGGCATTTAAGTTTCAGTATGACAGAGTAGTGAACTATATTTAATTTCTTTAGACATTTTTTCTGTTTAGATGTAAAACAACGGTGGATTGACCCTTGGATTAAAAAGCAAAGGATATTATTTTACTTCTACCAGTTTTATATTTTGTATTAGTCACATAAAGAACAAACCCACTTTAGTATCTGAATGCCAAACATAAGCGAGTGAGTTTTAATAGTTCTTGGGCACACCTATTACTTAGATCAATAGTCTCGACTGTGAAGGGGATGTTATAACCTGAGAAAGTTGTTGTTCCTCCCCCACTATAATGTGCTATCTGATGCCGGCCTACAAGTCCACATCCAAGGTTTTTCTCCAATTCAAGTGTCTCCCCTCTCCCCAACAGGGCACCACCACAGCCAGGACAAACTCTAAATGTCCTGACACTTTTGGTCATACAGTTCATGTGTAAGGGGAGAGAAAGGGATGAGGATGAGGAAGGAAAGATTGTGCACAATCTGCGGTCTGTTTGTTGAGGAACTACATCAGCATTCACTATGTATTGAAAGGAGAAACCACAGAAAACTATCATTCAGAACAGCTGATCACTAGAATTTTTCTTCAGACAGTGGTTAATTTAGACCCAGCTATGTAGCTGAAGTCAAAAATCTGCTACCATCAGGACTCAAACCCTAAGACCCTCGTCAATGAAGCTGCAGAGGCAAGAGTTGCTGCTGAATTATTACAGCTGGTGCCAAATACAAACAGGAAGAGAGTGACACAAAATTAACTAGTGGTGCTACAGAATGGCACAGACTTTCCCATATTAGTTTTCTATTTCCTTGGGTCTTCACTAGCTATTCGGAATTGCCACAAATACTTTCTTGCCAGCTGTCATCTATCACCACCAAAAGTAAATTTTTTTGGTCATTTTCTTAATTTTTCGGTTGCTTATTGGTAGAACAGAAATATTAATTTTAGAATATTAAAGAACACAAATACCTAGTCCTAAATCGCAATTTTCTTTTAAAAATGATGCGCCATTTACGAGAAAATGGCGTTTTAGCGCTACTAAAAATGCGAAATTTGAAGCTCATTTTCACAGAATATTTTTGAGTTCTCAAAATACTTTATTTGACGTTATTTGAAGCACTTAAGCTTACAAATATAATAATGTTTACAAATTGCTGGTAATGTGCATATTAAAGATGTGAGAGATCTTTCAAAAAAATTATAATTATGGAATTTTTGAAAAAACAAACAAATAACTCAAAATAAACTTTACGCTATTCTAAAGAGTGTAATTAGCACTATCCGTTACAAAAGTTTCAAGAAAAAATTGCAGCCACATATGAGAAAACGGAGTTTGAGCGTTTCTGAAAATGTGACATTTTGAGCTACTTTTCACAGAAAACGATTGTGTTTTCGAGAAACTTTACTTGACATTATTTAAAGCACATATACTCTTAAATAAAATAATGTGAAAAAATCGCCGCTAATGTAAATATTATAGACGTAAGAAACATGAGAAAAAATTTACATTTTTGTAATATTTGAAAAAAACAACCTATAGAACTATATGGCTTTTATGTCACCTGATAGAGTACATTTACCACTAACCCTACCAAAAGTTTAAAGAAAAAATTTGGAGCCGTTTTTGAGAAAATCTTGTTTTTGTATTTTTTTTAATTGCACATATTGCACGCAATATTGTACGAAAACTACTAAAATTTTGAAAAACATTTACATGACAGAAATTTCAAAATCTCAAAGTTTCGACTAGAAGCAGATTTACCGGGGAATATCCATTTTGGAAGAAATCGTATGTATGGTTTAGGCGCTAGCAGTGTTCACAGATGGACAGATGGATGGACGGACGGACGGACAGACAGACAGACATTTTCCTTTCAATTTGTTTTTCAGTAACAAGGACCCACAAGACAGGGTTTCTGGTTACAGCACGTGTTAGGGGATTTTTTTCTCTTAATTTAGCAACTGGTTTTATCCACTCTTTCCTTTTCATGGCCCGGCAATGAATTTTTTTCCGCCAAAAATTGGCCATTTTTTCGCGCAGCATTACATAACTTTCCCTATGCTACGTATATCACTCCATGTATATGTACGTATACAGGAAAGTAAAAATCAGTTGAACATTTCAAGCACTTTTTTAAGCAAATTGTATACAATGAAAAATTTAGAAAAAAGTTATGGCAACATGTTTCCTGAACAGTACACAAGAAAAATTTTATTTTTTGCATGAAATGCAGTGAATAGCATTCTTTTAATTTTCTCTCAGAGAATTAGTATTGAAATTTGTTGAATAAATCTAGCAATTTACTAAATTAATTGCCAGAGATCAGGTGTTTGAAACAATGTCTATTTATTTAAAAAATTCAAGAAAGTATTTTATAAATCAAAACTTCTTTTGACCAAATGAATTCTCTAATTATTCAAAATAATGACACACAAAAATTAATTACTTTTTCGAATCATTACGGAACATTTAAAAATAAGTTGTTATTGTAAGTTCATATACATTTTAAACTGTTACACAAAGATTTTTTTCTTCAAATTCAAATTAATTAATAATAAAAGCCTAAATTAGTGAACATATCTACAAAGAGGTCCGATAAAACTGACCAGCAAAAGAAATGTCCATTTCCACAGTCCACAGCATGTGATGTTGCAGGAGGCAGTGAAGGTTTGCCTGATGAGCCAGGAGAAGAAGGAGGGTTATTAAGAAGATGCGAATTTATAGATGGCAACTGTTCTGTTTCAGGAAGGCGAACAGCTCTTCCACAACCAGGCATTGGGCACCATTTAATACTGCGATTGCTGTCTACAAAAGCCTGAAATACAGAGCAAAAATTACATATTGTCACTCTTTAAATTTGTGAAGTAAAAGGCCCAAAAACCAAAACCTCAGAAATGACAACTTTAATCAGAAGAGTTTGCTACCCACAAAAAATTGACCTATGTGTGTTTGCACACACTGTATAATAAATTATCATGATTTTTCCCCCGCCAACTTCTTGCAAGAAATGACAGAGGTAAATAACAAAAAAATAGGGATTTTAGACATTGACCTTTTAACTTTAAGGGTACAAAAAAGGTTTCTTTGGAAAAACTCAATGGATTGGGTTAACATGAATAAGAAATGAATCTAACATGAATCTGAAATAAATGAAATACACTTAAATACAACTGTATTACTGCAAATATGGCAGCTATATTTTTCCCTTTTAATTTCCAAGATATTTTTTATTTTTCTTGTTCACTACTGATACCTATTATTATGGCGCCAGTTCCTAATCCTTAAAACCATACCTGCAAAGAACAACTAATTTTGATGAATTGGGATTATAAAAGTATAATGAAGAATGTTATTATAAGGAATGGGATTATAAAAGTATAATTGAAGAATGATGGAAAGGGCAGGGGAAACCAGAGAAATGAAAAAAAGCTGCTGCAAACAAGCTTCGTCCACCACAAATTCCACATGGATTGACCAAGATTTGAATCCTGGCACCCAGAGGTGGAAAAAGAGCAGTCTGACCAATATAGCAGAGGTCACTCTGTTTACTAAAGATGGATCAATTAATATAAACACACCTTAATGTCAAATTGCAGATATCTGCGTGCCATATCAGGACTAACTAATCGTTCTATGAGTTCCACAGGCACAAGAATATGGCACTGATAAGCTGGGCACAAGATATGGTGTGCATCTCCATCTTGAATTTTTACTGTGAGGTAGCTTTCCCAGCAAGAAGTACAAAAGCGATGGCCACAAGACATGGCTACAGGTTGATCCCAGGCTGGCATTGCGAGGGTACATATCTCACACTACAAAACATTAATTCGAATTAGAACACATACATCATTATCTGTATTATTTTTTATCATACATCATTGCTGTCACTAACATATTGTATAAATTAAACTTAATAGCTCAACTAGTAGCCCAAAATACATTTTATGATTAGAGACCGGAAAAATTTGTAATATTTAGTGCCGAAATATGTACATAAATATGTAATGAATGTAATAAATATGTAATAAATGTGTAGAATCCAATATGATATGTAAAATTCTGTAATTAAAAACTATTTACATAGCAAGAAATTTCATTTAGAAAAACTGCTCACTTTACATCATACAACTTTCTCGTCAGTAGTAAAAGCTTCATCTATTGTAATCCAGGACCGTAATTTAGCAGCCGGACTAATCGCAATAGAAGTCATCGCACAAACTGGCGAGATCTATGACCAGGAAACATACACTGTAGCCTTTTCATCAAAGTGTTACACGTTGGCGATCGCAAAAAAAAACAACATCTTTTCATAAAAAAATATGGAACTAAATTGAAGAAAATTGATAAAATATGAAAATAAAATGTGAAAATAGCAAAATATGTAAAATATGTATTATAGTTCTAAATAAGTAAAAATATGTAACGAAAAAATTTGATATTGTGTTAGGAGGGCGACGATTTGCCAAGATTACAATTTTGATAACGATGAGTAGAAAGACAAAAAATATGTAATTACATAAAAATCCGGTCTCTATTTATCATAACCAATGAAAATTATTTAAAAATAAAAGTGAAAATTTATTGACTAAAACAAACCAGAAATAAGAAACAATGTGTAGATTACTGTAGTACATAATATTTAGTACTAAATATCAGGGTTGGGAAGAAGTCATGGCAACTATTTTTTTCTGAAAGAAATGTCATCAGATCACACAACTTTACTTGTAGCATGAAGGACATGCTACAGTAGGGTGTGTTCACTTCAGCAGATGGCTCTGTGAGCGTATTAGCACAGAAAGCAACATGAAATCGGTTACCTGACTACTGCAGTGCGAGATGCATGTAATAAGTACTGAGCAGTGCTCACACTCCAAGCTGTTCTGCAGGAGAAATGCCTGAGTATGTCAATGTCAGGGAATTGGTGGAAGCTCTTGAGAAAAATGGCCTTCCATACCAGACAGTTACAAGATGTGCAGGAGTGTTTCTGCAAGGTCACCTAACAACCAGTTATCAGCAACACGTGATGATCCGTGAGTGGGCAGACCAATGTGGCACTTACAGTAATCTAGCATCTGCATAATCAGGCATTCAGAATGGGTATGTAATACTTTTGGAGTGTTGTGAACAAGTATGTATTAAAATGCTTTGGAATATAAAACCAGTACAGCCATTTCAAATATCTTAATAAATATGAGAAACGCAATTCTGGTATTAGAAAACCTAACGACTTTCTGTTGGACCTAACAACTGTCTGTTGTTAACTTATTAGTTAGATAAATTGGTTCCAAAAAAATTTTATACACAGACAACAATTTATTCACATAGAACAACAATCATTCTACATATTAACATTTATTTGAAAAATCACTGTCGTAGCAACGTTTCAAAGGCTGGTATCCATTCATCATCTGGCTATTTACACTTGATATACTACAATCAACAAGAAAATACAAAACTGTTATAAAGCTGAGACACATTATAAAAACATAAATGAACATTTCTCTCAAGAGATCAAATTCTAATGTATTTCAAAATACATACATGTCATAAATTGATGAAACAGAATAAAAAGTATTGGATAGATGTTGATAGCATGTTGAAATGTGATGGAATAAATTCCCTATAAAAATTAAAAATCTCATTACAATAAAATTGATTAATTTTGTCATGATATTAAAAACAAAAACTAAGTTTAAACTAAATAAATTCTAAAATAAAATAATATTGAAAAGCAAGCACACAGCAAGGGAATGACAGACACACGTGAAAGATGAATAGGTTGAAAACTGTAATCCGGCACCTGAGTGTCATTCAACAACAACCTGAACATTCTTGCTGCGAAGGGAACACGGACAGAGGAGTTCGGGACTTGGATGAATTACAGGAGGGGTAAGGGTGGAAGGGAGGGGTGGGGGAAAGGACAGAGTAGGGGGAGCTACATCGGAAGCACTGGAGGGCAGGCACCTACGAAAATAGGGACAGGAAGAGCTACGCACTGTATTTACAAGATCTATGGAAGGGACTTTGGAATTTACTAGCAACTGACAATTATTAAGTTCAATATCTTTATTCAGAATTTCTTGTTGTCTGATATTTTGGTTATGTTGCATATTTTCAGAATCAGAGGGCTCTTCAAGACGTTGTTTACCTTGTTTAACTAATTGTAAGGTAATCAGCCTTCAAAACATTGCTAGGACAATGATTTTTTCGAATAAATGTTAATATGTAGAAATACTGTTGTTTTCTGTGAATAAATTGTTGTATGTCTAAAAAATTCTTTTGAATCAATTTATCTAACTAACAATTCTGGTGTGTCGCTAGGTGTCCATACACTTCGTTTATACCTTGTTTTTTCACATGTATATTTCAAATTTTCCACCAGTGTGTATATTCTCACCAAAAAAGTTGCCATGACTTATGCCTCAACCTTCGTATTAATTTTAAATTTAATAATAAACATTTAATTCATCAACATCAAATTCAATAACAACTCAAAGAACATTTAATTCATCAACGTAACCTTAAAAATCATCTTATTATTGGTGATATGAATTTAGACTTATTAAAAAATGATAATGTAGTTACTGAATATGTGAGTAATTTCTATGAGACTGGTTATATCTCTTATATAAATATTCCAACAAGGGTCGTCAGAGACTCGAGTACTTGTATTGATCATATTTTTGGTAAAATTGATACAAGTATAAAGGTTAAACCGTTTGTTTGTGACCTTAATCTGACAGACCATCAAGCAACGATACTATTAGTAAGTGCAGACTTACATGATATTAATAAAGGCCATATACTAAAATCTAAAATTAATTTTAGAAAACTTCTGAACATCATAAAAAATACAAATTTGAATTGTGTTTATACAGAAGAAAATGTAAATAAAGCTGTTTTTAATTTCATTCAAATTTTACAAGATGCCATCAATAAATCTAAAGTAACATTTAAATTGAATTCCAAAACTAAACCTAGGAAACCATGGATTACAAAAGCATTGATTAAATCTTGCAAAATTAAAAATCACCTATATAAACAAACAAGATCATATCCGCATGATAATGCTATTAAAGATAGGTATCTTAATTACAAAAAAAGATTAGATTTTATTAATTAAAATTGCTAAAGACTCTTATTATAATGGTATTCTGAAAGAAATATCGGGCAATGTGAAACATTTATGGAATTTCATGAATGAAACACTTGATAAAAAGAAAAATGATAATACACCAATTCAAAAATTGTTTGATGATGTTAATGGCATTTTCATTGAAAATTATATGGACATAGCAAACAAATTTAATGACTTTTTTGTTGAAGTTGGTCCCGATATGGCTAAAAATCTGAATGTGATACCAACTGAGACCACATTGAATTCCGTTCAATCCCTTACACATTCTATTTTTCTTAATCCTGCTACGGAGCAAGAAATATTGAATATTGTAAATGCCATGAACAATAAAAAGTCTGCGGGTATCGATCAAATCTCAATTTCAGTTGTTAAACATGTTTTGGAACATATATTAAAACCATTAACTTATATATTTAATAAAAGCATTGAGACAGGTGTATTTCCTGAACACTTTAAAAAAGGTGAGATTATTCCAATTTACAAATAAGGTGATAAAGATAGAACCACTAATTACCGACCTATCTCACTAATTTCAAATTTTGCGAAAATATTTGAAAAATTATTGAAAGTTAGATTTGAAAACTACTTAAATAAACATAATATTATAAATCAATTCCAATTTGGTTTTCAAAAGGGTAGAAATACTGATGATGCTATTAAGTATGTAACTAGTCAGATCTGTACTTCAATGGATGGCGGTGTGCCCTCCATATCTATTTATCTGGATTTGGCCAAGGCATTTGATACCGTTAACCATGAATTGCTACTGGTGAAGCTCTGTAGATATGGCTTTCGTAGAATTACTTATGATCTGATTAAAAGTTACTTGACTAATCGGAAACAAGTAGTGAAAATAAACAATGTTATTAGTAGAGAACGAGTGGTCACTAGTGGAGTTCCACAAGGAACAATATTGGGACCACTATTCTTTATTCTGTACATAAATGACATGTTTCTAACCTTGCCAAAAGGAAATTTGTTATCTTTTGCTGACGATACTTGTGTTATTGTCAAAGATAAATCATGGACTGATGTTCTTCAAAGAGCTGAAGTCAATTTAAATCAGTCAGCTAATTGGTTATGTGCAAACCATCTTAGCCTTAATATAACAAAAACAGTGTACTCTACTTATGGCAGCTATATGGACAGTGTTCCGGATCGGTGTGCTTTGAGAATACATATAAATTCTTGCAGTAGACAAAACTGTACTTGTCCGGAGATAAAAAGAGAATATCATACGAAATATCTGGGTATTCTTATAGATTGCAATTTAAAATGGGGACACCATATATCAAAGATTGCAAATAGGTTAAGATATCTCATTTATATTTTTTATAAAATTACTAAAATTTTTAATACAAAACAACTTCTAATGATATTTTATGCATTTTATTGGTCTATCGCTACATATGGTATAATTGCATGGGGAGGAGCTTATGCTAATTCTTTGAAACCTTTGAGTGATATTCAAAAACGAATCATTAAACTGATATTTGGAAAGAATAGAAGATACTCTTCAGAAATCCTATATACAGAAAATAAGATAATTGATATTAGGAAATATTTTCTGTTGAAGTCAGTCTTGGAGAATTATTCTTATTTACAAAATATCTATGATGTAAAAGTAAAGGCCAATAAAAGAAATCTATATTTGCAACCTCCAGACATTAAAAAAGATATTGGTAGAAGAAATTTTGATTATATCAGTTATAGAGTTTACAATTTGCTTCCACATAATCTGAAAATTTTGAATGTGAATAGAATATCAACTAAAATTATGATAAAATACTGGTTGATAAACTCATCTGAGACGGTTCTGAAGACCATAATTGAGTAATCCCCTATTTACTTTGAAATCCTTCTTCGAAGTAATATTATACCTATTGTAAATTATGTTTTGGCTTTTATATATGTATTGTAATAGAAAATATGTTAGATTTTTTTATTTGTCTTTTTTCATTTGTATTTCATTGAGTATAGTACTATAAAGTTTCTTTCTTTTCTTTGTTATATCTGTATATACAACCTGAATAAACTACTACTACTACTACTACTACTACTACTACTGCTACTACTACTACTAGTACTACTACATTTTAATTACCTCGTATACAACCATCAAACTAATCACATTAATAATGAAAGTTTGTTCCTGATTCTACATTGTTTTATTAATCATGTATTCATTTGCTTTTGTGGGCACTTTATTGAATAGATATGAAGAAGAATATATTAAAATTGGTTATCAAATTGCCAATGAAATCTTAAGATAAGAATTCATACATCATTTAATGCGCTACTATTTACTGCCTTTTTCATTTCCTTTACTTGAATGTTTTCTGAGCAAGTGTCAGTTGAGTTTCTTTTGCCTTTAACAAAGTACATACTTTATTTATTGATATAAAGAACAATGTACAACTGTAATTGTACCCCTTTTTAGCATTTATAATATTCCTTTTTGTACAAAAATAGATACTCAGGAGTACCTTGCAAAAACATCCTGAAGGAAGTTTTCGAAGGAAATTCTGGATTAACTTGTAAAATAAATTATACAATTTGTTTTTGATCCCGCATTTATTAAGGCTAAATGTATCAAAAAATACTTCCAGTAAAATTCAATAGATTGCAATGATAGGGGAATTTACATTACCGATAACTTCTAAACAAATGGTCTGATTTTCAATCAGTAAACAGCATGATTCATATTTATTATAGAATTTATTCTAAAAAGCCCTTTTTCCAAAAAAGATTTCCAATTTTTTTTTTTTTCAAATAGCTTTTATAGTTTTGGGATGAAATTACAAAGTATGAGCTTAAGAATCTTTTTCAAACTCGCAAAGCTTTGAGACAGACCAGATTGACCAGAAAATATTCATTTTCAATAAAATTCTAGAAATAGTGTAGTTTCTAGTGTTGTTAAAAGATGGACAGAGAGACAGATGGATGTTTTGAAAAGAAAGAAGAAAAAAAACAACATTTTTTCAATATCAGGAGGTCCCAAAACATGCTATTCCATTGAAATCCCGAAAGCGATTTTCTGCAGCATTACATAACTTTCTCTACACTATGTATATTACTCAGTATATACATACATATACAAGCATGTAAAACTAATGTTGGGATGCAGAAAACAGCGAGGACATCATCTGATGAATCCCAGCCAGGCCACAAGAAACCTGCTTGCATGGCTCGCTCGCTCTGTTCTACCACTGCTTCCATGTCCCTTGCAGCTGCCCTGAGGAGACGGCGCGCCCAAGAGCTAGTGGTGGCAGCGTGGCATGAAGGAGGTGGGACATTATATTTACCAAATTTCACTTTACAACGCACCTTTTCATGTGATTTGGACGATATGGCACTGGATCCAGGGAGCACATCGCCATTGTGCTATAAGCTCACATTTTTAAACTTCATCCCGATACTATGAAAGTAATTTGAAATTTTTTTTGGAAATTTTTTTTGAAAAAAGGGCTATGTAACGTAAATTCTACATTAAATACAAATCAGATGCCATTTACTGACTGAAAATAAGACCATTTGTTCAGACAGTATTAGTAAAGTAATTTTGGCTTATTTTGGTGCTGCCATGTGTTGGTGCCAAATTGAACTAGTGTCAGTACATTTAGCATTTAAACAAAAATTAATTATTAAAGTCACAACAGAAAGAAAGGATTGTTCTAAAGCTGTGGTTCTCAAGATATACATATTACTCACAACTGCATCTGAGCCTCCAAGAGTACGAGAAGCAGGAGTAGGAGCGTTCAGAGCAGTGCCCCCGTCACTTGATGCTCGCCCACTGTTGGGAGGAGATGGATCTAAATGCTGCAATGCTGATGCAGGTGGCTGCACTCCAGCCAGTTGGCAGCACTGCACAGGGTCTTTCATCCACTTCTCAAGCAGGGCTTCTCGAGACCACTCTACAAACACAAACCTCACATTGAAAGTTACTCTCCAATGATAGTCAGTTTCAATCCAACAAAATTTCAATCTCACTCCTTTATACAATTTGACAATAACATTTGAAACACAATTATTGAAATATTTAAACCCACTATTATTTTAAAACACCAATTTTTTAACTGTTTGAACCATGTATAACTTTCTTAATTATATTAAGGTCTGAAGGTCAGGTTCATGAGTTACGAAGAATTAGGCTTACAAAAAATGGTCCTAATTTTTCGAAATTTCAATTACAATGTTATTTTATACTTTTGAATATATGATACAATCAATTCTAAATGTACAGAAAGTTTACTGAATTCTTTTATATTTTAAAAGTAAGAAAATGAAGCATTTCTAAGAAACTGTCCCTATGTGCTTTTAAAGAACTTGAATGGCATGATTTAAAGAAGTTGATACATGATCCAAAATGAACTCCCTTTAACAGCCACAAATGTTAGTTATTTGTATTTCACAACAGTGAAAATGGCAGTTCAATTTTAATTATGACAGATAAAAGTCTGCGTGGAAACACATTTTTATATAATGAATCTAAATGATTTGATAACTATTTTAAAAACAAAACTTTTATTTGTTTTTCTTCTGTAACACACAATTTGATTACATTGTATTAATTTATTTATTTCTAAATAAGGCAGCATAAATTATCAGTGCCTGGGCAAATTAATGTCACATTTTCATTGATTTCATATGGGTATTCAACAGTTGTAAAATTCAGATATGTATACACTGCAGAAACATGGATTTTATCTTCTTGGATAGTCATGCTAGAATGTTAAACTAGCAGGCTGTGAATTTTTGGTGATTCTTCTGGAAGCAGTTTTATGGTTTGCATATTTGATTTCTGTTAGGTCATAAAGTAAGTATGTTCAGTTCCAAAATAACATAATCTGTTATACTGTGTACTTGGAAAACAACAAGGAACTTAACACAAAATCATATTAATAATAAATCCATTTCAAACATGAATAAATTTGCATAATCAGTAAAGGTAAAGAACTACCTAGTAAAGGTAAACACCTTAAAAGAAAAGCTGTGTTGCAGTCCTTCAAAATAAAACTATTTGAATACTTTTTTATTCACACATTTAGAAGGCTTACTGAAGGATTACACTAGCTATATAATAGGTGAAAAGCAGCAATATCGTTGTCCAATCTACAATATGTCTCTCAATATCTTTGACATTCAGAAGCCTTTCACTAATGAATATGAACAACACAATCTAAGACCATCCTGGGTATCATAATTCAACAATTGGAGTAACAAAAATAAATTGTAAGATATTATATTTTTTATGCAAATAAAATGTGAAATCAAAAATATATTTTGAAAGCTAAAAAAAGATATGTTTTTACAACTCATACCAAAATTAAAGGTAAAGTAATATTTATAGAAAATGATCAATAGAAATGAAATTTTAATGAATGCACCTTGAAAGGATTAAAGGCACAAAGATATCATAAGCATTAAGGTTTCAAACAAATATCATTAATTTAAAAATATATTTTCCTTATCACTTACCATTATCTCGTAGCAGAGCTTCAGCTGTAAACAAAGGGATGTGGAGCATATCTGAGGTTTCCACAAGAAGTTGGTCTTTTGCTTCCTGAAGATCTTGAGTTCTAAGTCCTGAGTACACTTCTTCTTGGCCTGAAGGTCCATACAATTCTGCTTCATTTATAGTATCCATGCTATCAGCCTACAAAAACAGTAACAAATAATGGTGGCTTCAAGATGGATACAACTAATTCTAAAAGAAATATAACTCTGCTGAAAATACCCTTAATTTTACTGGAAGCCCATTTTTAGAACATATATTTAAATAATGGTACAAATTTGTATGCAACGACTTAAAATCATTGAAGGGTTCATGATTTTTTTCTATCAAGCTTCAAAAATTAATATCAATTTACTGGTAGTTGGAAGCTAACACATCCAATTCTTTTACAGCGAACTTACAAAGACCATTCTTGATTCCAGAAGTTGTGCTATATCATGATGATTATTTCGCATTGCCATGTCACAAGGCGTCAATTTGTCCAGGTTTTCGGTGAAAAGGGGTGAGCCATGAGCTAGCAGAAGTTCCACGCATCGTTTCAAGCCAGACATTGCTGCACAATGCAGGGCTGTGTTCCCTTTCTGCAGACATACATGTTACATCATTAGTTTACTTTCATTTCCTGATCATTTTAGAATATTTCGTATGCATTTAAATCATTCAAAAAATAAGAGTGAAATACCTCATTCAATCTTATTCTACATTAAATGCATAAATTATAAATATCAAATTTCACATTTATCTGCCTTTGAAATGCAATAAAATTTAAATGAAGCCAAATTACAAAATAATAATAATAATAATAATAATAAAACTACTCCATTTCCTTACCACATCCTGTGCCTGTAAGTCAACACGTTCTCTGCCCCCAGAATTGAGTTCTACACCACGCCACTGTAGCAATAGAGCTACACATGCTGCTCTTCTTTCTTGGGCCGAAAACGACTTGGTCTGGCCCAACTGGCAAGCAGCATGCAATGATGACTCATTGCAGCCATTCTTCTTGTTTGGGTTCCCTCCCAAGTCATTGAGAAAAGTTCTGTAAATTAAATGTTGTAATACATTACCCAACGTGATTCAAATTTAATAAATATCCCTTTTTTATGGAATCAGTAAGTTAATTGTCTCTGGCTTGTAAAAAATGGAATCATTTTGTTCTTGCAAATAAATATGTACATTTGTTGTCATTATTAATTACTTTTAAACACTGATTAAATTAAATAAGTAAAACTGAATATAATAATGCGTGATAAAAATATTATGAAGTATATCCAGGCCAACAACACCCAACTTAATTTCTTCATCCAGATCTTTCTCCTTTTCTCTTAAATGCTGAAATGACATCTACTTTGGCTTCAACTTAAAACAGTTCATCTTTCAAACCTTCTGCATTACAGGTTCCACTGTTTTTTCAAACAATTAAATCTCATGAATAAATTAATTCAGGAACTGAATCAGTATGATTTATGACCAAATATTTGAAACTCTTGGATTAATTTTAAGAAAAGACACAAATTTTTATGTCTCAAAAAATCCTGTGAGTAAATAAAGATGATTGATTGGCATGCACACACACTCTCATAATTTGAGGTCATATATTTAATGGCAATAAACATGGACACTTTTGACATACTTTCAAATTTGTGAACTGAAACACAAGCAGACATACCAAAATAAATGTGTGTATGGGTTATTGTACTCAAACTTAAATGTTTGAATAATTGAAATATGTATTCTATTATTCATGTCATTTTGATGGTTGTTATGTTATTAGATAGTTTCATTTGCTGTCGAGTTGTATTGAGTCACACCTATTAATGTTAGTTTTCTTAAATATCTTTATAAGTGTCCCTTCTTCGAGCATTTCTTGGAAGCTTCTTTTTTAGTTCAAATGATTGAAGATGATTTGTTAATCCTTTCAGTATGGTGTAGTCATTGATAGACAAAGAGAAGGTAAAGAGTATTGCAGAATATCAAGGTAAAAATGAACATTGTACAGGATGTCCATGGAGGAAACAATGAAACTTCGATAATAAGCTCTTAAGTCAATTTTAAGCATATTTTGACTAATAAACTCCTTCAAGATTTCGAATGTCAGAGTCGCAATAAGCACTTAAAAGTTGATTTGAAAAAATACTTTCTATGCAAAAATTTGCATTTCAGAAACACATAAACACTCAACACTTCTGTAAATAATAAACAAGCATGTAAATTGTTTAGTATTTAAAAAAGTAATGAATACATCTGTTTATTTCTGTGTTAATTTTTCTTTGTAAACAAACATACTAATTTCTTATATAAATAATAATAAATTTACATGTTTCTGAAATGCAAATTGTTTCATGGAAAGTATTTTTTCAAATAAACATTCAAGTGCTTAATGTAGCTCAGCTGTTCAAAATCTCGAAAGAATTTATTAGTCAAAACATATTTAAAATTGACTTAAGAGCTTATTTTTGAGATTTGTTGCTTCCTCCCTGGACACCTTGTATATGAAAATTCTGAATACTTTCATTCAAAGTAATAAAAAAACTCTCTGTTGTGAAAGGTAGAGAATTTACATCTCTAAGATTAGTATTACCGCTTTCAATGAGCAGAATTCCAAAAATTTTACATTCAGCAAAGATTAAATTTTAATACTCTAACTTAGTACATACTTCACCAATTTTGAATTTCTAAGGTATCCAAAAATTCTTCATTCTGGGCATCTACAGCTAGAGAATTGATTGAGTTCTTCGTATGTCAACGAACAACAAACACCACATAACTTACAAATATTACTTTCATAAAATTATTAAATTTTATATGACAATTACAGCACATGTATAGAATACAGACACATCAAAATATTACACAATATTCAATGGATTGAAGTAGATTAAACAAGTTTGAGTCACACCTCTTAATGTAAGTTTTCTTACATATCTTTATAAGTGTCTAATTATGAAACACTAATTGTTACTTCCCTGAATTATTAAATACATAAAACAAAATATCAATGTAATTAACACTCTTACTACTTTTCTTTGGTTACAATATTCACTTACATACTATGTCTTTTCTCAATGGAAAAACTATAATATTGGAATATCAAACTTCAGTAAATTTTGATGAAAATGGAAATTACAACACATTATTTTTATTTAATCTTAAATCAAAATCTCACCAGTGAATATATGCCTATTATCAATAGTTACTTTTAATGTACATTTTTTTATAATTTTCTACACACATCAATGAAAAATTAATTAAAATTAAAGTAATTCAAATCCGAGTACCTTAGAAGATGCTTCATTCCATGCTTTGCAGCATAGTGAAGAGCTGTATTATGTTGGTGGCTGTCTCCGTAACTCAGATTTGGGTCTAAATTCTTTCGCAATTCAGGTGAACTTTGAAAGACCTAATAAAAAAAAAATTAATTGTAAATGAGTTTCCAATCAACAAAAATCATCACAAATTACATAAATGTTTAGTGCCTACCTGCATTGCAGCAAATTCATCTCCATGCTGCAGATATTTCTTAAATTTTGATGATGAACTGCCCATGCTGGCAACAAAGGGCAGCTTTGGGTCATATGATGAAATGTCATCTCAAATTGCCCTTAAACATAATAAATTGGAAATAAATGGTGCTACTCACACAATGGATACATTTCTTAAAAAAAAATCATTAAGTACACACACAATCCCTCAACTTTTGATTTCACAACAAATATTTTTGGAGATGCAGATTCATGAAAAATATTCAAATAAATATTAAAGAATTAATAATTATGCAGCAAAAATAGGCATTTTCTGTTGCCTGTAATGTGAAATAAAATATGAATTAAGAAAGTCCAGTAAATTATAGCAATTCATAAAAAAGGCCTTTTTCCAAGTTGGAAAATAATAAACATTTTAAAGACCACACAAAACACTTCAGAAAATTCGGTTTTCAAGATTGTACAGAGAAAGGTCATCTTCAGTGGGTGGGTTTCAATAAAGGTTTCTGCTAAAATATGTAATTCTGACATTATATATATTGAAAATATAAATGAAGATTGATACCTTTATATTCTATCTACGATTTACAACCTCGGTGAATTCACATCTTACAAGTAACTTACTACAGTCGGTGTAAATACACAAGGTGTTCGTTCATTCATTATAATTATTTGTCAAACCCATCCCAGAACGAATTATCCCAATATGGAGAAATTCGACACCAAATGTTCGCCAAAACTTGCACAAATTTCGTACCTTCATATCTGCTCCACTTTTTTGCAATTCTTCTTTATTTCACATTCAATTGAAAACACCTACGTCGGTAGAGTTTATTCGATCGATTTCTCATGCGCCTTACGAAAATGACAGCACAAGCGCAGCTGACTGGTGACAAGCGGTAAATTCAAAAGAAGTAGAAACAAACGAAGAACACAATGCACTCTGCGTCAGCTTCTTTGCCATTTAACTCGGGCAAGGCCATAATACGTGAACGTAGTTACGCGGGAACACTAATTGAAGCCTATTGTCTCGTATTTAATTTTTAACCAACTACTCAGAATATTTTGAAGAGTTTTCCGATACGTTTCCGTGATTAATACAGAATCTTCACGATGACAACGTACGGAGATGTTCACCGGCGATTTCTTCAATCTTTCGTGTATCATCCTGTTAACACAGAGGCAGAAGCTCTTGAAGCCTATCGTCTTACTTGCGAGGAGCAAGGTTCGTTTATTATTTTTAATATTTATGTAATTTATTTGTTATATTTTCATCCGGACAATTTTTGTTATAGGACAAGAAATGGGGAGTTTAAATCAATTAGTAGACACTATAAATGCTACAATAAGAAAGTACACTACCTTAGAAATTAAAACAGTTTTTTGTGAATTAACTGGTCAGAAGTACTATATTGTCACAAACACAGCAGATTTAAAATGGACAAAGTAAGTTCTCACTGTTTTCCTAAGAACTAATTTATTCTTTACAGCATTGTGTTAAATTTGAATATTGTAATTTTGCAGAAATACATCACGATACAGCAAAAATGAGCAACAGATCTTTAGAAAAATACTTGATGAGATTGTAAGATCTGAAAATGGAAATGTTTCATCAATTGCATGCCTCAATGTCAATTCTAATGTAAACATGTCAAAGAGTGAAATATCTGCAACTATTGCTAAATTTGTGAAAGATGGTTGGTTTGCTGAAAAGGTAAGAAATATGGCAAATCATGCATTGTAATGTTTACAAAAAAAAGCATTCTATCAGAATCTACCTGCACAAAATCAATTAAAAAATTACATTTCTTTGGTTGTTGTGTATTTCTTCAGCCAAATATATTATTGTCCACAAAAACCTGTATAAATGTCATTTTCAGAGGAATAAAGATGTAAAAAAAAAATTGGATTACTGGTACTCAAAATCTTGATGTAAATTTGTTCATTTGGCATAAATTTCTTGTCTTATACAGAGATAAGTGATGGGGGAAATCTATGGATAAGAAATGTCCTTTACTTTAAACTACTTCAACAAAAAAAAGTAAATCAAATTTATATAGTAACAATAGATAAAATATTTGATCCATAGTTTAAAAATAATATTAAAGGTATTGTATTGAAAAGGCATTGTTGTTAATGCTGTTCTTAATTAACATTATGGATTCTATTGCAGAACTAACTTTCCTAAGGGCCCCTAGAAAAATCTTAATGTTCGTATATTGAAAGAATGTGATGAGGGACATTCTCAGTATTAATATTATTATTATTATTATTATAATTTTTTTTCTTGTGAGCGTTTGTCATTGTTCTAAATATCCATTTTTGGATGATGAAAGTATGAATAATTCCTCTAGAACTGTTAGTGCTTCTTTTTGTAGAGTTTGTGGGGTACTTTTTTTAAAATTAATGTTCATGTTGTCTGCGATTAGGACTATTTTGTTGTTATGTTGAGTCAGGGGCATGTTGTTGATCCATAAAAGAAATATGATAGGTCCTAGGAATGATCCTTGTGGTACTCCATATTTACCATTCTAGGTTGGGAAAAATGGGTTGAAATTTTTTTTATCTCTAATATGCTTGATTGCTAATACTTGACAGTGATTTGAAAGGTAAGATGTAACTCATTGACATGCCAAGCCAATAATTCCCAAAGTTTCAAGTTTTGATAACAGTATGAGATGGGCAATTCACTCTCGAGTAATATAACAAATTTGCATTGTTTTATACTATTACTAACAATGATTTTATTATACAAAATACTAATAATATTATTCTACAATACTATACAAAATAACATTGACAAAAAAACAACATCCTGCAACTAGCAAAATACCATCCAAGTTAGTTCAGAGCCAACATTGTTGGTGGGTGATTCTGCCGTGACTGACTGGGAAGTCCTGGGGTTTGAGTCTCGATAGTGTCCAATTTTCAACACTAGCTTGATAGCTAGATCAATGGATAAGAATTCTAGTAGTGAGCTGCTCTGTATGTAGTTTTCAGTGGTTTCGCCAATCAATGGTAGGTGAAGGCTGGAAAGGTACCCTCAAAAACAAACTGAGCCACTGTGCGATCCATACTCTCTGGTGCGATCTTACCTTCCTCTTCCTTGACCTCTCTCCCTTTACAGATACACACACATATGTGCACTACACTACTGCACATGACCAGAGATCAGTTGAGAGCTTAGATCTTGTCCTTCCTGGGTGGAGCAGTGCCCCATTGTGGGAGATACCTGGAGAGGGAAATTACTTGTAGGTTGGTGCCAGATCTCACCATCCAGCAGGGAAGAAATACTGCTATCTCCCACAATAAAACATTCTCTACACTAACAATGGTAATGACTACAACAGTTGATGGCCTGGAAATATCAATCACTTTATTAATGCAACTAATAAAAAAAAGCTCACCAAAACGTGTGCATAATGAATCTACATAAGAAACAAAGTAAGGGAGCCATCTCTGAATTTGCACAATGGTCCAAGGGAAACTGGATGAAAAACATGATTGAAATGGAAAGCCATTGATGTAATGGCAATGTATTGTAAAATTATGTAAATGTATTATTATATGTGGATTTCTGAAAGTGAGATGTTGATACTGTCACATATCTTCTTCCTATTTCAAGATTTCTTTTGTTGTAGAAGGGGCGTTTGTACATGGGTGTACGTGCATCAGCAGAATTGGAACCATTCATTGTACAAGTTTATCAAGACATGACAAGTTCGTGCCCGTTGTGCAAAAAATTGATTTTCTGGGCAAGTATTTACATTTTACGTAGAAGACACGCATGCATGTGTATGAACATGTGTGTTCTTTTTGTATGGTTACAAGAAATCTATGGCCAAAATTTCTTTGAAAAGAACCCTAAAAAAATTATCAATTGGTGCAATACCGACATGGTCAAAATTTCTGCTCAATGAACTGACTCTATCATTTATAAATTATTAGCCAACTTTCTGAGGGTTCCCCTTAAAAAATGACATTATGACTTGTGTCATCACACAAACAACAATATTCTTTGAATAAATGGTTTTGATTTTATAGTTGAATTCTTCCTGATTTTTTGACAATAGTTGTTTTTAATACTGTATTGCTGAAAGGCATGTCTTAAATTTATTCAATTGAGCACAAAACTGACTAACATTTATCAATTATTAGACAACTTTCTGGGGGTTCCCCTTAAAACAATTTTTGATGTAGATTTCCTTTGATGCTGTAGTGTTTATTTATGTCTGTATGGTTGTTGATGCCCTTTAAATTGCCTGTTTTTCCTAGATAATTTGAAATATTGAATTTGAGTAGTGAAAAAAGAACAATTGAGATGAATTCAGATTTTAAACATTTGTCTGCAATTCGACGACTCATTAAATTTTTGTCAACATGTAAACCAACATGAGCAGATAAATATGTAACAACCAGCCATAACACATTTAAAATAGCCCTTAAGAAATGCTTCTGTAGTCAGTCAGTGTATTAAATTGTGTGATAAATGAATTAATACACAGTGAAAGTTTCAAACCTTCAAAAATTACATTTTATTAAACCAGAGTAAAGAGTTGCCAGTGACAAAGTGGGAAAACAATACATTCTTTGATTTAGACAAAATCAATTTTTATAGGGTCATCGCTGTGGGAGTTGCCCAGAAATGAGCCACCTCCACTGCCTGAGGAAGTTCTTTGCTTCTACCAGTGGTGATTCAGCATGCCCAGCCTGCAGAACGAGATGGCACAATTGGGACGAAGAATATCTCAGTGATATGGAAGAGAGCAGTTGAATGTGAACATTACATTCCAGGACTGTTGAGAACTGATTTTCTAGTAACGTTTTAAAAAGTGGCTTGCTGTGGAAGTGCTTGAAGATGAAACAATGCAGGAAGCAAATATCAATTTGATATTCTTGTATTTTAAATCCAGTAAATAGCTTGATTCACAAATTCTTATATTGAGTACCATTTGTGAATCAAACCATTTCATTGTAAGGCAAAATAGATATGGTATTATGGAAAAAAAACTTTGTTAATATTACATTCACAGATTGTTTTGGGACTTTTTTTATTGCCTATTTTTCATTTTTTGAGGTCACTTGGCATATGAAATTCAAATATTTTTCATTACTTTTTTCTATAGTGCATGTATGATATCTCAATAAAGTATTATTGCTTTTTATACTATTGATTGCTGAAGCATTAACACACAGCTCATTACTCAATGAAAACCTTGTGCATCTATTCTGAGGTGAATCCTGCATAAGACTTCAGCAGTCAGCCGGAAAGGGATGTAATGTGTTTTTGTTGTGGATGTGATTTTTTTTCCCTCTCCCTGAAGGAAGAGACTGAAAGAAAGACACTTGGAGGTGAGAATTAATGGATGACAGATGTATGTTGCGTAGTAGCAGAATTGAGTTGTCATGAAATTTATAAGTTTAATTGCTATTGTAAAATACGGTTTTAAATATTAATATAATTAGTGAGTATGCAAGGAAGTATTTTCAGAAATAATTAATTTGAAATTAGTGGGATAAAGTTAAAAAGGGGATCATCAGTTGGAAGAATATATGTTAGCAGCAGGAAATAAGATGAATGTATGGAACAAACATCATTCAAGAGAACGTATGGTCATTAAAGTAAAATTAATTTTTCATTTTCTTTTAAAAATAATTTCATGGTTTTGTAGAAGAACAAGTTTAGTTTTCAATAAAGCAAAATATAATAATGATCAAAATAGTAGTAAAATTTGATAATGGTGCTTATATTAGTTAATTTTCATATATTGTATGCAGTAAATTCATAAATTCCAAAACCAGTTTGATTTTTACACTATTTCAAGGGTGTTATTCAGTAGTGTAATGAAATGAGTGCAGGTCTGCCTGCAAACCTTTTATCTGGGCTTTATAAAAGTGTATAGCATACACAAATAGAGTTAGTGCCTTATATAATAAATCGCCATTTTTTTGCGCAGCATTACATAACTTTCCCTATACTACATATATCACTGCATGTATACATACGTATATGGGAAAGTAAAAAATTAAAATCCTTGTACAAATTCAAATTTACCAGTCTATGATTAATAACCATTAGTGGAAAAATGTGCCTTTATTACATAATTTTATGAAATGAAGACTATTATAAAACCTGAAAGAATTGCTTATGTTTATTAATTTAGAAACGGTTACATAAAATTCCGAAGTGGAAAAAAATCGTACATTTGAAAGATGCTGTTTTTAATCTTTTATTGTACCAACTGATCAGAAGAAATGGCAAGAACATGTAAAAAGAATGAAAATGAACAGGATACCAAAACAGGTGCTAAAGTACAAACCAAGAGGCATAAGAGAAAGAGGCTGGCCAAAGAAGAGATGGGAAGGCCAAGAACACCTTGGCAGTGACTAGGGGACTACTGGTAGAATAGGAACAGGCCATTGGGCCTATACCTAAATAATTCATGATGATGATGATGATATTGTATCAACTATTGCGAAGTACCAGAGAAAGTATGAAGTAATTAATATTTCTTACAATTGCAAAACCTTCAACCTAAAAGTACGCCCTCTTTTCATGTGCCTGCCTGCATTGCAGGCCTTACAGGCCCTAACGTTATGCCACTGGTGTTATTGTATGTTTGTCCTTTTAGCAGTTTAAATGTTATGAGTATAAATAATGCTAAGAAGTTGTCATTGTTAAATAAATGGTGAATACCATTGCCATGTTGGAACAAAAGTAGTCAATTCTTTTAATAACTTTCTTTCCCAAGATCCTCAATATAATTAACATAAGGTGGTAATAATTTACACAAGCTTGTTTTCTGCAAGGTGTAACCCATGTTTAAAATAAAATTTCTGAATCTACCATCTCAGTTGGAGATAGCTAAGAGAGAAGGAATGTTAAAATATTAGTTTATTAAAAGAAGCCTTGTTATGAATGGAGCTTTGAGAAATGAAAACTAAATAAAGAAAGCTTTGTATGGGAACCAGTTCATTTCCAACTGCAGAGAACAATATCCAGTTGGTAATATGTAAAGAACCATTAATATGCCAGAAAATTGAGAAATATGAATCCAAAAATTATAGATAATAATTATTTGTTTGAATTGGTAAAAAATTGATTTTGTGAAGAGTGTAAAATGCTTTGCTAAAATGTATACGATCAAATTCAAAAGATAAGGAATGAATTGCAAGTATGCAGTGTTACTAATTTGAATTAGAACAATAAGTAAAAATCACGAGAATTAAAATTGCTTCAAAGTCAGAACAGTGAAGTGCTGAGAATTTTCCTTGTACTCGATTTCCACAAAGTATAATACAATTTGTTTCTAAACTCATGTAATATATATAGCAAAGGGAAAAAAATGATTTATCATTAATAAAACAAATAGTGGCTTTAAAAAAGCTTTCTCTTGTCAGCAGTAACCGTTTACATTATGTTAGATATTACGTTGAACTATTATACTATTTTAGCTATCACTTGAAAAACTGAAATGATGTATCTCAAATGATGCAAATGATACTATTTTGAAAAAGTATACATAAACTGATTTAAAGGTCTAACATTGAGGAATAGATTGCATTATAAAGAAATCTCTAGATTCAATACGAAAAGTGTAGGCAGGATTGAAAAAAATTTGAACTTCTGCAAATTTCTTTAGAAAATTATTCCAATGGATGTAGAGAAAACTGGACCATTGCCATTTTTATTAACTCTGCAAACTTTAGCCTGTTTGAGAAGCAAATTGGGAACCATTTGAGCAAATCTTGTTAATATGTATTGTTTTAAATTGTCTTGATTTCACTAAAAAATTACCTGGAAACAATCTGTATTTTCAAAAAATTGTACATGACATGATTTAAATATTGAGAAAAAATCAGAATAGATTTACTTTAGAACAAATCTTGATTTTAGAGTTGTAGAAGAGGGGGGGGTCTCAAAAAAATGTAGTCCTGCTAACTTTGAAAATTCAAAATATTTTATGAAAAACAGAGCTGCGCCATTCTTATTTGTGTTCACGGCTCTATTCTAGCAGACATACAGTAAAAATCCGGAGCAATTTTTAAGGAAAGATTGAAGGTGTAAAGTACATACGGTACTCTCAAAAATTACATAATTCGTTTCCAATTATCAGCCAGATTCACTGGAGAAAATCCTGTATACGATTTTGCTGCTAGGGTTGTCAGTCAGTGGATAAAAAAAACAAAAAAACAACACTTCCTTTGTGTCAGGAATCCTTAAAATGTGTGGTCTCATCAAAATCTCGACATCGATTTTTTTTGTACCACGGTAACTACACTGAAAACCTTTGTAAGGGTAGGTGTGAGCTCAAATTAGATATTTGGACCAAGGAAAAGAGTATCTTCTAGTGATTTGTCCTGAAGAATTTCATGAAAACATTCCTCAAACCATAACACACCCGTCTTGAGATCGCCTTTCAAAGGTTGTGTTTATTCCCCTTGTTTCTAACAGGATGAGCCAACGTCCATCTGCGAGTCTGAACGGAAAATGCTACAAGGTTAGCCATCTAAAGCTAGCAGCACCCAGAAACCAAACTCAACCAAACCATATCCAAAATTTTAGGCTAATTAAATGCTCTATTCCCGAATTTTAGGCTCCTCTGGATTTCCCAAAATCGTGGGCGCTGCTAGCTTTAGACTAAAGCTAGCAGCGCCCACCCAGAATCAATCTCAAAATCAATTGTAAAATCTGAAACCCATCCCAAAAGTTAAGAATAATTTTAGGCTCTTGGAAAAAAAATTATCCCCGCCATCAAATTCCAAAAATCAGGGCTGTACAAAGCGAAACAATTAACATAGGTTCTTACGGGCGAATAAACACCAAAATCAAAAACCCTTAGGAAAAATCTGAAACCCCTCCCAAAAGTTAAGAATAATTTTAGGCTCTTGGAAAAAAAATGATCCCCGCCTTCAAATTCCAAAAATCAGTGCTGTTCAAAGCGAAACAATTAACATTGGTTCTTACTGGTGAATAAGGTATGTTGTAGTCCTAACAGGAATTTTCCATTTTTTGGGAAGGAAAGAGAGAAGCCCAAAATTATTTGTGGGTATATTAGTATTTCCTATAATGTGTGGAATATGAAGTTCAATTTTCAGAAGCTAATTCGTTGTAGTTCAGGTGTTATAAGAACTCAAATATTGAATATCGAAAAAAAGTGGGTGTGTTTTGGTTAATATTCTATTTTTTTTTCAATCAGAACAATGCTAGCCCAAAATTATTTGAGATTGGCATATTGATATGTAATGTATGAGCAATTGCTAATAAATTCCCCATTTGAATTAGTAAAGTAGTTCAGAGATTATTTTGTGAGATATGAAAAATTAATCGAAAGGTATGTTGTAGTCCTCACGAAATTTTCCATTTTTTGGAAAGGAAAGAAAGAATCCCAAAATTATTTGTGAGTGTAACCATATTGCTTATACTATGTTGTATACAACGTTTAATCTTCGGAAGATAAATCCTTGTAGTTGAAGTGTTATAAGAACTCAAATATTAAATATCGAAAAAAAGTGGGTGTGTTTTGATTAATATTTTATTTTTTTATCAGAACGGTGCTAGCCCAAAATTATTTAAAGTTGGCCTATTAATACGTAAATGGGCAATTGTTAATAAATTTCTCATTTGAATTAGTAAAGTAGTTCAGAGATTATTTTGTGAGAAACGAAAAATTAATCGAAAGGTATGTTGTAGTTCTCACGAGAAGATTCAATTTTTTGGAAATGAAAGAGAGAAGCCCAAAATTATTTGTGGGTATAACCATATTTCTTATTATGTTTTGTATGTCACACACCTTTCCAAGGAGCCAAATCCTTGTAGTTCAGGTTTTATAACAATGGAAATATTAAATGTTGGAAAAGAATTGGGAAAGTTTTTAGTAATATTAATTTTTTTCAATAAGAACGGCTCTAGCCCAAAATTATTTGAAATTGTGATATTAATAGGTAATGTATGAGCAATTGTTAATAAATTTCTCATTTAAATTAGTAAATTATTTCAGCGATTTTTTGTGAGGAATGAAAAATTAGTAAAAAGGTATATTCTAGTTCTCATGAGAATTTTTCCATTTTTTTGGAAAACAAAGAGAGAAGCCCAAAATCATTTCTTAGTATATCTGTATTCCGTATCGTGTTGTATATGGCCTTCAATTTCCAGGAGCCAAATCGTTGTAATTCAGGTGTTATAAGAACGCAAATGTTGAATATCGAAAAAAATTGGGTGTGTTTTGATGAATATTCCAATTTTTTCCAATAAGAACGGTGCTAGCCCAAAATTATTTGAGACTGGCATATTGATAGGTAATGCATGAGCAATTGTGAATCAGTTCCTCATTTGAATTATTAAACTATTTCAGAAATAATTTTGTGAGGAATGAAAAATTAGTTAAAAGTTATACTGTATTTCTCCCGAGAATTTTCCACTTTTTGGAAAAGAAAGAGAAGCCCAAAATTATTTGTGGGTATAACCGTATTCCTTAATATGTGTTGTATGTCACACGCCACTGCCATGAGCCATATCCTAGTACTTCTGGTTTTATAAGAACGGAAATATTGAATATCGAAAAAAAAATATGGACTGGTTTTGACTAATATCCCTTTTTTAATACAAACTAATATAGCCCAAAATTATTTGAGATTTGAATATTATTAGCTAATTTATGTGCATTTGTTAATAAATTCTTTATTTGAATTGGTACAGAATTTTGGGGTTTACTTCTTCAGAAGTGGAAACGTGGTCAAATGTATATTGTAGTTCTCATGCGAATTTTTCTTTTCTTGGAGAAGAAACCGCGAAGTTCAAAATGATTCATCAGTATAGCCATATTCCCTATCATGTGTTGTATATGGCGCTTTATTGCCAGGAACGAAATCCTTGTAGTTCAGGTTTTATATGATCGCAAATATTGGATAGCAAAAACAAAAGTTATTCTATTGATTATTATTCCTTTATTTTTCAATAAGAACGTGTCTAGCCCGAAATTATTTGAGATTAGCAAATTGAGAAGCAATGTATGTGCAAATGTAAATAAATTCTCTTTTGAATTAGTAAAGTATTTTGGAGTTAATTTTGTGAGGAATGAGAAATTGGTCAAGAAGTATATTGTAGTTTTCACGAGAATTTTCCATTTTTTGGTAAACAAAGAGAGGAGCCTACAATTTTTTCTGAGTACAGCCGTATTCCTTATCATGTGTTTGAAAATGACAGTATCAAACGCGAAATACCTGTAATTAAGGTAACGTAAATATTGAATATCGGTAAAAAGTTGGGACTGTTTTGATTAATATTCCTTTAATTATTTGAAGTTGACATATTGATGGCCAATGTATGATCAATTCTAAATAAATTCCTCTTTTGAATTAGTACAGTATTTTGGAGTTTATTTAGTGATAAACCAAAATATGATCAAAATTTATATAATAGTTTTCACACTAATTTTCCAATCTTTTTAAAAGAAAGCGAGTAGTCCAAACTTATTAGAGAGTATAGCCGTATTCCCTATTATGTGTTGTATATGACATTAAATTTCCAGGAACGAAATCCTTGTAGTTTAGGTTTTATAACAAAACAAATATTGAATTTTGCAGGAAAATAGGGTATTTTGATTAATATTCAATTCTTTTCAATAAGGATGCATCTACCCTAAAATGATATGCGTGTCGCGATTTTTGCCATAATGTGCATGTTATTTGTAGAACATTGGATTGCTTGAAGCAAAATACCTGTAGTTAAGTTTTGAAAAAAAACCAACAAATATCTGAGATCGGTAAGTATTTCGGACAGTTTTTTTTACTTTGCTTTTCTTTCTCATAAAAAACATGACAATGCCCAAATTATTTCAAGATCGCATCTTATTTGCTGGTATGTGTTCAATTGTTAGTAAATTCCATATTTACATTTGTTAGTTAAGTTTGTTTTCTTTTTTTTTTTGACAAATGAAAGATTGAGAAAAAATGTAGTTTGCCTTTTATACTAGGCATTATTCTTTTCCCATTTTTGGATTTCTCTATTATTGATTGTGATTTTAGAATTGTAGATGTATAGTTAAATAACTATTTTATCTTTTAATTCGTCGCTGCTTTTTGGAGAGAATTTTTCTTGTATGAAATATTTAACAAGTCCATATTGGATGTTTACATAGGAATGAATCAAAGTAATTATTTTAAGGCTTGATATTGATCCTGTCGGAATAAATGGTAAAACTCTCAACAAATACATTTTTTTCTTTTTTATTGTTGGAAATACATGTGTACAGTATAATTTTTCCAGAATATGTGTGAAGTTTCTCCGGATTTCCTAGTTTTGAGATAGTGAGATTCTAGCTTCTCCATCCTCGTTTTTGCTAATTTGATTTCGGGGCGTTTTTTGATGGCACTAAAGAACCCAAAATTATGGCCCAAGATTTTTTGAGTTGAGTAGCTATTGGGATGGTTTTAAATATTTGTTATCGTACATAGGGGTGAGTTTCGAAATTTTGAAAAGGAACAAAAGTTTCGCATGTTTACGACCACACAAATATTTTCGAATTTTCAGTACGGGTGGGTGTTAAATTAACAACCCACAATTTTTAACCTTAATTTCGGAGATTGTAGGGTACCAAAAATAATGTTTCTGGTGTCACTGAAGAGCCCAAAATTATCCCAAACTTATGGTGGGAGAAATTTTGAAATTTGAGAATTAGGGGTGGTTTTGATTTTTTGTTTTCGTATTTAGGGGTGTGTTTTGAAATTTTGAAAAGTGGCCCCGAGGAGCCCAAAATTCACTTGTTTTGACCGTACAAAAAAATTTGAGTTTTGAGGAAGTGGGGGCGCTAGCTTTACCACCCCTATTTTTGAAACCTTAATTTCGGGGTGTTTTGGGGTACCAAAAATAATGTTCTTGGTGTCACTGAGGAGCCCAAAATTCGCCTAAACGTACGGCGGAAGAATTTTTGAAATTTGAGAATGAGGGGTGGTTTTGATTTTTTGTTTTTGTGTTTAGGGGTGAGTTTCGAAATTTTGAAAAGTGGCCCACAGAAGCCCAAAATTCACTTGTTTTGATCGTGCAAAAAAATTTGAATTTTAAGTAAGTGGGGGTGCTAGCTTTACCGGCTAAAATTTGAAATCGTAATTTCGGGGTGTTGGGAGGTAGCCCAAAATGTTTGGAAGGGGGCTGAAATTAGCCCAAAATTATAGCACAAGAAATTTTGAGTTTTGAGAAAGTGGGGGTGCTAGCTTTACCGACGTAGTGGCGCCTGCTATTACAAGCACACCGCCCAGACCTGGTCCCTGCCGAGTACCGCCGTGTGTGTAAATAAATAAAACGGTGCCCGGCGGGAGCCGCCTCGGCCGATGCCCGATAGTCTGGCGGAGGCCAATCCGCACCTGGAGACTCCCGCGCCACCACCCGGAGCCTCTCGATGCCCCTAGACCCTGTCAAAGAAGATAGTGAAGTGATGGAGCAGTTAAAATGTAAAAAGTGTAAATAGTAATCAGTGACAGTGACACCTGTGCTTAGTGTTAGGTCAATTCAGGATAAGAGAATTTCGCTAAGATAAAAGCAATAAGGACGCGACAGAGTCGCCTATGAAGTAATTGTAATTAGATGTAGGTTGTTGAAGTAATGATAGTGTAAATAATACAAAAGAGGTGTGTCAGTTACACAAGAGAGGAAAATCCTCAGACTATTATAAATAACGCAAGAAAGGTCAAAGCAATCTTGAACTCTCCAACCATCCAATATATACATGCTATGTAGTGCAAAACTACCATCATGTATAAAAATTGTTCTGTCGACAATAAATTAATAATTATTCGCCCGTAAGAACCAATTTAGTTGTTTCGCTTTGTACAGCCCTGATTTTTGGAATTTGAAGGCGGGGATAATTTTTTTCCAAGAGCCTAAAATTATTCTTAACTTTTGGGATGGGTTTCAGGATTTTACAATTGATTTTGAGATTGATTCTGGGTGGGCGCTGGTAGCTTTAGTCTAAAGCTAGCAGCGCCCACGATTTTCGAAAATCCAGAGGAGCATAAAATTTGGGAATAGAGCATTTAATTAGCCTAAAATTTTGGATATGGTTTGGTTGAGATTGGTTTCTGGGCGCTGCTAGCTTTAGATGGCTTACAAGGTTTCTAGCAGCTGTCCAATTTCGGTGCAGTCGAGCATTATCAAATATTTTTGGCACTGGTTCTGCTTTCTGGGATTTGGGGGTTTGCTATGAAACGAAAACAAACATGAATTGTCGCGCTCTGATAACGAAAAAGTGGAAAAATCCAGATGCTAAATCAAGAAAAAAATCCTCTACCACACGGTTTAGTCAGAATCCCTGTTTTGTGGGCCCTTGATACCAAAAAGCAATTGACAGCAACACTTCCGTCCGTCTGTCCGGTGTACGTCGACACTAGCGCCTCAACCGTGCGTAGGATTTTGTCCAAACTGAAGAAACCCCTGTCCATCTGGCCTGAGTCAAAGATCTGACATTTTGAAAAACATTAATTAATTTTTGAGGGTACTTAACATGAAGCCCCTAGGGCATTTTCAAAATTTTCACCAAAATGGCTCCAAATTTTTTCTTCAAATTTCTTATAAGAATAGAGTATAATACGCATTTAAAGGTGGCGTAGGTCCGATTTTCACTATTAACTCTGAATTTCGTTAATTGCAAAATTTTGAATTTATTTCGAGGTCTTCCTATAACTACAAAATTGAAGATACAGATTTTTTCTTCAAATGCAAGTTGTTCTCTATAATAAGTTCTTTCATAAAGGTCATGCATATTTTTACTTTCCCGTATACGTACGTATACACGAAGTGATATACGTAGTATACGGAAAGTTATGTAAAGCTGCGCGAAAAAATGGCAAATTTTCGCTAGAAAAAATTCGTTGCCGGGCGCTGATAACAAAAAAGTCGATAAAACCAGTTGCTAAATTAATAAAAAATTCCCTAACAAGTGTTGTAGCCAGAACCCGTCTTTTGTGGGTCCTTAATACCGAAAAACCAATTGAAAGGAAAACGTCCGTCTGTCCGTCCGACTGTGAACACTGCTAGCGCCTAAACCATAAGTACTATTTCTTCCAAAATGGATATTCCCTGGTCGATCTGGTTCTAGTCAAAGCTTTGAGATTTTGAAAAAGATTCTGTAAAAATTGGGGGTATTTTACATGAAGCCCCGGGACATTTTCAAAATTTTCTCAAAAACGGCTTCAAATTTTTTCTTTAAATTTCTTGTAAGAATAGAGTAAAATTCACTTATTAAGATGGCATAGGTCCGATTTTCACGGATAACTATCAATTTTCGAAAATTAAAAAGTTTAATTTTCGACGTCTTTCTGGAACTACAAAATTGCAAATCGAGATTTCTCTTTTAAATAAAATTTGTTGTTCAAAGTGAGTTCTTTCATTAAGGTCATGTACATTTTTTTGTAAATTTTAGTACTTTTCGCGCAATATTGCGTGTAATATGTGCAATTTAAAAAATATACAAAAACATGATTTTCTCAAAAACGGCTCTAAATGTTTTCTTAAAACTTTTGGTGAGGATAGTGCTAAATGTACCCTATGAGATGACATAAACTCCATATCGCTCTATTCTTTTGTTTTTTTGAAAAAATTGCAAAAATGTAATTTGACTTGTCTGTCACGTCATTAATATTTACGTTATCGATGATTTTTACATTATTATATTTATGAGTACATGTGCTTTAAATAATGGCAAGTGAAGTTTCTCGAAAACACAACCTTTTTCTGTGAAAACTAGCTCAAAATTCTGCATTTTCAGAAACGCTTCAAACGCCATTTTCTTATAAATGGCTTGAATTTTTTTCTTCAAAGTTTTGGAACGGATAGTGCTAATTGCAATCTTTAATATGACGTAAAGTTCATTTGAGGGTATTTGTTTGTTTTTTCAACAATTACACAAATGTAATTTTTTGGAAGATTTCTCACATCTTTAATTTGCGCATTACCAGCACTTTGTAAACACTATTGTATTTGTGAGTTAATGTGCTTCAAATGACTTCAAATGAAGTTTTTTGAAAACTCAAAACTTTTCTGAGGAAATTAGCTTGAAATTTCGCATTTTTAGGAGCACTTAAACGCCATTTTCTTAAAAACGGATACAAATTTTTAAAGAAAACTTGCCATATAGGACGAGGGTTTTGTGTTCTTTATTATTTTAAAATTAATATATCCTTTCTACTATTAGGAAATCGACAAATTTAAAAAATGTCAAAACATTTGTTGTAGTTTGGGCGGCGATAGATGGCAGCTGGCACGAGTATGTTGCAATTCCGAATAGCTAGCCGAGACCGAAGGAAATAGAAAACTAATACGGGAAAGTCTGTGCCATTCTGTAGCTACCACTAGTTTATTTTTTTTAGTAGTTTCCTGCAATATTACGACCTATATGTGCAATTTTAAATGACTACAAAAACAAGATTTTCTCAAAAACGGCTCCAAATTTTTTCTTTGAACTTTTGAAAGGGGTAGTTCTAAATGTACTCTATGAGATGATATGAACATCAGTCGGCTATGTTCTTTTATTTCTTTTAATTAAAAAAATGGAATGTTTTTGACTTGTCTCTCACGTTAATATTTACATTACCGGCGATTTTTTCACATTATTATGTTTATGAGTACATTTGCTTTAAATAATGTCAAATAAAGCTTCTAGAAATCTCAACAGTTTTCTGTTAGCCGAAAAGTTGAAGAAACGTTGAAACGCCTTTTTTCATAAATTACTCCAAATGTTTTTTCATACTTTTCGAACGGATAGTGCTAATTGCACTGTTAAATATGACGTAAAGTTCATTTTGGTTTTTTTTGTTTCTTCAAAAATTATACAAATGCAATTTTGAATGATATCTCACTTCACGCCGTGTGTTTTTAATGACTTCTTATGAAGTTTTTCGAAAACTCAAAAATTTTCTTTGAAAAAGAGCTTCAATTTTCGAATTTACAGCAGCGCTTAAACGCCATTTTCTTAAAAACGCCTCCAAATTTTTCAAAGAAATTTTATATTTAGGAACCATGTTTTACTGTTCTTTAATATTCGTAAAATAATATTTCCGTTCTATTATTAAGAAACCCCAAAATTACGAAAATGTCAAAAAATTATATTTGGGTGGCGATTGATGACAGCTGGCAAGAGTATGTGTCAAGTCCGAATAGCTAGCTGAGACCAAAGGAAATAAAAATCTAAAACGGGAAAGTCTGTGACATTCTGTAGCACCACTAGTTAAATCTTGCATATAATTCACACAATATGGTACTAAAACTTCCACAAAAAAAATCGAAAAAAATGTACGTAAACTTAATGAAAGAGAACTATAACTATAGAGAGAGAAAATATTGGAAGGAAAAATCTCATGTGTTCAATTTTGAAGTTGTAGGAAGACGCCGAAATAATTCCAAACTTTTGCAGTTTCCGAAAATTCAGAGTTAACAACGAAAATAGGATCTACGTGACCTTTATGTGTACTTGACTTTAATGTACTTTTGCAATTTTTTAGTATTCAGAGTTAACAGGGAAAATCGGACCTAGGTCACATTTATAAGTATATTTTACTGTACGGTACTGTGATATACCAAAATGGGAGCCATTAACGTTATGGGGAAATGTATTTCAGAAGTGGAGTATAGCTGAGACAGAGACGATCGCGGCAGTCGCTAAGGGGTAGAGTAAACAGTCATCATTAGGGTTCATTTTGTTAATGAAAAATAGTACATACTATGTATGTATACACAGTATTATGTATACATACCAGTGGCGTAGCGTCAGGGGACGCTGAGATGCTGAGCATCCCCGTATATAAGAACCTTAAATACTGTATTGATAATCTTACAAGTGGTCTGTTCAGCGAAACACGTTTTGTATTAATTTAAAATTGATTTCCTATGATTGAATTCGGCGGGCTGTTGAAGCTGGCCTCTGATTGCTTGAAAGCTAAAATACTTCAGCGTCTGCCGCCAGATTGCGACGAGCAATGACGCATGCGCAGATGGCGAGGTCCCCCTCTCCCCTCTTCACCCCTGGCCCAGAGAAACCCGACTGCTTTACGCTAGCGTCTACTGCGGAAAGAAGCTCGTTTGTGCACGAGAGCGCAGCACACTTCAGGCGTTCAGTAAATTATCTTTCTCTCTCTCACTCGGGAGTCCCCGCTTGGTCATGGTACAAACTGTAGAAATAGTGCCTGACTACTATTTCTTAATTAATATCCAAGAAATTGTATTATCTCTTAAATAGATTACATATTATTTAAGTCTGCAATGTATAAATTAACAAATGGTCTTATTGCCATTCGCGTATAAGAATTAAAGCTGAGCCATTGTATAATTTGCTTTCAAGACATCGGCAGCCCTGACTGCTGTGAGGATTTTGTGGGAAGCGCCTACACCGTCGTAAGCAATCGAGATCGTGGAAGTAGTCCCAGAGTATCTGCCTTGTGTTGCGTTCGCCTGTTAGACGAAGTAGTTGATAGTGACATTTTGTGTGTTATTGTTGAGCATCCCCAAACGTGTGAGTCACGCTACGCCACTGATACATACATACTATGTACTATATTTCATTAACAAAATGAACCCTAATGATGACTGTTTACTCTACCAGTATGTATACATAGTATAGTATGTACAGTACTATGTATACATACATAGTATGTACTATTTTCCATTAACAAAATGAACCCTAATGATGACTGTTTACTCTACCCCTTAGCGACTGCCGCAATCGTCTGTCTCAGTTATACTCCATTTCTGAAATACATTTCCAAAGGCAAAAAAGAATTGATTTCCTGGGCCAATTTTGAAAATAACAATTACATTAAGTCAAGATCAAAATTACATAAAAATCTTACAGAAACTTAAAAACAGCACTTAAAAAATCAAAAAAAAAAGTTTCACTAATCACTCGAGAGAAAACTCACTACAACACACCGCTTTCGGCAATACAAAGGTTTTTGCCGTGCAAAATGGCGCCTAGGGTGGCCTCACCGCCAAGGCGACAATCATCCATCTATAGGCGACAATCAACCATCCATCTAGGAGTATATATACACATCATTGATTAATATAACTCGACCAAGTTGAGAATGATGTTTACAGGAGCGCGCCACTGTCTGTGTTTACAGCCGAAACGAAAGAGACGGAGATATAAGGACATACATATCAAATTAAAAATGGGACCCCGCCAAACTTTTTCGGGAAAAGGGCGATTTATTTCGTTACAAATCTGATACCTTTCCAATTAATATTTTAACTGTATTTGGACATGTCTGCACCTCGTATTGGAAGAAATAAAATTTTATTTTTCTCTGTAGAATGATTCAATTTTGATCGAATTCCTTTGATGAGGTGAAAATTTGTAGTGTAACATTCAAATACTTGTAAATCATTTAATTTAACTTAAGTAGTTTCTCAGAATATATACCAAATCAAATTCTTATTATACAAAAAGAAACTACCACTGTAATTAAGAATATTTTAAATACTAGTGACAGTAAATTTAATGTTTTGGTACTTTATTGCATACCTCACAAATCGCATAAAGTATAAAAAAAGATGAATGAAGAAGAATACAATATGTTTGAATTCAACCGTAACATTTCATTTCATTTCATCCATAACAATTTTTCTTCTTGATGTCACTTTCGATCGTTTCGGTGATGTTTTCAAAAATTCATGTCTTTCAGCTTCACATAACTTTAAGCTTGCTGCCGCTGAACGTTTGATTAACTTTAAGCTTGCACTGCTTCTTGGAGGTATTTTAGGTCTGTCTTTTTCACTAATACAAAATTTAATATTATATGCAAGTCGCATATTCGCCTGCCCATGAAGTGTCACACCTCGACGAGAACTCATATTTCCCAAAGCTACACTGATAAACAATTCGCTTCATGCTCCTCGCGACTTTTTTTTAGCGAAACTGACTGTATAGACCTGTGTTTACACTGTTAGTTCCACGACGCGCCGCAGTCACCTCCTTCATTCTTCGCTTGGTGGAGCTATACCCATTACATCGAGTTTCATTCGGTACTTTTTCTACGACTCATGGTAAATTTTATAAGTTAAACTTTTACATTGAATCGTTTCGTGGCAATTGGCATGCAGGATTCAGCCAAAGCCACCTATAGTCTAGGCCGTGTATTAGGTCGCTCTATATTCGCAATATGGCAGCTAAAAGGATTTCCTGTCGGAATAGCCAACTTAGGAAACAATCATTCCGATCAACTCTCTTGCTTTTGTTTCCTTTGTTGTCATTCACTTCTCGTGCGGTTGAAGAGTTCACAGTACAATAATGTTTGTCTCGTTTTTCGTAAAAATTAAACAAGATTTTAATCTAGAAACGAATATTAACTCGGTGAACAATTAAACTAAATAAGAGTTGTCATTATCAGCAAGTGCAAGCGTGAGTGATGTTAAGGTGCGCCAAGTGCAAATGAAAAATATACATTTAAAAGTTATCCGTGGTCTTGTGCTAAACGTTTTCTGCTGACTTGTGTTAATAATTATTTTGAGATGGTAGTGTTATCAGTTTATTCATGATTTATCTGTCAGTTAAGATTTACGTTGAAAAAAATAAATACCACAATTATTTAAGATTATTAATTTACATATACATGGTAATTTTTGTCACCTAATTAATTGTTTCTAACAGTCCTGAGATATTTAATATTTATGCGATGTATCCATTTTATTTATCTGCTTGATTAAATTATCTTTCAAAAGTTAGTGATGCTTTAAAAAATAAGAAATTCATAATTAATATAAGTAATCTTCAGTAAGTTGCCTGTTCTAACCAGTGGCAGACTTATACCTATTTCTTCTCTATTAAAATGGGGTGTGGTACATGTTACAGGGATAGTTATGATAATAAATGGAACTTTTGATTTTTTTAAAAGTTATAAAGTTGCACAATGATATTGCACTCTTGAATTATCAGTTATTGGACTCCAATACCATAAACTACTCCCTGATTATGCAGTCATTTCGCAGTACAACCTCACATTAACTTGCTAAATAATTCAAATCAGGATGATCATATTATACTCTAGTTTCCACTGTACTCCAGTTTTCCAAATGCATGCCAAATTATTACCAAAAGGCATCCAAGTAGTAAAAGATTAATATATTTATTACCCCACTTACACACACTCTTGTGATAGGGATTGTGAAAAAGATCAAGGTAAGACAATGGTTATTTTCACTATTAAAATTAGTTTATGTCAAAGAAAATTTCGAAATGCATGTGGGATTTGAGAGAAATGAGGTGCCACTTGTCCAAAACAAAGTTACAAGTAATATTGAAAATGTTACCAACAAACGGTTACAAACAGCTACAAAAAACTGAAACAATATTAACGTTCCAGGAAAAAATATAAGAAATTGCCATTCATAAATATAGCCATGTTTCATTAATAAACTACAATATTTGGTGTGCTGGGCTTTGTTTGGGTTCTTAATATAATTCCTTAGGAAGTACTCTTAAAAATAATTGTTTCACTTTCATTCACAAGGGCATAACTGTCTTCCTTACCACAAATAAAACCAATGTTTTTTACCATACGCTTCAAGGTTTGAGAGTCTTGAAAATTGAACATATCATCACCCACAATCTTTGAAGAACAGGTTTCTTATAGAAATACTAAGACCTACATAAAATATAATTCATGGTACTTCTCATAAAATACTACAAAATATGGCGATCATATTGTATAGATGATTAAATTTCTATAATAACAAAGTAATTAAAAATTTTAAATTATTCTGCACCCTAATTACAATGTATTTTATTGGAAATTCTATCCTTCATGAAATTGTCAATATAGAAGCTGGATGAGTCCTTCTAGGGGTCTTTTTAGGAGTGGTGAGAGCTTCTTGCTTTTTATGTCTATTGATATTTTTTTCAATAGACTTCACACCCTTCTGTAAACATACAGAAAGTTGAAAAAAGAAAATTGGATTTATTATTATTATTATTACATAACTAATGATAATTAATAGTTAGATAATAAATACACCAATAACTATTTTAATTATAAATATTATACCAATCAGTTTTATAAGATAATATTTAGGAAATAATAATAATTTTACCTGTAATAATTTTTTCCATTCGTAATGTCAGAGAAGTGTGATTGAAAATACTTGTTCCTCTGAGTAACAGTACCCCTTCTTCCATTGTTTTCTTCCACAATTCACAAAATAAATTTACAATTCCCATTTGAAGAGAACATTGAATTTCCTTTAACCATAATGACACAATACTAAGAAAAGACCTAGATGTAGTTGGGCTATCCATTATATTTCAATGATTAATGAATTGGAGAATTCAGAAAAGTTAATAATAAATATAATAAAATTAATTCTACACACAAAATACAAAATCGAAAAAAATAACTCTTACTACTAAAACTATTTTGACTATCTCCACTATGCTTAGTGATGAAATCAATTGAAAAATAATAAATAATAAAAACGCATAGAACTAAATTAATACATCTGACGAAATCACTAAATGCAGATTTATGAAAAATAGCAAACCGAAATTCCGAATAGCTAGCAACAATAGCAAACTAACAGAGCACAATCCGCACGAATGGCTTGAATGTTGGCGGAATCTACGGAAGTAGTCATTTTTTCATTGCAAACATAAATTTTAAAAAATGTCCCTAACCCGTAAACGTAATATGTATAGGGTAATTGTGTGAAGGTTGGCAACGGCATGTGTCAACACAAAACGAAACTATCCTAAATCGAGTATGAATACATGTTCTCATCCGACAGTGGCATTTTTCAAAAGTTGTCATGTTAGCTGGTCTTTTTAGCTGGCCATAACTATAGTGGACAGCTTTCTATCCACCGCAGGTGGCTTTGTTTTACCAGACGGCCAAGGGAATACAGAAGTTGCTTCAATTATTCCGATGTTACCATTTTCGTTTTGTTCTTTTCTTTTATTTCTGGAGGTGTCATGCCCACCTTTGATCCACTGGACATTTTAAACTAGACTTATTTTGAAGAGAACCACACTGCAGCGACATCCAACCCAAAATGACTTGCGTTCAGATATTAACCTTATAGTCAAAAGTTCTCTCCAATAACCACGATGGCGCTAGTCAAATAGGATCTAAGTGAAATTATGATTCAATTTATTTTAAATACTATTTCACGTTAAAAATGGCTAAAAATTAAAGAGATTAAATCTGAAAAGATTAATATAATAAATGCAATTTTAATGTACACAATCGAACGAAACATTTACTATAATTATTCTCAATGATTAATGAAGTGTAAATACTTGGTTTGTAAGCTTCTCTGTGATTGGTCAAGAATCTGTATTATAATGAAAACTGTATCATAATGGCTATCATTATGCAACTGGTTGCAGCCAAGAAATGACAGCATTAATCAATGGGAGTAGAAAAAGATACATATGGAAATCAAAAATCGGGCCGGAAGAATATTCTTTTGTTGGGAACAAAAGAGGGATATATTAGGTTTCTTGAAGGTTGAAGATGGCGGGACAGTCACTCTTGCTCACGACACAGCAGCGAGCAGATCAAAGATTTAGCTGTGGATGGGATTAATCTAAAAAAATATTTTTCACAATAGTAGAGCAGGATAAGACGCCGTTCAGGAAAAAGACTGGGGATTTGTTTTGTTCACTGTGGAACAGTACGCCTATAGGCGTCCGTCTGTGACGCAAGCCTAGGGAAGTTAGCGAAATATTAATATTTTTAATTTGATGGACGATACAATTTAATATTGAACGAAAGGAGATTTATTAAGGGAAGAAAGAAGTCATCGCGGGACAACTGAGGAGATTCTAAGAGGCGCCGTCGAAGGGGAACTGAAGAATGCGCGCGAAGAATTAAATGATGCACAGGTCGTTGTTTATTTGAACTATTAGAAATGCAAAACCGGTCATGACCAAAAAAGAATTCGAAGCTTTTATAATAGCTATCGTGTTTCGAAGTTAACGCTAACTGGAAAGTTGAATCATTTTTGTGTTTATAATAAATCACTGTAGATATGTTTGAAAGAAAGCTTATCATTATTTTACAATTCGCGCTATCCAGAATTAGAGTTTCTCTTAACAGAATTTTCAGATTCCTCGCCACTCCGTACGAATGGCAGATTGAATAAGTGATTGAAGAATAGGTAAGCAATACTTGTAAGTTCGAACCGACTGAGCAAGTACGGCGTAGTGAAGCCTGATACGATTAATTTGCAGACAAGAACGAATAATCACATTCGTAATTATTTTCTGGCGCCCAAATTACCAGAAACAGATAATTAAAAATATTCGGAAGTAGCTACAAATATTAATCAAACAGAAATTTAGCAATGTTTCAGTACGTTACTTTTCTTTATAAGTGTAAAATAAGTGTACGTCATATTCAAAATATTCTCCAGAATTCTGACATCCAGACTTGAAAAAGAAATAGATATCGTCATACTAGAAAATCAATTTGGTTTTAGAAGAAGTAAGAGCACGCAACAAGCAATTAAATACTCGTTTTTAATAGAAGCAGAAACCACACTGAATTGGCCCAAAGGGAGGTAAGTCTTCATGAACTATCAAAAAAGCATTTGATCTGACAAACAAAATATCATCCAAAAAATCTAAAACATGTTAGGAGAAGCGCACGCTCTCAGTGTAATGATAAAGAACATTTTAGCATACAACCAAGTTAAAATTGGTGATGGAGTGACCACTTACTACCCGAACTAATGGAGTGTTACAGGGGGACCCTCTTAGTCCTATGCTGTTCAATATTGCTACAGCCAACATTTCAACCATCCTAAGGGAATCAAAAGAAACAACATTAAACATGTACGCAGACGATATTGTTCTCGGAAGCGCAAACAAAGCAGACTTGCAAGCAATACAACTCAAATTAGAAAAATTGGTTGATGAAAACAGCTTTAAAATCAACACGGAGAAAACTGCAGATGATCCTTAGAAATGGTGGAAGAATTTCTATAGATGAGACACTGTTTGTATTTGAAGAACGAGCAGCTGAAAATAGCAAAGAATTTCAGGTACTTAGGAATAATCCTACAAACTTTAACATCGTTCAGCCAATATGTACAGGAAAAGACAGTCGCAGCCACCAAAGTGTATATGCCATCACCAACATTAGACGGCTATCACTATCCACAGCCATGATAGCACCACAATTTCGCCAATAATTACATACGAAACTGATATGGGAGAAACTAACAATCATTGATCTTAAGAATATAGCAAAGGTAAAAGCCCACTTTATTAAAACAGCTCTTGGAGTAGAAAAAACAGCACCTTCAAGACTGGTATATGAGTTAGCGAAAGAAACTTTTTACATAGAAGACCTACGAGTGATGCTACTTCTGCCGTCTACTACTTCGTACAACACACTTACAGAAGAAAGAAGACAGGAAAGAATTCAAATAGAATAAGATTTCTACAACACCGGCCCTACGCTCGACAGAAACTGGGAAAAGACTAATCAAGACCAAAGATATGTTGAGATACGCTATGCAATACGATACATGGATTCCACCGTAAAGTGTATAAAATAAAATTTTAAAAAAATGAACCTAGTGAAAAATCGCAGAGCTTTGAGTGAGTCCAGATCGACAGGGTTTTGTTTAGTTTCGAAAAAATCCTATGTATAGTTTAGGCCCTAGTGTTGTTCACATACACCAAACAGACAGACGGAAGAACATTTTGAGAAAAAAACAACACTTTTTCGATACCAACGACCCATAACTTCTGAAATATAACTATACTAGCGTACCCGTGTAAGAACTCTCTCATTTTAAAACCAACCCTTTCCCAATCCATTTTTCTATCCTTTCTATTACGAAGGAAAGTTGTGAATTAAACGAGTTTATTTTTTAATGTATAAATGTAACTTCTAATGTACTTACAGAACATTATACAAAAATAACAATGTAATTGATGTTGGAAACAAATTTTCAATAAAGGTTTATTCAGCATTATAGAGAGATGATCTTGGAACGATTCGTACTTCTTTAAAAACAACATTTGAAGAAATTATTCAATCTTCCTTGAGAGTTAGCGTTTCGCTTTTCTTGATAGTCACAAAAATAATAGAAAAGGTTTTTACTCGTATGAAAGTAAAGGAAAGTAGTACGAAAATACCGGATCGAGCAAGTACAACCCCACTCTTTGCAATATTATTTAACTTTCCTTGATTTGTTATTAGTAGAGACCGGAAAAATGTGTAGTATTAAACGACAAAATATGTACATAAATACGTAATAAAAACAGTCAGAATATGTAATAAATATGTAAAATTAAAATTCTCTAATTAAAATCATATACATAGCAAAAAATTACATTTAGAAAAACTGCTCACTTTACATCACACAACTTTCTCGTCAGTGGTAAAAAAGCGTAATTTATTATAATCCAGGACCGTTGTTTAGCAGCCAGACTAATCGCAATAGAAGCCATCGCACAAACTGGCCAGATCTACGACCAGCAAACACACACTGAAGCATCTTCATGGAAGTGTTACACGTTGGCGATCGCAAATTTTTCTCAGAAAGTAAGGTTAAATATAACAAAACGCGGTGTCAATGATATTTTAGACACGTAGATTTCCCCAATACTGTAGGAAAAATGCTGGCTTAAAAAACATATATTTTCATAACAAAATATGAAATAAAATTGAAGAAAATTGATAAAATAAGAAAATATATTGTGAAAACAGGAAAATATGTAAAATATGTAATATAGTACTGAACATGTAAAAATATGTAACGAAAAAATTCGATATTGTGTTAGGAGGGCTATGATTCGCCAAGATTACAATTTTGAGAACGTTAAGTAGAAAGACAAAAAATATGTAATTACATAAAAATCCGTTCTCTAGTTATGAGGAACAGAGGGGGTTTTGGAGAGTCAGGGTGCCAGCTTGCTGGGGTGCGCAAATTGAAAAATTATTTTGGTTATTAAGTTAAGTTGGATTATTTTCTGCGTTCTTATGTACCTCAAGAAAAGCAATTCCGAGCTAAAATATAATCAAACTAATATTTTCACCTTTGTGTACTAAATAGCATTTGTTACCGTTAGAAACAATTTCGTAGGCTTAGACTTCACTTCGGTATATGGGAATGTTGCTCAAACGATGTTTGCATATTGTATATCTCAACAAACCGACACCGTGAGTTTAATATCAAACAGTGTATTCTTTACAATATGAGTTTGCAGCTGGGCATTGATGTAGTACATACTTCCAGATACCGCCACCATTTAAATCGTGCGTTTGTACTGCGATCGTTGGTAGTCGTCGAGTGACTTGCCCTATTCTTTCTATTATTTTAAATTTAGTTGCCTTTTTACATTAATTCACGTAGTATTGTGGGACAGTGCGATTTGATTTTTGTTTTTCATTTATTTCAAGCTTTTACTTTAGCTAATTTAAAACGTTTGTTCTTTGTGTTGTTTCATACACAAGTTTTCCCCTACTACCTCCTCATACCCGTGCGAGAACTCTCACGTGTTAGACCCCACACTTATCCTTATCCTTCTATTTCCATTTTAAAAGGGAAAGTAGTTATTACTCCACCAACGAAAGGTGTTTATTTATTTATATATTGTAATATACAAAATATTACAAGGAAACAAACACCGCGCTTTACTCTGGACGATGCGAAGCTGTTATAACTGTTTACTAGGTGACGAATGTGTTGTTTACATGAATGACGTAAGGAAGAACTGATTGAAGGTCTCCGGCGTAATATAAACTCTTTACACACAAAAAAGCATGGAACATAAATAAGCAGGTATGTGTGGTCAGAAATGGACGATAGACATTCTCAATCGGAATGCAAGCATAGAGGAGAGATACAACTAGAGGGCGCGTGAGCCAACTGCGCAGGTTTCAACATTAAGTGTTCGTAAGTCACGTGACTTTGGGACACCGGCAGCTCGTGCTGTACGGTGCTGTATGCAGCTTTTCGTGCTGTTTGCTGTTTGTGGTGCTACAGCGTAATTATTTTGGGACGTTGTGGACATTTGCTCACTGCTTACGATCCAAAATTCTTTTTCTTTTCAAGATGTGCAATAACAATTTAACTTTGCAAATTGTGTTCCACAACTGTGTTAAATGTCAGTTCACGCCAGTATGCAAGTGTGCCACAAGTAAATGATCCTGAACTGGGCAGTGAGGTACCAACTGACCATATGTACTTGCCATCAGTACACAATCTTGAAACTAGATTGTCTCCCTATGTTGTGGACATTGTAACTTACATTGGAGGATTTTTAGTTACAAAGTTGCAAAAGTCTCTTGCTTATGTGGACTGTAAGTTATTTCTTTGCCGGACTGATACTGATGAAGGATCATATTCCTTCATTCAGAGGAAAGATAATAATGGACTGCAATACCCTTCTGCAGATGTTATAAAAATCTGCAAAAGAGCAGAGGTAGAAGTAAGAATACTTCAGGGGAGAAGTGACTTTTTTAAAAAGGCAGCATGTAGTACAATTGTAAATAGATGTCTGAGAGAATTTGTGAATAGTTCTGTTTTTAGTAATTTAACATATATTATTGGTCAAGAGGCCATAATGAATCACAGGATGTATTTAATAAAGGCAATATTGTTTAAATATATTGACATAAGATTAAAACATGCAGGAAGAGAGCACATCCAAATTTACCAAAAAAATAGTACAGATCAATTAACAACAAAATGATTTTATTTAGAGGGACATTAATCCTATGTGTATTTACTGGTGTAAGTTGTGTTTATAGTATGTTAGTGTTAGTAATTTGTATGATTGTAGTTGATTTTTATTAGTAAATTCTTTGAAGAATATGTACTTCTGCTTCCAGGTCAAAGACCCCCATTGCGATCAGGTTTTTGTCCAGTTTTCCTGACCCATTGAGCAAATGCTGAGATGTCCCCTTGTTTTGCTTTTGGACATAAATGTAGCTTCACTACGCCCAAGTTTTGTTGAGCTTACTTGCTAGTGGTGGTAGGAGTAAAGCCAGTGGCATGATACTGTTGTTAGTAACACAAAGAAGAAAAAAATAAAACATCCAGTTTGTTTATCGATGCAAATAGGTTTTATATAACTCGGGAGTGAAAATGTCTAATGATATAGTTAAAATATTGGGAAGAGCTTTTGAAGCTCAAGAAAATGAGTGAAGATGGAACTTTTCCCCCATATATCACATACAGTTTTATACTGTTTTTGACTAAATAAATCAAAATATAAATCAAAGGTAAAAGCCTTTTTCCCTCTATAAATCCTTGAAATATCATTTTGATAACTTGCTATTATAAATGACACTGATGTGAATCTTCAATAGTTGAATGTCTAACATTGAGTAATAGAAATTTGGGTTAATGCATCCCATGGAGTTAATTAATTTTACAAATATTTTTTATTTATAGTCCTATGTAACTGTACTTGTAAAACAGGTTTAGTGGAATATACGGTTGAAAGTGTCAAGTTGGACAAAAATCGGAATTTTCATGTACTTGAGCAAACAGAGCAGAAAAACTTAAATTCACTTTTCTGCTACAAGCAACATTTTTAGGGTTGATTAATAAATGAGAAAATAACGCTGGAATGAAACATCTTAAGTACGTATAAAAATAAATCATTTAATGCGAGACGGGTGTTCTTATAGATGCCACCTAGCTGTCCCAAAGTCACGTGACACTGGCGCGAGAGATGTTGATACCCGGCCGGGCCTTCTGCGCAGCTCGGTGCGCACTCTAGTATATCTCTCCTCTATGAATGCAAGATGATTTTGTTAGAAGCGCGAGTGGTTTTGACGTCTGTTGAAAGTACAGCGGGGCTTTTTTTTGTTTGGTGGAAAAATAATTTTGTTTAGAAGCTCTCTTGGCTCTGAGCTTTCGGAGGAGAAACATCGTTGTGGTAGCTATGCGAAAGTGTTCTGAATGATTTAAGTAAGACATCGCTGTGTTTTATATAACAGGGAGCATACGATTTAGAACTTGGTCAATGCATACGAAAAAGACTTCGTTTAAAGCAATTATTTTATTCACCGACATAGAACATTAGTTGAACGTCGATTAATCATTCTAATTCCGGACTTGACAAATAAGTTTGAAGACATAAGCAGGAATTTACGCGAAACGGAACAGTTCGTGGCCAGGCGTCCGCCCGTGACGCAGACAGTGTTATAGATGATAGGCTTAACAGCTGAGAATTCGGAATTTTTATAAAGGAATTAAATTTAAACATCAAGAGAGAAGCAGATGACTTCGACGACGACCGGTGTGAAGATGGATTTTCGGCGCGGAAGCCAAGGGTGATATAAAACTGCGTGGTCTCTTCTAACAACGCCAAGAGAATTCGGTACCGTTACTTAACTAAATGCTGGCATAAAAAGATTTTAAAGGTCATGACGAAAGAATAGCATAAATTAATGAGGAAACAGCAATTGCATGCAATCAATAGAATTTATATTGTTAAAAAATTAGTCATTTCAATAAATGAAGTTATTGTTGTGCCAAATCTATACGCAATTTTTCGTAATAGTAGAAATAATTTCAGACTTTAGGTTTCTCGGTACAGAGGGCAACCCGGTGACAACCAGCCTGCAGGTAAGCGTGGTGTCATCGTATCGAACCCAAAACTGAGCTAACAAATTAATGCATTTCAGGAAAAGATAATATTAATGGGAAGTTCTTCCCTGGCGCCCAAAGTAAATAGTTTATGAACGAAATAAATATTTAAATTCCTAGGAAGTAAAAAATTCATTATTATCACTATATATATATATATATATATATATATATATATATATATATATAAGGTAACTTGCAATGTACTAATACAATATCAAATAAAATAAAAAATGCAATTGAGGTTTAAAAGAAATTTTCAATAAATATTTATTCAGTATCATGGAGAATTTTGTCATGTGGATTTTTCTTGGAACAATTCACAACACTTCCTTAAAGACAACATTTGAAGTAATTATTTAATATTCTTTGAGTTAGCTTTTAGCTTTTCGTGATAGTCACAAAAATATTAGAAAAGCTTTTTACTTTTGAGGAAGCTATGTATCTGAAACCATTGACTTAAAATTTCATCGAATGACAACGAAAATATTGCGAAAGGTAAAATACGCAGACCACAGATATATAGAACTAGATTGGAAATGCTGCCCCAGCAAGTGAAGCCAAGCGGGAGAAGGTAAGATGGCGGCGCGCGCAACTTTTGACTTCATTTATACGGGTAGCAATGGTAATATAGTCTTAAACAACTTAAAGTATATCTTTTGCTTGATCATAATTTGTTTGCCAACCGCAATGCTTTTATTTTGCATTAGGAAAATATCAATAAATGATAATTTATTACTGTAATAATTACTGTAAATTACTCCTTTCAGCTAGGAAATGATCTAGTTTAAACATAACCGATCTTTAGTACTTACTATATTTTTCATTTACCGCAATGAGATGAGAAAAGTTAAATTTTAAATGCCACTTTTTTGTCAATCTTACTCCTGCTAAGTAATTCGCTTTACTGGCGATTTTTAGAAATAGTGAACTGTTAAGAGAGACAGTACATCTAATTTTTGATCATTCAAGTATTTAATGCTTGAACTACATATGTTAGCTCCAATGAACTAATTTCTGCAGCACTCAATAAAGTGTAATTTATCAGGTATTATATAGAAAGTAATTGAGGTTATAGAGGTGCAAAGCTTACGAATACAGATAAGTATTTCGAATGTCATCCGCGGAAGGACTATTGAAATTTTTAAAATTAAACTCATGAATCAGACAGTGGTTCACTTTGTTAGGATTATTACTCGTAACATTAAAACGAGTATGATCATACAACTCATTTGCTTTGCATTCATGTATAACGCCTCAGATCGGGGTGATAGTAAGATGGCGTCACGCGCAGTTTCTTGGCTTCAGTGCTACCCTAGCGTCCAGCATAGGCATTGCCAATCTATTTACTATATATCTGTGACGCAGACTTCACACTTCACTGTACACCCACATCCCTCCTCAAATAGGTACACAGCACTTACAGACTCCGGTAAAACGTTAATTGATTGGTTTCACTATACGCATAAGAAACAATCGCCATAGGTATCAAGCAACTATAATAATACTTCTAGTTGTTGCTGGAGAGCAAATTTTGAATGAATGATTTGCAAATAAACCTCGTCAGACTGTACAAACCACGATGTATACAGAAAGCGTAAATATAAGATTGACGAATCTAAGACTTCTAAGCGTGTCGCCACAGAAATGGCTACCAGCAAGAAGGGCTAAAATATTTAGGTGGCTTTGGTGGTATTGAAGCGCCGAACCAAAAATTTAATTGAAGAATGTCCAAAAATGTCTCATCTTGTGTCTGATGGTGTGAAAAACGTTTCTTTGAAAAATTTTAGTTTTTAAGACCTTAAACGCTTTGTTTAGGAGTTATTTGACAAAAAACTTTGACAAGTGTTCGGGTTGCATTTCACTTGAATATTTAGATGCGTTTTTCAAACAAATTCTTAATATTTTTAAAGTCAAAGTGCAGTTCATCACGTCTCCGTAAATTCTCTTTATTTATAGACTTCATTTATAAAGATTGGTTGCGTGTAAGAGCTGCAACGGAAAGGTATACTACTGAAATAATACAAGAGACGATAACGTATTAGAGGGACTAATTTACTACATTTTAGAACATGATTTATCCACATTTTCTGTATCAGGGATCTACAATACGAGATTTTCTGTCAAAAAATTGCCGTTTTGCCGAAGAATTAATAGATAACTGTCTCTTTATTTTACATATGTGTATATATATATATATATATATATATGTATATAAAACTCCATCTTAGACCGATCTCAATGAAAGTTGGCACTTCTACGTGTTTTTTCACCGAGAAGGTTTATGTGTTATTAATTCTGTTGTAACTCCACTACATGGCGCTACATATTCACGTTAAATGAAACCTGCAACACACTCGGCAGCATTTTGAATCTATATCGTTAAATATCTCCTAAACAAGGCGTTCTAGGGCCTTAAAGAAAAGTTTCTCACACCGTAATCTACAGAATGAACTCTTCCTGAACATTCTATTAAATTTTTGCTGGTACGGCGTTTCCCATTACCTCACCTGCTCAGAGACGTGCAGAATCTGCAAGTAAATGTGAATGAGAGGATCAGAGAGCGGCAGAGACCGAGACACATAGAGACAGACAGGGACAGGATAAGGGAGGGAGGGAGAGACAGTGAGAAACGGTGATGGGAGGGGAAATAGATAAAGGGCAGAACAATGTCTACCGGGTTTTCCTAGTTATGTATATTACTCGGTATATACGTGCGTATACGAGAAAGTAAAAATAGAGGGCGTTAATGTCGATTTTTGAGAAGTGGCGAGGCCCAGCTAAGTATGTCAATTCTTCCCGCAATACATGGGGAATATCATTCAGAAAAACAACAACGAAACTTATAGCAATAAACTCTTGAAAAATTATTTTATACTAATTTTGTAAGGTGAAGTAAGCAATGAATATGAACACCACTAGGTGAGGACCAATAAAAGTCCTGATGTTTTGTTCCTTGAAGTTGACTGAAAGCCGATTTGGATGGAAGAAGAGGCTAAGAGCGTGTACCAACTCAGCATTTCGGTCTGAAAGGTTGCGGGGACGAGTCCCACCTTGGGCATGGCTGTTGTTCCGAGACTCTCATGTACGCGTTGACGCGAAGGGCCTCGCAGTGTGCTGAGGTCAGATCAGAGGAGCCCGCAAGTGTGTTGGCGTGTGGTGTGCGGTCGAAAAATCATCCCATCGGGACGTAAAAGGTAACTGGCTGTCGGCTGGGAAAAGCCATAGAAAAAAAAAGTTGACTGAAAGAGTTTGACAAAAAGTTGTGATGGCGCCTACAGAATAGGCAACCAACCACACACGTTTTAGAGAGCTGATGTAGGTGTTGCACCAATAGCAATACCAACGTCCGGATTAATTTGGAGATAATGTATTAACAAAATAATGAAGTTCTTACCTACATATAAACGAGTTCCTTAACCTTCAAAATTTATTGATTCAATACAGAAATACTTGTTCTTACAATACATCAATGTCAATCCTACAGTAAACACGTTACAAACGCGATGTGATTTTATTACAGATATAAATGTGCCATTGACAAAGAAGGTAATAACAAAACAAGTAAGACACATATCGATATTCAGTTGGTAAAAATACGTATCGGGCATTTTATATAAACTAGGAAAACCCGGCAGACGTTGTTCTGCCCTTCATCTCCCTCTTTCCCCTGCCATCTAGGTTTCTCACTGTCTCTCCCTCCCTCTCTCACCCTGTTCCTGTCTGTCTCTTTTTCTGCCGCTCTCTGATCCTCTCATTCACATTTACTTGCAGATTCTGCACGTATCTGAGTAGTTGAGGTAATATTGGGAAGCGCCGTACCAGCGAAAATGTAATAGAATGTTCAGGAAGAGTTCATTATGTAGATTACGGTGTGAGAAACGTTTCTTTAAGGAACTAGAACGCCTTGTTTAGGAGATATTTAACGATATAGATTCAAACTGCTGCCGAGTGTATGGCTGCCGCGTAAACTGCTGCCGAGGATATGTAGTGAATATGTAGCGCCATGTAGCGGAGCAGAATTAACAACACACAAACCTTCTCGGTGAAAAAACACGTAGAAGTGTCAACTTTCGTGGAGATCGGTCCAACAGTTTTGGAGTTTTGCTCTTATATACTTACCAACATACTGTTTTATATATATATATATATATATATATATATATATATATATATATATATATATATATTAGATTAATAGCTAGTGGTGTCACAGAATAACATAGACTTACCGTATTAGTTTTCTAATTCCTTGTGTCTGGGGTCGCTATTCGAAATTGCCACATACTCTTGCCAGCTGCCATCTATTCGCCGCCCAATGTACATTTTTTTTACTTTTTCTTAATTTTTCGGTTTCCTAGTAATAGAACGGAAATATTAATTTTAGAGTATTAAAGAATATTAAAGAACCCTAAAACCTCATCCCAAATGCCAATTTTCTTTGAAAAGTTTAGAGAAGTTTTTAAGGAAACAGCAATGAAATATTCGAAATTTCAATTTTTTTTTCACAGAAAATTTTCGAGTTTTCGAAAAACTTCATTAGAAGTCATTTTAAGAAATTTTACTCACAAATACAAATGTATTTACAAATTGCTATAAATGTGCATATTAACGGTGTGAGATATCTTTAAAAAATTACATTTGTGTAACATTTTAATAAACAAAAAAATTCCCAAATTGAACTTGAAATCACATTAAAGAGAACAATTATCCGTTCGAAAACTTTGAAGAAAAAATTTGGTGCCATTTATGAGAAAATGGAGTTTGAGCGTTTCTGAAAAGAGGGAATGTTGAGCTAGCTTTCACAGAAAACGGTTGTGTTTTCGAGTAACTTTACTTGACATTATTTAAAGCACATGTACTCATAAATATAATAATGTGAACTAAGTGCCGCTACTGTAAATATTATCGACGTGAGAGACAATTCAAAAAAATTATAGTTTTGCAATTTTTGAAAAACCAAAAGAATACAACAATCTGGATTTTATGTCATCTAATAGAGTACAATTACCACTATCCCTACTAAAAGTTTAAAGAAAAAATTTGGAGCCAGTTTTGAGAAAATCTAGTAATTGTCATTTTTTAAATTGGACATATTGCACGCAATATTGCGCGAAAACTACTAACATTTTCAAAACAATGCATATGACCTTAATCATAGAACTCACTTTGGAGAACACATTTTATTTTAAGGAACAATCTCAATCTTCAATTTGTAGTTGGAGAAAGACGCCGAAAATAATTCAAACTTTCACAATTTTCGAAAATTCAGAGTTATTCGTGAAAATCGGACCTATGCCATGTCAATAAGTGTATTTTACTCTATTCATACAAGAAATTTAAAGAAAAAATTGGAGCCGTTTTCGAGGAAATTTTGATAATGTCAGGGGGGCTTCATTTAAAGTACCCCCAAATTTTGAAGAATCTTTTTGAAAATCTCAAAGCTTTGACTCAAACCAGATCGACAGGGGAATATGCATTTTGGAAGAAATCGTACGTATGGTTTAGGCGCTAGAAGTGTTCACAGATGGACGGACGGACACACAGACATACGGACGGACGGACGAACGGACGAACGGACGAACGGACGGACGAACGGAACGGACGGACGTTTACCTTTCAATTGGTTTTTCGGTATCAAGGACCCACAAAAATTCTGGCTACACCACGTGGTAGGGGATTTTTGTTTCTTAATTTAGCAACTGACTTTATCTACTTTTTCGTTATCAGCGCCCGGCAATGAACTTTTTTTCCGCCGAAAGCTCGCCATTTTTTTCGCACAGCATTACATAACTTACCCTAGACTACGTATTCACTCTGTGTACGTACGCGGGAAAGTAAGAAGTAATAGCACAGCGCGAATTCAATACTTGCCATGGACGCTCGTTTACATATATTCTATATTCCCTGCTAGATGGTTTCACCGACGAAAACGTTAACAAGATTTCATTTAATTGTGATTTACGTTTAATTGTGAATCCGTCCTCTATGAAAATAGTCCCTCCACATGGACACTCTCGACGTCGCTCCTGCTCTCGTTCGATTGATTGATTAGAGATTCTGGGCGCGTCAACTGCTAAGGTCATCAGCCCGTCAGTGTGGTGCGTGTTTTTATCGGCGAGAGGTAGTGGTGATCTTCCCCCGCTTGATGGCAGGATCCGGCGCCGACCTACGTCGGCTTGCAGGGAGTTTTCCAAACCACGTATTCATCCACCATTAGGGCACCGTGCCAGCCGGGACAAGCTCTAAAACTCTCGACTGATCTCTCGACAAGTGTGGTTGTGTAGTGCATATACGTGTGTGTAAGTAAGGGGTGAGGATAGGACTAGAAAGAGTAAAGGAAAGATTGCGTGCGGTCCGCGGCCTGCTTTAAAGTACCGCTCTGGCAATCGCCTGGTGTTGATAGGACAAAACCACGGAAAACTACCGATCAGAGCAGCAGGCCGCTAGAATTCTCCTCCAGAACGTGCCTGAATTCGACCTAGCTACGTAGCCAATGTCGAAAATCCTGCCACCGTCGGGACTGGAATCCTGGGACCTCCCGGTCAAAGGCACTGCAGTGAAATTAGTTGATGCCCTGAGCCACCATTAATTGAAGCCGATCTTTCATTTGATAAAGACATTACTAAATGATGTTGTTAAAGATTCTTCAGGGGGTTTTACCATATTTAGCCGTTGTTCACGATCATACAGTGTGATGATTTAAAAGTTGTTAATTTCAGAGTTGAGTTTCTTACTTAACGGGTATTATTGCGAAATTTACGATAGGTTATAATCTGGGTCAATGACCCCATCTTAATCAGTTGTCGGCCAATTTTTCTGTGATCCATCGATTGATTCATTGTTAGCGATTCCGGGCGCGTCAACTACCGAGGTCATTAGTTCCGTAAGTGTAGTGCGTACTTTTTCATCGGGAGGTGGTGGTGACCGTCTCCCGCTGGATGGCGAGATCTGGTGCCGACCTCCGTCGACTGGCGGGTTTTTCCCCAACAAGAGGGGCATAGCCCACCTACGGGCACCGCCCCAACCAGGACAAGCTCCAAGCCTCCGACCGGTGTTCCAGCATGTGTGGTAGGATAGTGCATGTTAGTGTGTGTGAAAGGAGTGAGGATAGGAGAAGGAAGAGGAAGGAAACATGGCGCGCGGTCCGTGGCCCGTTCGTTCAGTATTCGCCTGGTGTTGATCGAAAAAATCACGGAAAACTACTGATCAGAGCAGCCGGTCGATAGAATTCTCCTCTAGACAGCAACTGAATTCGATCCAGCTGACAAGGTAGTGTCGAAAATCGTGCCGCCGTCGGGACTAGAACCTAGAACCTCCCGGTCAGAGGGACTGCAGTAACATCAGTTGATTCACTGAGCCACATGTCCCGGTGATCCATCGATAAAACGTTGATATGGCCCCTTGTTTTGCTTCTGGACATAAATGTAGCTTCATTATTGGCAAGTTTTAGTGAGCTCAGTAGAGAGGATAGTTTTTCAATAATCATTTTCCATGTTCTTGCAGCAGTAAGTCGATTCTTTCCTATAGGGCACGATAAAGGATAGAACCCAAAATATATATTACTCCCGCAAGTTTTCTTCATACATGAGCTCCCTAGTTCTCAGCCAGCGCTTAATAGCACGGTCAGTTGAGATACTTAGTTTTGACTCGGAACGGCACGAACAATTTACAATGCTGGCAATAACCAACTCGTACTTTCAAAACAATCGTAGCATTTCTCGTGGCACGCATTGGCGTGTTAAGTTCATACCCACAGTTGGAAAACCCTTTTAAGCGGTGACGTAGCTAGAGCCCTTCTCTTGATATTCCACAGCGGGGGGAATATCAAGAAAACTTTTGTGTGTCAACAAATGAGATGAGATCATGAGTCAACAAACACTAACACGAGTGTCATTGTTACGATCAAGTAAGCTGACGGAGTAATGTTTTGCCTAATCTTTTGGGGATCACCCTATATATTTCAGTCCATATTTCTACTCGATCCTAGGTTACCTAACTAAAAGAGCCAGTGGAATGATTTCCAACTGTTTCTTTTTCGTGAGAAGGTATTGTCGTGACATTATGTTTTTCTCTGCATGTTTGTTTGTCACGACCTAGAAAACTGTAAGTATCCCTCTTTATTGAACGGTAATTCTCTGTTAATAAACAGACATCACGGCAGGATTCATTTCTTAGGCCTTTGTTGAAGACAAAGGAACAAGTCTTTGTTTCTTGTATTCTCAAGATGTTCGACCTGTAATAAGAAAGTACATGTTGAAGAACGCCTGACCTCAATACATCTTTCCCGCACTCGATCTACATTTCGTTCGCGGGTGCTTGAATTCTAAAGCACACACGAACCGGATTATCTCATGTAGGAGGTTTTCATTAATTAGGGTAGTTGGGAGATTTTGACTTTATTTTTAGAATTATTCGGCATCTGCCTGTATTTTCAATATTTGTAGTGCCTCATTGTGTATTTTATATACCTAGATGACAAATCGTCAATGGTTGGTAAATCGGGATTTTCGTAATATAAGTGCACCTAGTGACAAAAACGTTTACTAAACCGTTCGCAACTGAAGGCGAATAATAACCGTCAACCGATCTCTGCGCACATACAAAATGTGTGATCCAGAGGATGTTAGATTTCATGATGATATGGATTATAATTATTTACAATATTGAGAAGAGGAAAATATGTGCGCGAATATACTGTCCCAAAAAAATCACCAGTTCCCACGAGATGGACTAAATGTGAAAAGGTATATGTGGGGAATAATTTGAACTCTACAATACTCATGAATTATTGCTCTACATTTTTCTTTCATATAAGTTTAAGATGCTTATATAATTTTGTTTCATATTAACACGGTTATACTCTCCACATCTCCTGCAAAGGATACTCTTAAATCAAAGAAGGCAATAGATCAAATAATAATTAACCAAACCACATATGCATTAAATGTCCTCAAAAGGAGAAGGATATTGTGACAAAGATACATGAAATCTTAAAATCACAAAAAAAAACACGAACAGTGAGGCAGTGCGCATTTAAATTTATTGACTTCGCAATACAGGAGCCATAGTTGACAATGATGCTGAATTGCTCAACTCTGAGTTCATTTAAACTGTTTTTTTCCCTCTGAAAAGAGAAAATTTGACATTTCACGCAAAAACAAAATTTAGATAACTCGATGTATTAGAACGTCTTACAAAGCGAAACGACTTCTTTACTTCTTTTTAAATAACCAAAGGTATTAATGACTACTTCCGAAAATAACTGCTTCCGTTCATTTTAGGACAATTGTATTGCATGAAAAAAATCGTGAAAATGATTAAAATATTTTGAACGCAAGTAAAACTAAAGCAATGAGGAATATATTTTAAAAATACGACCACATTAACTTGGAAATAAGTAGAAAATGCTGATCTGAAAATGAAGGATAGAGAGGTGAACGAACCGGCAACGGTGGCAGTCTCATCAACCAATCCCTTTTGAAAACTAAGTTTTGTTTGGTTTTATTTATTCAATGTAAAAAACGTTATAAACGAAGTGTGATGTATTGTGGCACAGCCTGAGCACGTTTTCATGAGCACTGGGTTCCCTACCATGATTCATATTTAGTTGAATCATTAACAGGGCGTGCGATTGGTGTCAAAAGTCCGAGTGGGTAGTTGACCCAGGTGGGGGTCGCCCCTCTCTATCTCCCACCGAAAATGTTCATGAAGGAAAAAATACAAAACAGAATTTTTCAAATTGCCATGTTTATCATTATTTTGTCATCAATTTATCACATTATATTATGTAATTTTATCAGAGTTTATTTCTGTAAAGCAAAAACAGCGCTGCTCTTTGCATTTTTATATATACTCATTAATTAGCAATTTTGAACAAATTTAACAAAAATCAACAATTTTTGCAAATCGATTTTGTCGATCATGTCGCTCTAAACGTATAAAATGGCAATACTGTTGAGCCGATTGTAGTGATTGCGGGATCAGGTTTAATCAAACACATAAGTCTAAGAATACTTTTGTTTCACTTTTCAAAACTCAACATAATACAACTAAAAATTGTTTTCGGAGCGGGCGTCCTTGCCCCGACGTTAAACTTGATAAGCTGGCTGCCCCGGTAGCCGGCGGGCTGTTGATAACGCTGTTATCTTTGGCGGTGGTGATGGTCCGTCGTGGCCGCGGTAGTAGCAGCCGCGGAACCCTTGACCGATGGGAGCAATAGCCTGCGGGGAGGTACCGCCTGCTGTCCCACGTTCTGTCCAGGAGCCGTACTCCTGTGTTGATAGTCCTCGGCACTCGTACACATATGGCCGGCGTTGTAGAGAGCGTTCACTGGTGTGACTGGCCGCGTCGCTGCTGACTCGGGATTTTATCCCCCGCCGCCTGGTGAGGGGAAGGGAAGGGGTTGTGCCCCTCCACTAGCGGAGCGGTGGAGCGTCACCCCAAGCTCCTCCTCTGATTGGGGGGATACCACACCGATCATGCAACATAGTTGATTGCATAAAATTTTTAAGTCGATGCAATACCGAGAAGCTTCGTTCATTTCTAGAATTTCAAGTTTATGGAATATTTCTCTCATCCGAAATCCCGAGTGGGTATTTTACCTACTCTGAATTTTTCGTGTGGGCTATAGCTACCCACCATATCCACAGTATTCGCGGGGTCTGATCATTAACACAAAAAGTAACGTGCGTTGTTGGACAAGAATTGAGAGGAAAACGTTAGCTCTCGTGTAATAAAAACTATTTGCAACGGCAAATTAGGTACAGATTCTGGCTATTATCCCTTATCACACCCTATGTGATGGAGTAGACCAACTTCTGCGAGATTAAGGAAAATTATTATAATTATTATAAATAATTATTTATTATAAATATTAATGAATATTAATAAATAATTATTAGACTATATTTCTCGCTGAGCGCAAGAAAATGTGCACTAATAGTGAAGCTACATTTATAACCGGAAGCAAAACTAATGGCCAAAGAATAAGAGAAACTGGATGAAAAACCTAGTAGAGATGAGAGTCATTGACCCATAAGCTGAGGTACCGCCCTTGTTATAGACACACTTTCACAGACACGGTGGATCTCATGCAGGGTCTAAAACCACAAAAGTCTATGTTTCCCAACACATTTTCTTAACGGTGTTTGTTTTTAGAAATCTTTTCTAATGATATTCTCAGAATAGTCGGGAAACCAAAACATTAATGACCGATTTAGATGAATTTTCGCATAGGTTATTAAAGATATGTGGGCCGCCCACCATACACCCGTTAACACACATTTTCTACGCCATCATTTGCACCGGGATATTTTCGGATATTTTCTCGACAAGATTAAGCAAGTTTTCAGACCCCCCCCAAATGAAATCCAAAATTATCGGCCAAATTTTCTTTTGGGAGTTTCTTTCGAAAATACAATATTTTGTAAACTTTTCAGTATTCGAATGAAAATCTCTTTAATGAAATGCAAATCCTTTTAAATATGCTAACATGGTTTTAGAAAACCAAATATACTAAAATAATTGTATTTTATTTTCTTAATGATGCTGTTTCGTCAATTAATCAACATGAAGCACATATTGGCATATTTTTAAGTTGTTCGGAAGCATCTGACGTCATTAATTATAACATTTTGCTTTCAAAATAACCTTCGGGATGGAATGCATGTCATTGCTCGGGATTGGATATCATCATACCTTAACCATCGATCTCCGAGAAAAGAAATGCCTCACTTGCAGGCATGTCAAACCGCGCTTGCACGAGCTACTTGCTCGCCTCGGGAGCCTAGCGCTCCTACGGACATGGGCAACTTTCCCTAACTCCACACTCATTCCCCCTTAAAATACAGAAAAGGGTGTACACGTGCAAGATGAAAAAGCGCGCGCCGGGGAATAGTAGCTTCATACGAAAATATGTCTGCCAGATGTATTCTATCAAATAACCGAGAATTGTGTTATGTTCATATTCTTCACTACTTATTTCTATGTCATGTTTGTTTTCTAGCTAAATTCTCCCTTATATAAACATATTTTATAAGTGATAGGAGCATGTTTGAATGGTCAATTCTTTCCTTGTTTTCGTTTTGTGTTGTGTTATTAAATCGTTCAGTAATTTATTGTATTTAGCAATAATTTTGAAATAAATTAACAAGTCTCTTTAAGTTAACAATTATCGTTTAAGGACGGACAACGCTTTTAACTGACAAGAATATTTGTCTGTTAAATCTTCTAACCTGAACGGAGAAAGTGCATGCATTTATATCAATCTTAAGTAAACAGTCTTATAAAATCAAGATTTTTTTGATTCTATTTTTTTTACTCTCAACTGAGAATTTGAAGCCGGACTGATGCATTATTTCATTTTAATGGATCATTTCTTTGCCTTTAAATGAGAACTAATATAGCTAAACATGTGTCAATAACTGTCAAGTCATTTTTCCCAAAGACTGTCATGGGCCAGGTATCCAAAAACGTACCGCCACTCCGTAGCATTTGTACAACCCTACTTTTAAATCTCGCGCCAACTTCTCTAGACACAGTGCCCGCGAGCTCAAGTAAGTTACCTTGCCCGCGACCTTGACACGCCTGCCTTACTGGAATGAAGAAACATTACTTAACCTTTGCGAGTCACTGCCGATCGAGGATGGCGTCCAGTAAGATTTGATTTTAGACCCTGCTCTTCATACGAGTACACATTCTCATCGATTAGACACGGAAGAACGGTTATCTTCAATACTGTTACGACTGTTCTTGGCAAAAAGGAAACAATAAGTAGAACGAAGTACTTACTCAAGGGTGGGAATATATTTTCATCCAATATTGATGTCTATAATTATAACGCGACGTACGAACCACATTAATTGGGTGGCAATATCAACAGCTCACTGTAAAAATATTATACATAATGCGAGGTACTACATTATTTGATAACACATCTCCAGATGTTACTAAATGAATAAAATCGAAACACAATTTCAAAAGCCAAGTAAAATATTTTGTGCTGCTTTATTGAGTAAGCTACCGGCGGTAGCCGGAGAAAATTACGAGAATAAAAATCTTTCAAGATAAATTATATTGGAAATAATTTATTGACTACTTTCTTTTTCAAAGATACATTTTTCAAAATTCCGTATCGATATGTTCTGTTGAGTTCTATTAAATCGATCCCTCGGCGGTGCATCGGTCCTCCACGAGGCGACCACACCCAAGAAACACCTGAGTAAATGTCCATTCCTCCGTCGATTCAGCCTGCGTGCATTGCATGACTCACGTCCCCTTCTATACTTCGATTAAAACATTTAAGTCCGTTGACACTTGATCAGTTGTGACGCTATCATCCAATCGGGAGCTCGAACGTTATTATAGTGACGTCACTATAGTGATGTTCAAGCTCCCGATTGGATGACAGCCTCACAGCTGATCAATTAAAACCTTAAATCCGTTGACCCTTGAAGTATAGTGTAAGATACGGCCACCTAAGAGCTCCGGTTGCCTATTCCATTATCGGAGGAGTTCGGACTGCAGTAGCGAGTCCACTAACGGAACAGTTCGGAGGCAGCAAGCAATAAACTTGGGAGTAAGTGGGATGTGTGCTTCCATGCATGACGTACACACATAGAAATATTGTATAAGAAATTAAGCGTGTTTTAATTGTTAAATTTTAATATATGAAGTATAGATAACTGTCAACACTATTGTCAATTTGGTCGTATATTGTTTTGAAAAAGTGTCACAGCAAACTTCGGGACGTGTGTCTGTTGGATGTGAGTCGCACACTATCACAGATGTCGGGAGCTTAGAGCTAGTTCCGGCTTGGGCGGTGTCCCACTGTTGGGAGGTATCTGGTTGGGGAAAACCCCGCTAGCCGACGTGAAGGTTGGCGCCGGTTCTTGCCTGCCAGCGAGGGAATATCACCGCCAAATCCCGCGATAAACACATGCATTACACTTACGGGACTAATTGCCTTAGCCGTTGACGCTCCCGTTACCATTAATCAATCAATCAATGAGTGCATCGTATAGTGTTATTAGAGATGCTTTTTAATCGTCGTTCGTAAGGCGAGAAATTGGAAGTTTTAAAAATTAAGAAACCAAAACAACACGTAAATGAAAGAAAAACGGCGTGAGTACAAACACTATTTTTCTTCATCTTTGTGTGATAAATGGAACTGGTTGCGTGGTAGTGATTTGCAGTGGGCAATTGCGCATCTATTCCACTTTATACTCCGACTGAAACACAGTGGTACTACAAGGTGACGAGCTAAACGGAGAGAGGGTGACTGTCATCCAATCGGGGTCTTCGTTACGACTTAAACTTTTGGTATTGGAGTTCCCGAATGGATGACAATGTTCCCCTCTCCTTCCAGCTCGTGACCTTGAAGAGCGACTATGTTGAAATCGGAGTTTAATTTCAGCCACAACCGACATCACATCGCCAATTTGAGCTGAGCTGTAGGCGAGTGAAGATGGCTGGATACAAGCCGCTGGTATGGTAGACGCTGTCGCCAGTGTGAGCTGCGTCGTGTTCCTCGCTTTCTTCAAGCAGAAGGGAAAAGTGCTGCAATTCTCCAAAGAATGAGCCGAATATACGGAGAAAATGTTCAAACACAAAAAGAGAAATGCTAGCTTATGGGAATGTCCTCATTCATGACAATGCCTTCCCTTATTGCTGCTGAAACCAAACAATTTCTGCGGCAGATGGGAGGTGTTTTAACACCCGGCGTATGAACTCCGACTTAGCGGGAAATGATATTAATTTTTTCCTCCAATTGAATTGGGTAGAAGGTCAAAGCTTTCAGATCAGTGAGGAACTTCAAAGCAAAGTTCAGATCTATCTCACATCACTGCCGACAACGTTCGTCGATAAGCTTGTCCAAAGAGGTATTTTGAACTTCTGCAATTTTCAAAAATTCAGAAAATTACTCTGCAATTTTCAAAATTCAGAAAAATTGAACTTGTGCCATTTTTACCATTTGTTCCATTTTAAGCGCCCTTTACTCTATCCGAGAAAAAAATTTAAAAAATTGGATCCATTTTTGGGAAAATTTTGAAAATAATATTGAGGCTTCAAGTAAGAAAACCTTTAAAATCAAAATATTCGAATGACACTCTTAGAGCCATAACTTTGGTCAGATCGGGAAATAACAATTTTAAAGAAAATCTGACCGGCTTAGGTACCAGCGTTTACCACCGACAAACGGAAAGACGTTTTGCAAACCAATTTTTCAATATTAAGGACTCATAAAGCGAAGATTCTTTCTACACAACGTGTTAGAGGAAGTAGGAACAAGAAAATATATATATAAGAACAAGTTAGAGGATGTAGGAACAAGAATTATCTACTTTTTCAATATCAGGGCCCCAACGTACGAGTTTTTTTTTCTTCGAAAAGTTGCCGTTTTTTTCGCAGAATTACAATACCTTTTCTATGCGAGAAAGTAAAGTAGTGTTAATAATATAAAGAAACAAGTGGTGCTGCAGAATTGGCATAGACTTTTTCGTATTAGTTTTCCATTTCCTTTGGTGTTGGAGGACATTTTTCAAAACTTTTTCGGTATCCCAGTAGTAGAACGTAAATATTATTTTAAGAATCTTAAAGAACAGAAAAATCTCGTTCTATGTGGCAATTTTCTTTGAACAATTTGGAGCCATTTTGAAGAAAATGGAGTTTAAGCGTTACTATAAATTCGAAATTTGAAGATCTTTTCCACGGAACATTTTTGCGTTTGCTAATGCGTTTTCGCTCGGTGGCAGGATTTATTCAGATCATATCAGGACATACAAATATAACTTAAAAATACATATAATAAGGAAACTACAACTAAGTACCTAAGATATATAAGAAACACAAATATTTAGCATCACACGCAGTTCCCTAGACAATTCCGGAAGCAATGCGCACTAGGGGGAAAAGTTGCTAGTGCTGCAGCAGGTAGATTGTTCCAGTCAGTTATTGTCCGGTTTGCAAAAGAGTATTTACCTACATCGGTTTTTTGATTCCTATATTTAATTTTGTATGGATGGTCTCCCCTTCCGAAATATTGAGGGTGCCCTATCCTAGTTCGAATGTCGTTTAACACTTTACATCCAGTGTACGGTTTGAAAATAAATAATAAATGAATGTCCAGATCTTAAAGAAGACACTAACTCTTGCATCTGTTTTTGCATCGGGGTCAGCCTCTCCGCCACACATAACATGTTTTTACTTTTTACATTTCTCACAAAGAGGAAGTGCTCGAAGGCGCGCTCGAAGGCCGCTCCGGGCGACAAAGTCCTCGCTGCGCCACTCGAGACGCGACGCCGCGCCGCGCCGGGGCGCCTTCTGAGAAAGTTCGTCTGGGCGAGTGCTCTCCTCGGCGCGCAGCCGCGCTCCGATGTGTTCACGGGCCGCGCCGCCGCCGCCGCCGCCGCCGCGCGCGCCGCCGCCGCCGTCGCAGCCCGTCGCCGCCGCCGCCGCCGCCGCCGCCGCCGCCGCCACTTCCTGCCTGGGAAGCGCTGCGTAAGGACCCGCGGGATGTGCTGCACTTTTTGAGTGCGCCTCCGGCGGCGGCGGAGGCGGTGGAAGTGGCGGTGACGGTTGTAGCGGCGGCGGTGGTGGCAGTGGTGGTGAAGGCGGAGGCGGTGGCGGCGGTGCGGTGGTGACGTTGGTGGCGGTGGTGGTGGCGGTGGTGGTGGCGGTGGTGGTGGAGGCGGTGGCGGTGGTGGCGACGGTGGAGGAGGTGTCGGTGCGGTAGAGGTAGCAGTGGCAGAGGTGGTAGCGGTGGCGGTGGCATTGGTGGTGGCGGTGGCGGTGGAGTGGCGGTGGCGGTGACGGTGATGGCGGTTGTAGCGGCGGCGGTGGCAGTGGTGCGGTAGAGGTAGCAGTGGCGGTGGTGGCAGTGGCGGCGGCGGGGGCGGAGTCGGAGGCGACGGCGGTGGTGATGGTGGTGGAAGCGGCGGTGACGGGGTCGGTGGCGGCGGCGGTGATGGTGGCGGCACGGGTTCTGACGGCACCGACTGCGGCGGCGTGTGCGCAAATCCGGGTCGCCCTGTGTCGCTCGCTCCACGCCTCGTGCTGCAGCCAGGGCAGCGACGGATTAAAATGTTTACCTTTTACTAATACGTTATTATTGCCTTCGTATTGAATTGAATAACTGCTTAGAAATGTAGCTCGATCTACACTGGATAAATTACCTGGATCAAGAAGTTCGTGGTGACGAGGGAAATATGAAAACAATAGAATTACGCTACAACCGCCGTGTTCTTTAATGGAGGGAATTATGGTAAGGAAATGTGAAAAGACAAATCAAGTCATGTTATCATGACGTTCATTAGTAAATTTTAATCAATAAAATTAGGTAAAAATAAAATCTTATGTGTGTCACGGGCGTTATTATTATTATTATTATTATTATTATTATTATTATTATTATTATTAGCCTATACTATCCCATGTAAGGCTAAGGCCTCCTGAAACCAAATACAAAAATACACCAAATATACAGAAAATACAAAAATACAAAAATACAAAAAATATAAAATACAAAAAATTCCAAATACCAAATACCAATACACCAAATACCAAATAAATACGGGCGTTGAGTGTTCCTAATTATTCTGCTGACTATTTCACTCATGTCTGTCCGCGTCGTAAGTTGCCAATGGTAAGCAAGGATATATTCAAATTAAACCAATCCCAGATGTTTATCGCCATCAGTTTGTTTACCTTTTTTTTATCGCCGTAAAACCTTTGTTTACCTTTTTAAGATAACGATAGCAATAGTTTCACCTCCAAAATAGCTTGTGTGCATCAATATAATTTTAAAATGTGTCGTTTTGGTTATATTTAAAACTCTGAAATAGAATATATTATTAATATTATTAAAAATTCAGTGCCGAAAAACAGGGAAAGGAACAAAGAAAGCGTGTGGAAGCAATTTCAAGAATTTTGTGAAGAAAGAAAATACAAATGGACGGCACAAACTACAAATGAGGAATTTACACATATTTTAGGTAATTAATATACGAACATTAGATGGTGAAGAGTACAAAGAATGTGCTACCAAAACAATGTGGAACGTTACATCAAAAGATTATTCAGGAAAATACTTTAATGAGTACACATGTGTGTTCAATCCATTCGAAATTGACGTATTCCGCTGCTAATTCATCTTGTATATCTTCCATTTCAAATACTTCCACGAAAGGGCAAGTCTTGGAAAACAACTTCCTACAACTTAAATGATTGTGCTTTTAATAAATGTTCTTTTAAGTAGCCTTGTTATAGTTGTTTTTCGAAAGTTGTATTACCATAAAATTGAAACATATTTGAAATAATTTTCTGCATTAAACTGTTATTCAAATGTTACTTGATTACAAGTTACTCCAGGAGGCAGTGATAAGTCGGAGCTGAATGAAAGTTTCTCATTTTTCGGTTGTAATTTTGAGTAATATTCATTTTCGTAATTCCTGTGATTTAAATTATCCTTTCAAATCATGTAATGTGTTTCATTCGTGAAATAGTACACACTAAATATCACTCGAAGTGCTGTGCTAGCCGGTAAATTCACTCCTCGCTACGCGAGTCGTGAATTTACCGGCTAGCACAGCACTTCTCGTAATATTACTTATGACAAAATGTCGGGCGAAAGGCCCTCGGGCTCTTGTCGCCGCTCGATCATTACAATCATTACAATCCATACAACGCCTTTGCCGCGTAAATAACTAATTCTTGATCCTTTTGTGTTATATCATCTTAACGCAACCAAACAGGAATGAGAGCCATTTTTAATTGCCGGAGTCCGTTAAAGAATTTTCGTTTTCTACATGAAGTATACTAATTTATTACATGAAAAATCCTTTATTATCACTACATTAATGGCACGCGTGCAATTAATACTACACAACTACCAATGAAAACTCTGCAAAAAGCTCAAAATCATTTAATTAAGTCTCTACGGATACATAAAAAATAAACAAATAGTTGAGGTTCGAAAGTTTCGTGAAACATGAAAAGTAAACATTTATGATCAAATTTCAGGCTTCCTTACTAGTTAGTACTTATAGATATTAATATTCATGTACATACAATTACTTAGATTTGATAAAATCACTCCAGGGTTGCTTGGAACCACCTCTGAAGACTCGTGAATACTTATATCACTAATTTGAATATGATTCGGTCCGAGGAGAGCGCTGTGAGTTGTTGAGGCAGTATTAAAATATAAAGACATTCGTTCATTTATTAACCGACCTTCATTAGAAGATATTTGTTGTCTGGTGCCTCCGTCAAGAATCTATTTAGATAATTTCTGCCAAAGAATATGACTTTTTTCGAGTCGCTCCTTTATTTTTTTTGTTTTCACAAAGTCGTTTAAATTGGAGTAATTCGAGAAATCAATATTCTTTCACACCTAAACGTCTTTTTCAGCATAGAAAAATATGGCCATAAGCAACTTAGTTTCACACTAGTTGACTAATAGAATCGCATATTAGTAGTTAACATCAATAACTTAAATGAATCAATATAAAACATTGGTTGTACAAATATTAAAAATGTGAAAAATATAAACGCCAATTTTATTTACCCTTCTGAAAAGTAAGCTAATAAAACTTCTTCAGTATTACATGTGACTCGCTTAGCGACTTTCCAAGATTTGTGTAAGTTGTATTCTTTTTCATACAAATCTTTACGTTTTGAAGGAAGCAATACATTCATTGCCTTTTACGCTTCTTGTAATATTTCATTCGGAATATTATTAAAGTCCTCCATTCTTTCTGAATTCACTAAGTCACTATAGTGATCGTAAATACATAATGTAATGCCTATTAAAATTGGTCTTGTTCAGAATGAAAATGACGTATTCGAATGTAAATATATAATTTTAAAGATATATTTCTATTATTCAAAAATAAAAATATTTTTCGAATGGAAACGAAAAAATATAGAACGTAACACGTGTATCAAGGTGTATAATTGCACTCGTGGTAAATAAAGAAACTCGCTCCTATCGTCGCTCGTTTCTTTAATTATACCACATCATGCCTTATACGCCTATTTATACACCTATTTCGTTAACTACTACAACATATTCGCAGTCTGAAGAACAATCGAAACAAATGAGTTGCAGTTAAAGATGGCGACACTTCTTCCAAGAAATACTATTTGTTTTTATGATTTTTTCTAAGAAGATAATGTAACGAAAAGCATTGAACGACACAGGGCCTATAACGCAAATAACAGACTATGTTGATTGTTTTATGTTTATGGGCCTAATACCGTTAATCATTTTAGGAGGCCCTAAGCATGACCAACTACGGAGTCCGTATACATATTATTTGCTTGATTAGTGATTCCGGGCGCGTCAACTGCTAAGGCCATTTTCCCATAAGTGTAGTGCACGCTGTATATCGGGGGAGGTGGCGGTGATCTTGCTCCACTGGATGGTGAGATCCACTGGATGGTCGACCAACATGTTGGCTAGCGGTGTTTCCAACCAGTATCTCCCACCAGCAGGGCACCACACAAGCCGGGACAAGCTCTAACTGTAAGCTCCCGATTGATCTCCCGACGTATTTGGGAGGTAACGTGTGTACGTGTGTGTGTGTGTGTACGTGTGTATGTGTGTACGTGTGTGTGTGAATAAGTAAGTAAGAAGGTAAGTAAGGGGATCGTAATAGGTCAATGAAGAGGAAGGAAAGATCGCTCGTGGCTCATTTGACAGGGTACTTGCTGTTGCATTCGCCTGGTATTGATCGGAGAAACCACGGAAAACTACCAATCAGAGCAGCCGGCCGCTAGAATTCTCTTCCTGACAGCGGCTGATAATGATCTAGCTGTACAGCTAGTGTCAAAAATCCTGCCATCATCGGAACTCGAACACTAGGACCTCCCGGTCAGAGGCACTGCATTGGCCTACACATTCTGAAAATTAATACGAAAATATGCTTTGCAATTAATACGAAAATAAGCAAAGCAATACGAATACATGCTTTGCAATTAAAAAGCATTCAATATTAACTGGCCCTTAATGGGATCTGTGTAGGGCGTATAACACGTAATATTAATTATTGTATTTTGTTTAAATAACCATAAGGCCCCTATTCAGTAAGGGCTCTAAACACGTGCTTAATCTGATTATGTGTTAATCATCTCATGAGTCAGAGAATTTACGAATGGGAGTTCAATACTGTCGGGAGGTGTCTATCTGTAGGGTAGCCAAGTACAAGGAGGTACAAAGTATGTACTAGGATATATTGACATCTACGATGTGGACAGTCGAGGGTGATCGGTTTTGCCCGATCATTTGCAAGTAGAAGCCGAAGCAATGTCTAAAGCGAGACACAAACGTGCGTGATCCCTTGTTCCCCGTCCTGCCTACGGAGAAATTTACATACTTTATTTATGGGAAATAAAATTATATAAAATTATTATTCGAACAGTTTTGTTACCTCCCAGATAAGTTGCAGTTTCTCGCGTATGAGCTTAGTCATATTCCGTGAAGCCGAAGTCATCATGTTTCCAATGATATAAAACAGCGTGGTTACTAATAGTTTCCTTTCCGGACGCTGGTCGCGCAGAGAAGCTCGTGGCATGGCATGGCACGATGCCGCGAGGCGTGTTACTGCCACCAGTAGGAGACCATGACACCACTGCTCAACCCTGTCTAGGAAGAGATTTACTTTCTTAATTTTTGTGATTAAAATTGTTTAAAATTAGTATACGACAAATCATTATTCACATACACCATATGAAATTCCAGTCTTTGCGGAAATAAGTTGTACGGAAACTGTTTTCGTATGAAATCAAGAGAGTGCCAAGAATGTGACTCTAGAGTCCCTAGATACAGAGAGTAGCGCAACCGCCGTTATTTAATATCCACCCACCCGACAACCCCGCCAGGCAACCCCTTCAGAAACTGAAGGAATATAACAATTTGTTGACATTAAGGAAATTTTCAAGAATATTAATATTGGTTTGGGATAGATTCGTGGTTCCCAACATACGGAATACTACACAGTTCACATTTTCCTGACAACAATGGCGGGAACGGTTTAACAACGGAATGCGCTACTCTCTGTATCTAGGGACTCTAGGTGACTCCGGAGAGCAGTGTGTCCTCCGGCCCCGACGCGGCGTTCGCCCGAACTACTGCGTGACGAGGCGTTGCCTCGAGGCGAAGAAACAACTTGGAGTCGCGGAACGAAATCCCTCCTGGGGCGCGGAAAGCGAGCGCGTCGCTCTTGCCTCGGCCCACGCCCAGGAGAAAGGTTACTGCAGGGAGGTGACATCGATATCGATCCCGGTAATCCCCGCAAAACCATCTGCAATACTTTGGCAGATGTATTGTAGATGGCCTTGATCCGGCGCATGGTGAATGATCTTTGCATCATGGTCCGCCATATACGTGGATATTCCGAATGGTTGAGCCGCAATAAGCACTCAAAAGTTGGTTTGAAAAAATGATTTCTATGCAAAAATTTGCATTATGGAAGCATAGGAACACTCTAAAAACATGTAAATTGTTTATTATTTACAAAAGAAATGGATATATTTGCTCAGACAGAAAAAATAAGCCAGAAATAAAAAAGCAGTCGAATTGTGTAAATTGGGTGCTCTTTCATTTCTCTCTTAATTTTTCTTTCTGAACAAATATATTCATTTCTTTTGTAAATAATAAACAACTTATATGTTTCTGGAGTGTTTCTATGTTTTTATAATATAAAGTTTTGCCTAGAAATCAATTTTTCAAACCAGCCTTCGAGTGCTTATTTCGGCTCAACCTTTCGGAATATCCACGTAGTTTATTAGACAAAATGTGCTTAGAATTGTCTTAAGAGTTTATTTTCGAAGTTTCAACGTTTACTCCCCGGACACTCTGTATAGTGGGTGACTTATATCGATCACTCGGTCGTGCTATATCAAATATGATTCTCTACTGTGGAGTGTGTGCTGCTATTTTCCTATGGTGCAACATCACGTTGGTGCCATTAATTTGTAAAAATTACATTATCTGTATGTATGACATTTGTTTTATTTGATAATATAATTATATATAATATGTACACATATATATGTATGTATGTATGTATATATATATATATATATATATATATATATATATATATATATATGGTTAATATACTCTAACACATCAAGATGTGGCATTTTGAGAATTTAGCGCATTCTACCGCCACAGTTTGGAACTTCTTCCATTTTGAAAAAGTTTGTGCAGAATCTATTTTTCGCTTTCACACGCTATTGGTCTCGATGTTGCTGAACGTAGCACTCTGCAAAAAGTCCCTATTGAATCATTGATGTTTTAAAGACCATTCACAAAAGTTGATGTTTTTAAACATCGAAGTCTTTTACTCGCTATTTTTGTTTTCGGTGCGAACGAAAAATTCCCCACATCAAAATTGTGTAAAAGTGAAAAAACGAAATAATTTATAATATCAGGTCAGTTCATCAAAGCGTGTGACTCTTGTAGGTGCGTTGAAACTTCAAAGCACGTTTTTTCTATAATAATTCCCGAATGTTCATCGAGTAAAAACTACTTAAAATAGTGAAAATCGATTCATCTTGTCAAGAGAAATTGAATGAGCTACATACCACTGTTGCAGGTGCATTTAACCGCTTCCAAAACGCATTTTAGGTGATTAACATCCCTGTAAAGACGATTTTCGAGAATTCTCTTAGAATATGGTTTCTGGAACGATACAAAAAATGTTCAATTTTTCATCAATAGACTGAGACGCGTCGAGTGACAATTCTTTTGCCTCCAAATGGTGCACTGGAAAAATATTTAAGAACCGATGTATACGTTTCCATTTGTCAAACAATTTCGGGGCTTTTAACGAACACGTGCATACATACTACGGCTTTCGGACTGTGGAGTCGCTGTGTGCATGCGTTCCCTACAACTCCCAAAATCTTTCGTCAAAAGAAAGCCTTTATATCGGGTCTAATGGGGGAAAAGAATAACGAACAGTCACAGACAGGTGAACTAAATGAAGGATATCGGAAAAAAACTACATGGTTTTAATTAAGAGATTTAGTTCTTTGGTGGCCCTTGGCTACCGTTTTCATTGCGATCTGTAAAGTTTTGAGTCAAACAAAAAAATTAACTATTTGTGCGTCAAAATGTTCATTCAGGAAGACCCACGTTTGTTAACTGTCAATTTAAGGTTTTTATCGAAAAATCTTATACACGGACGATCAGACAATGGTTACAGTAGTATCGTTTAAATCATTCAACGGGTACTTTAATGTTAGGTATCAAGGGATGTATGTTTTCAAACGTTCATTGAAATAAAATGATGAACGCTTTACAGCAGTTCAGCGACCTCTGATCTTAATGAAGTTCCAGGTGGAACATTATTTACTTTATTTGCAACCTCTTGTAAGATGTAACTTGCAAAAAAGAGTCAGTACGACGGCCGTAGTTCAGCGGCCTTCTCTGGCAATTGCAGGCACATGCTGAGTCTCCGCATTGTGGTGAATAATAAGCATGAAGATGGAGTAGATGAGAGAATGAGACAGGGAAACAGGGGAATCCCGAGGAAGTCTGGCCAACGAGTTTTGTACAACGCGGAATGTACTTACACGGAATCACTAGGATTTGAATCCCACAAGTCCAAGACAGAAAACTAACCTCCTGATTACTACGCTTTATCTTCTTCTAAGGCTCTACGACCTTCAAATGAACGTCTTGGCCTGCTCAGCTATTCTATTTCACTTCCCCTTATTCTTCCTACGTTACCACACTATAAGGTCATGTTAAAAACAGTAAAATATACTAATTGCATTGGAATAATTATTTATTAGGTTAATAATATTATACATTTATTGCAATAGATCTTCACAGGGGGCAATTATTACAATGAAAAACAACTATTTCTGCATGTTAATACCATTAATGCGACTGTTACTACGTTCATCGTTCTCCCTTCCACGTACTATCTACAATTTAATTCCTACAATTTGAATTCTGATTAAATCCTTCTGAGGCGATACCCAATTTTCAGATCATTAGAGCAACGTGCGAATAGCCATGCCATTACAAACTTATCGCCTGGGTTCTTCGGAACCAAAGTTTGCGCAAAGTTTGCGAAGTTGTCTTTCTCTCAATATCCTTTTTGGAATCATGATGTGTAACTTAAGTCCTCAAAATGTGAAAAATCATCAATGATCCTATCGTGAGTCTCGTGTCAGAGATGATAAATGCTCCTGAAATTTATGCCACTATATTTCGATTGATTGATTGATATTTCTGAGCGATTTATCTGCCATGTTCATTAGTCCCGCTAGTGTAGTGCATGCTATATCGCCGGAGGTAGCAGTGCTCCTCTCCCGCTTGAACTTCATATCTGACCCAGAGTTACGCCACGGTTGCGGATATTTCCTCCTCCTCGCTCTCTGCAGCGGCACATAGCCCCAGCCGCAGTGGCATACCCAGGCAGATCCAGGCCATGCCCTCCCCCCAAAAGGCCTAGAGCAGTGTTGTCAAGGTCGATGCCACGACCAGGAGTCCTTGCCACGACGAAATCGTCCCTCCACGCAGTTCATTATCCCGTCACCAGAGACAAAGCCATCCCTATTGCAAAAGGGCGGGGTTACTAATAGTCTCTTTCCCAACGCTAGTTGCACAGAGAAGCTCGTGGCATGCTAAGGTGCCACGACGCGCGCCACTGCCACCAGTAGAAGACCTTGACACAATTGGCCTAGAGGTTTCGCTTGTTACCTTCCTTTGTTTTGGGGTCAGGTTAACGGGGCTTGGTCAGTGGAGCAAAATTAATTTAAACCATGGTTATTTGCCAACGTTTTGGAAAATACATTTCCATCCTCAGGGCTATATACAACCGACAGAGAAGACATTAAACTACCAAAAACAATGTATAGAGCCCTGAGGATGGAAATATATTTTCCGAAACGTTGGCAAAACTATGGTTTAAATTAAACATTAATTTTGCTACACTGACCAAGCCCCCGTTAACCTGGCTGCAATTTTATATTTTGGTCGTCAAGCATCATCCATATTCCTTTATTTGGCAAAATTGATTTAAATATTTATGTTCGAATCATGTAATTATTAAAAAAATATTGTAGTAGCATATATACACCACAAAAGTAATATACAACATAATAACAAATGTTTATTATTTAACAAAATTCTTTGACGACGCCCTTCCCCCAAATGATCGGCTGGATCCGCCCCTGCCCAGCCAGAACCAGCTCTTAGCTCCCGACTGTCCTCCCGACATATGTGGTAGTGCAGTGCATGTAAGTGTATGTAAGTAAGTGCATGTATGTGCACTCAGTGTAAGGGGCGAGAAAGGGACAAGGATGATTAACAAAAAGATCGCGCGCGGTCCGCGGCTCGTTCGAGAGCGTTCTGGCATTTGCTGGCATTGATCAGAGGAACTACGGAAAATTACCAACCAGAGCAGTCGGCAGCTGGAATTCTCCTCCAGACAGCAGCTGAATTCAACCTTCCAACAAAGCTAGAGTGGAAAATCGGCCACCGTTGAGATTCGAAACCTATGATCTTGCTGTCAGAGCAGTTACAACAGTTGTTGTCCTGAGCTATCTCAGTCCGTAATACATTTTCTGAAATTTTCTGAAAATCATGGCCCGCATTTGCATGAGACCTTGGACCCTCCTGCTCCTTGAGGCTGTTGTGATCCCACGGGAGAGAAGCGAGCACGCAGGAGAACGAGGTCGACCTTCACCCGCGCTTCTAGACATGTAATGCCCTGAACTAACAAGCCGAACACCACTGAAAACATGATCCTCGCCGACAGGTCGTAATGCAGCTGCGCGTTCAACACTACCTACTTCTCGTGGAATGCTCTCAGCCGCCAACGTCGTATGCTGCGATTCCCACACACTTCGCAAGAACCTCATTTCTGGGATCCGTATTCAAATTTTCTAGTCCACTTGGGGATAACCATGAATCCATAAGATTTCAGGGTATTGGGGTGGAGGGTTCCTTGCCCAGAGTGATCCGACGTTTTACATATCGATGTTTTTTGTACATTTATGTTTGATGCTCGATATTTTTGCGTTTTCGATGTTTCATTCATGGATAAAAATGTTCTATAATCGCAATTTTGCAAAAGTTAAAACATTAAATAAGAACTGATGGTCTACTTACTTGTTCGAATCACATGAACGTGGTTTTCACTACCTTTATCGAGCAGACTGTTCTTCGCCCGAGATATTCCTGATACCCAGGGATTTCCTTCGACTTTCCCCGTATTTTGCACACATGCTTAAAAACATCGATGGATTTTAAAGTACGTGTAATTTATATCAACGTTTTAACTGTTAGCATTAAAAAAATGCTGAACAAAACACAACGATTTTACAAAAAGTAGCACATTCACTGCTCAAGAACAAATAAATACTCTCTTAGAGCATGTATTACATTATACACTCTCCGATAAAATAATTTACAAAAACAGAAAAACGGAATTCAGCAGAAACATTGTGTAGCATATTCGGATTCATAGTACACAGTTTTTTATGCACCAAGATATTAAAAAATTGTTCCATAAAGCGACAGGTGAACAGCAAATATTTAATGGCAGACGGCCTCTTCTTTGGAGCCCTGCTGTCACATGATGTGAGCTGTCTCCTAAGTAGCGATATACTGATTTTGAGAACTCAGCCGGTAGATGCACTACGAGAACATACAATCAAATATTTTCATTTCACAGAAAAAAAATTGAAACAGTTTCATTTCTTTGTATTTTTCCGCAGAAACTGTTGACTCAACTCACATTGTCATAGGCTACTTATTTATCTCTGTATGAGGGCCTATACAAGATTAATAATACAGGTAGGCGCATTTTACATTAATAAAATAAAAATTCTCTTAATATAGTTTTACACACGTGTTTATCTTTTAAAACATTCATATTAGAGGTACGCGCAAATAAAGTTATTTATTTAATGAATCATTAGATACAAAATGTTGGTGATCCCTACTCTAGACTGTTTCTGGAAGTGCAGAAACGATGCGGATATGGTTGTAGGACTTCAGAAAGAAGACTAGGCTGAAACGCAAATTGCTGAAGAGATTCTGCAGGAAAGTTGTGCCTGAGCCTCCCTGCAGCCCCGACGTGACCCCCGCTATTTTCGCGTCTTCGAGGAGTCGACTCGTGCTCTCCAAGCGAAACGAATCACAACGGAAGATGACGCGCAGGATGCAGCTAAACAATGGCTCTGGCAACATGCAAGGAGCATGCATTCAGCTTTAGGTGCCTGGTTTCACAGTAGGGGAAGTGTTTTAACAGCTGTTTCTGAGGGATGACTCAAAATCAGTTCGCTTTCCCGCCAGATGCTAGGCTTGAAAAGACTGACCCACATTTCACCTACATTTAGTTAATTTGTTGCAAAGCCTGCATCCTTTTTACTTTCCCGTATACGTACGTATACACGGAGTGATATACGTAGTATAGGCAAAGTTATGTAAAATCAGGTACATCAAAATTCTTAGTGCGTTTTATTCAATGTTTGGAGACTTCTCTGTGTTTTGATCAGCTGGAGACATTCCTTTCACGGCTCCGCTTGAAGCTGGCCTACCCGTTCGCCGTACGTGTCACGCCTCCCCGTCACCCATTATTAAACCTGGCAACGCCCACGAGCCTGGTTAACGAGCATTCAGCCCTGGGTCAGCCCTGGGCCCTCTTGCTTTCGTCCGCTGAGCCGCATAGAGATGGAGCTGAGGGGCTGGGCACGAGGCGGAGGGTCTGGTGACAAATATGGAAATGGTGGATGGAGAGGGAGAGCGGAGGTATTAAACGGGAAAGGACGCGAAAACAGAATCGGAGGCATACAACACGATGGCAAACGCCAAGGACAGTGTGTATCGACCGCTGGACGGAGGTGGAGAAGACGGGGCAGGAGAATGAAAGAAAACAAAACGAGATTAAGGAAGTGTCTTCGGATGTTGCACAGTGGGAAAGGAGAGGCGGATATAGTGGCGGCAGAGACGATGACAAAGCTGGAAGCGGGAATGGTGGCGGCGGGGGTGGGGAAGGAAGAGGGGGAATACGACAAGACGATGAAGTGTGAGGAGAAGATGGAAGAGAAGGAAGTTGCGGAAATGCTTCAGGAGGAAGAGGAGGAGGACGAGGTAAAGAACATTGATGAATGGAGAAGTTGGAAGGGGAGGAGGAGGAGGACGTGGCCGAAAAATAGTAGGTGAATAATGATGATGAAAAGGAGGTGGAGGCGGGGCAGGAGATGGGAAAAAGGAGGAGAAACTGGAGGTGTAGGATGCGTAAATGCTTGTGGAGGAGCACGAGATGTATCATGATATGATTACGATGATGATGATGATGATGATGATGGAGATCATGAGGAGGAGGTCGGGGCGTAGTGGTGGCGGCGGTCAATAACCCAAGAAGAGGAGGAGAACGCAGAGGAAGGAGAAGAAGAAGGAGCGAAGCGAAGGATGCAGACGAGAAGGCGGCGGCGGGCGTGGTGGCGGTCGAGGAGGCTGCGTCTGAGAAGGCGGCGGCGGCGGCGGCGGCGGCGGCCGCCGCGCTCTGACCCACATCTCCGCTCCTTTGTCCGCGGCGGCGCAGCGGAGGGGCCAGAGCGGCGGGGCCGAGGGCGGGGGCGGGGCGGGGGCGGGCGGGGCGGCGGCGGCGGCACGCAGGCTGCACCGCGCCTCCCTCCCCCGCCCCCGCCCCCCGCGCTAACATCGAACCTCCGCGACTGATTGGAAGGCTCACTGACCTCTATGTGGGGTCTGGGCGACCCTTCACCTCCGAGCTCCACTCGCAATGACACGGTTAGCCCTGGAGGACACTCGAGTCCTACTGAACCACAACCAATAATAAACGACACAGCTGAGCTTTCCTCTCGGCGTCCTGGCTCTGACTGGACGTACGAGACCATGAGCATGAGTTCTAGTACTTCGATCTACAGGACAATCATTGGCGTAGGGTAGTGGGGGAAGGAAGAGGCGGTTCGCCCCGGGCGGCACTTTTAGGGGGCGGCAAAATTTCACAATAAATAACTATATCTTGTAAAATGTGGACCATTTCATTTCACAGTTTTGTCGCACCTACGATTCGGACTAAATGAAATGAGCACGAAATCTTTCATTACATATTCAAAGACGACTTCTTTAAAAGAATGTATAATAATGACATCTTGCTCATTGTAACAACTGGTATCACCTCCTGTACTAACTTGTAGGGATTCCCCTATTTTATTTTGTGCTTGGATAGTTTGTGACTAATATTCAGCGAGAATGACTTCTATCATATGCAGGATAGTGTACAATATTGTATACAACACTTGCAAATTACATTACAGTACGGATAACTCCCTTCAGGGTAGTCCATGAGTAACGCTATGACTATTCAAAGAAAGTTTCATTAATGGATCTTCAGTCGTCCCATTCACATCAACTTAATCATATACATCTATGCACTTTACAAACAGTGATTTTACTGCTCATAAGTACGTGTAGTGATTGTTATATTATCGAATTTGTTGAAAAATGGTATTGTTTGTGTATATATGCAAAATTCGACTACATGAGTATTCAAAATTTTATTTACGTTTTGATTTATGTAATTGTATCTTTGACTATCTCCGACGTTATTCAAGCTTTAATTTATTACAATAAAAAAACAGAACAAATAAATTTACGGTAGTTTTTTTTTTACAAAAATTATGTTATTATTTTCAAACGTTCTACGCAACTTTCGTTTACGAATCCAGCGTTAATAATTGTGATTATTATAATGTAAATCACATATACATGACTTCTTTTATTTGCAACCTACACAATCCACAATAATGATTATTGTTCTTGCCGAAAAGATCTTTAGAATTACTCTTAAATTGAAATACCCAAATAAAGGGGCAGCGAAAGTTTCCTCCGCAACAATTGGCTAATTGCCAGGTGGTAATCATAAGCCTACAGATTTACAACATACATCTATATTTACAATACAAAAATAATTTAAAATACAACACAATAAAAGAAACTACATTGTTTTCTACACTGAAATTATAGAATGATAAACTCCAGATGTCTTATGTGGGGTTCTCACATACATTCTTAATATCAATAGACGTTTGGAATTTGGTTTCAAGTATTTGCAGTTTTTCAAGTTTTCTAAATTTGACATTTCACTCAGAAAAAGAACTTTCAGATTCTGGAATGTAAAGTGGTTTACGAATTCCCAACTCTGTTCCTACATCGACCCTCTAAAGAAACTCCCTTCAGGGTGGTCCGTATTTGTTTCATTGCTCCCATAATTCACAACGCACAACGTAAGCGTTTCTAATCCTTATTGTTGTGCCATAGTAACAAAATAAGTCTGTATTGATCGTATTCCAATAATAATTGGTCATGACATTCCGCATTACCAATGGCAAAGAATATATTCTTGCGTGATAAATTAACGTAAATACTACACGCTACATATAAGGTTTTGACTTTTCTAAACATCCCAATGATGAATGATCACTACGAAAGTAGAGGAGATTTTTTTTTACTTTCCCATATACGTACGTATACACGGAGCGATATACGTAGTATAGGGAAAGTTATGTAATGCTGTGCGAAAAAAATGGCCAATTGTCGGCGGAAAAAAATTAATTGCCGGGCCGTAGGAAAACGTAGATAAAACCAGTTGCTAAATTAAGAAAAAAATCCCCTAACACGTGCTGTAGCCAGAAATCTGTTTTGTGGGTCCTTGATACGGAAAAACCAATTGAAAGGAAAACGTCCGTCTGTCTGTCTGTCTGTCTGTCCGTCCGTCTGTAAACACTGCTAGCGCCTAAACCATACTTACGATTTCATCCAAAATGGATATTCCCCGGTCGATCTGTTTCTAGTCAAAGCTTTGAGAAGAAAAGATTCTTCAAAATTGAGATTAAAAGATTCTTCAAAATTTAAGGGTACTTTATATGAACCCCCCCGGGGATTTTCAAAATTTTCTCGAAAACGGCTCCAAATTTTTTCTTTAAATTTCTTGTATGAATAGTGTAAAATACACTTATTTACATGGCGTAGGTCCGATTTTCATTTTCTGAATTTTTGAAAATTGCAAAAGTTTAAAATTTTACGGCGTCTTTCTGGAACCACAAAATTGAAGATAGAGATTTTTCCTTCAAATAAAATTTTTTCTTCATAGTGAGTTCTTTCTTTAAGGTCATCTACAGTTTTTTGAAAATTTTAGTATTTTTCCCGCAATATTTCGTGCAATTTTAAAAAAATTTCAAAAACAAGATTTTCTCAAAAACGGCTCCAAATTTTTTCTTTTAACTTTTGGTAGAGATAGTGGTAAATGTACTCTATCAGATGACATAAAAGCGATATTGCTCTATCGGTTGGTTATTTCAAAAATTATAAAAATGTAACTTGTCTCTCACGTCGTTAATATTTATATTATCGGCGATTTTTTCACATTATTATATTTACTAGTATATATGCTTTAAATAATGTTAAGTAAAGTTTCTCGAAAACACAATCGTTTTCTGTGAAAAGTAGCTCAAATTTCGGCATTTTCAGAAATGCTCAAACGCCATTTTCTCATACATGGTTGCAAATTTTTTCTTGAAACTTTTGTAACGGATAATGATAATTACACTCTTTAATACGACGTAAAGTTTATTTTGAGTTATTTTTTTGTTTTTTTGAAAATTATATAAATGTAAATTTTTTGAAAGATCTCTCACATCTTTAATATGCACATTACCAGCAATTGGTAAAGATTATTATATTTGTGAGTGTAAGTGCTTCAAATAACTTCAAATAAAGTATTTTGAAAACTCAAAAATTTCTGTGAAAATGAGCTTCAAATTTTGCATTTTTAGTAGTGCTAAAACGCCGTTTTCTCTTAAATGGCACATAATTTTTAAAAGAAAATTTCCATTTATGACTAGGTTTTGTGTTCTTTATTATTCTAAAATTAATGTTTCCGTTCTACCAATAGGAAATCGAAAAATTAAGATAATGACAAAAAAATGTACTTTTGGCGGTGATAGATGACAGCTGGCAAGAAAGAGTATGTGGCAATTCCGAATAGCTAGCAAAGACCCATAAAAATAGAAAACTAATACGGGAAAGTCTGTGTAATCCTGTAGCACCACTAGTTTAAATTTATTATTATTTTTTTAACATTTTTATTTAAACCTTACTCGACATTTCAAGTTAACCCATAATGTAATATTCACATAATTTATAATGGTTTCTATTGAATTTAAAATTACGATGAGAAATAATTACATAATATTACACATTTAGTATCTTCGCATAAAAAATATTTAATTATCAACTTCATTAATACTTGATCGAAATCGAAGCGATCTTTATCTTAATTTCACCGATCAGTCACCAGATCATATTGGGTTCTACCCTCAGTCGAATCTTCATTGACTACCTTTATAATCGACCCACGGCGGGTCGATACTGACCTCCATGGCAATGTCTGCTCCAGACCTTTTTTCAAACCATCCCTCTTCTTTGCAAAATTGATCTTTTTCGTTTCCGGGCGCGCCAACTGTTACGGTCGTTATACCTGTAAGCTAATACATTTTATACCCCGAAAGTGGGGGTGTTCCTCCTCTGCTGGTTTGTGAAATCTGACGCCGACATACAGGTCGGCTTGCAGGAATTTTCCTCTCTTGTCACCTCCACCAGTGGTGCACCACCCCAGCCAGGTCATGTTCTGAGCTCAAAACTAGGCTTCCGACATTTGTGGTAGTATAGTGCATGTAAGTGTTTGTGTGTAAGTGGTGAGGATAAGACATGGAAGAGGAAGGAAAGATCGCACGCCATCCATGGACATTCGTTTTCCGGCGTTCTCCCAGCAATTCTGCAGGCATTTCTATCTTCTTGCCCACTGTCCATCAATTCGATAAAGTAGAATGTGAGTCTCGGCGGAAAAGGTAATTCTCCACCAACTAGAGGCGGATCCACCACGTACACAACCGTATTGGAAACATCTTCCGACGAAGCGCCACGATTAGCGTAAACGCTAGAAACATATGAAATATTGAAATCTCGCGCAAAGCAAGATTCAATTAACTCATTTACACGTATATGGCACCACCGAAGTTTATTTTGACACTATGCTATCTTTTGCAGCTTATCAATTCACTCTCAAGCATCCATCTGTCTATCCGCTTATCTGTCCGTCAGTCTATTTATCTGTCTGTTCGTATGCCCGTCTGTCTGCCCGTCTGTCTGTCCGTCTGTCTGTCCGTCTGTCTGTCCGTCCGTCTGTCCGTGCTGTCTGTCCGTCTGTCTGTCCGTCTGTCTGTCCGTCTGTCTGTCCGTCTGTCTGTCCGTCTGTCTGTCCGTCTGTCTGTCCGTCTGTCTGTCGTCTGTCTGTCCGTCTGTCTGTCCGTCCGTCTGTCCGTCCGTCTGTCCGTCCGTCTGTCCGTCTGTCTGTCCGTCTGTCTGTCCGTCTGTCTGTCCGTCTGTCTGTCCGTCTGCCTGTCCGTCTGCCTGTCCGTCTGTCCGTCTGTCTGTCTGTTCGTCTGTCTGTCCGTCTGTCTGTCCATCTGTCTGTCGGTCTGTATGTCCGTCTGTCCGACTATTTGACCATCTATCCTCCGACTGTCTATTTTTCCGTCCGTCCCTCTGTTCGTTCGTCCGTCCGTCCATTTGTCCGTCTGTCTGTCCGTCCGTCTGCCCGTTCGTCTACCCGTCCGTCTGTCCGACCGTCTGTCCATCCGTCTGACCGTCCTTCTGTGTGTCCGTCCGTCTCTTCGTCTGTCTGTCTGTCTTTGGTCAACGCTATCCCTTAAACCGTTCAGCCGATTTTCTAGAAAATTGTTATTCCGCAATCGATCGGAATGAACTCGGGACTCTGGGAGTTTCAAACTGTTATTTTGATGTTTGAGGATACATTACATGAAGTCTCAAAACCACTTTGAAAATTTTCTGAAAATGGCACCAAATTTTCTGATCTATCTTTGCCCCCGGACACGTAAAAAACGCTTATGAGAATGGAAGAGGTCGTTAAAATTTCAGATTTTTTGAAACTTGCAACAATGCAATTTTGAGGCGTCTTCCTACTACTATAATATTGAAAATAGTGATTTTTTTCTTAATGAAATCTGTTTCTTAAGTCGGATCTTTAAATAAGTTCAAGTTCAATTTTTAAACAATGTGAGTAATTTTCGTGTAATGGCGCAAAATATAGGCAATTTAAAGATAATTACATTTTTTTCTCAAAAAACCACACGAATTTTTTTCTTTAAATTTGTTCCACAGATAGAAGAAGGGCTGCTTAAAAGAGGGGCGTGAGTCTCGTTTTCGTCGAACACTCTGAATATTCAAAAATTGAAAATGTAGAAATAATGCGTTAAAGTATGTCCTGCTGTAGCATAATTAGTTTTGCAATGGTGTGATTTCCGACGGATATACTCGCAAAATGCACGAACAGTTCACCTACGCGTTTAAAGCATCAGTTACCCGACCGGAAATCGAAGACATGGCAGAATCCGAGACCCGGATCCGATTCCCGGCCAAGCTGACTAGTGCTTTGTATAATTAGATTTATAATGCTCTTGTTACACAGTATCAAGTTCACACCATCACTGGTATTTACGGTACGGGATGTATTTCCGTCTTTGTTAAATTTCCACAAAGGTAGCAGGAAAGCGACAACTGAGTTCACGAAGTTGCGTTACGTCAAATTCTGCCATCTTTTGTCGACAGCTGATGGTCATAACTAGAAATTCACTTTTTAAAACTCTATCCGCCTACCACACCATATAGCAAATGGTGTCAAATGTATAAATGGCTTGTCACTCACCTTATTTATTCACTAGTGAATATGATGTGCAGTTGCGACATAAGACATGCACACTGCACCATCGATATGCGATTATTTAAAAAAATAACCAATAATCAATACCTAACCAATTAATTTCATTGTTCTATAAATCGCTCTGAATTAATCGATTAAACGGATATGAGTAAAATCGATTAATTTTTTGCATGTTTCAAAAGCATTCACATCATTCGTTAAAATCATTAATGTTTATGTTGTACATACGATGTGAAAAAAAGTTGAGTTATTAAATATTTAATTTCAGAAAACCTATCACGAGAATACGAATCGTTTCCAAAGTTTTTTTTTATTTAATCTGATTTAAGTTCATTTTTAATTAACTTTATTTTTTTATTTTAATGAAAACAGAAAAAAGGCTCTATTAATTAGAATTTAAAGTTTTAAAATAATATACAAAAGGCATTATCAATAAGCTCGTCAGGTTTCTCTTAGTTGCTTTATTTAAAAGAGATTAATGTAACACGTACTCACGAGACAAACGACAATGATCGTTTAAATGAAAATTACCTAAATTGTTTAGAAAAAGAAACAACAACTACTATAATGTAATGGCGTTCTCGTTTCAGATCCATTCAAGGGAAACTTTCAAATCTATCTCTTATCTCATTACGAACATGCCCTAAATGAAATATCAGAACATATACTCCTATAGTGACTTTTCATTTTTACTTTTGCTAGCATGAAATCAATCGCTTATCGTTTGTATCTATTCAATAGTCAGAGGAAGATGAGGTGAGAGAGAAAGAACACAATTATGTTTGTGTGATTTTCTATTAAACCAAGGAAATAATCGATTGGTGAACTAATCGCGATTAAGTCGTGCACTGACTTACCACTGACTTATACATGAGACACTGCTCGTAGGACATCAACATATTTGAAATGCTTTTTGCACAACTGGAGTTTCAAGAAACAGTTCTTATAATCCAAATTACAGACTATTTGAGTCCACAACAAAAGCCCTAACACCTTGTCAAAATTCTTCCAAGCTCACTTGAAACATTTTCCAGTACTTAATTCATAAACATTTCAAGATAACCTGCGACGTTTTTAAAATAACTATATTAATGTCCATCTAATTTCTTTGGAAACTATCCAACGTCCGTCCTTCTTTCATTAAAGATACGTTTGTTTTCGTGAAATCCAAATTGCAGCTTACCAAAAGCGCAGACGATAATGCTTCAAAGATATAAATAACCGAGAAAATAAATTAATAACATGAATGACTAATACACAATAGATGTAAAGGCTATGTAAAACCGAATCTAACAGTAACCCGATCCATGTAACGCAGGCAGTTGTAGAGGCACCTGCCCCATTTGAACTGAGTTCAAACCCCGCACAAGGTATCACAATAGTGGAAAGTACCAAAATAAATAAAACTGCCAAAACCACAGTATTCAATAAAATCAGAAGAGAAAGACGTTCGCGAAAAGGAAAACTCGCATTCGACAATCTCGCGCAATTGGTTTGTGGTGCTGACAAAGGAAGAAAGGCAAAGTGAGAATTTTTCGCTATTCGCATAATACCTATACCATTTTAGAGATAATCGCAGTAACGCAACAAAGGGGATCGACAGTCAAGAAGAGACATGATTTAAAACAGAGATATGAAATGATGGAGTAAATGTTGGAACAAGAGGTGCAGGAAACGGGAGTACCACCATGCAAACCCAGCACGAACCCGTTTGTCCAGCCCAAATACCTCACAAGTGGCCGGGATTTGAACCCCGTTAACCAAAGGTGAAAAGTGAATGCACCAGATGCATCGGGTCACCTCAACCTCGCGTGGATGAGGCAGTATAGCTTCCGAAAATAATAAAAACGTAAGTCACAAATATCTCATACGGAAAAATATCAGCATACAAATTCAACAAATTCAGCATCCACAATATTGTTTGAGGTCATCAAACATGAGTTTTCTTTTCTCCTCGCTTTTTCTCCTCCTCCTCTTCCTCCTCCTCCTCCTACTGTTCCTCCTCCTCCTTCCATGTTATTAAATTATTTTCTCAGTTATTATTTGCTGTGGTACTCCGTCTACGCAAAGAAATACTACAAAAGTCTTTTTAAAATAATACAACTTTACACTTCACGTAATTAAGATTCGTAACAGAGAGCGTCTTAGAAATGTGAGCTACAAGCAATCATTTGACGACAACATATGACAAATATGGTTTTCTCCGAAGCAACATCCACTTGTTGTAAAGTCAACAAAGTTGAGTAAATTTCGACTTCATGACTGTCAGCTTCTTCGCTATCTGTTACGTGTTCTAAATTGTTCGTAAGTGCATGTGCCCGGTAGCATTCGTGGAATCATGCTGAATCTTTGTGTCTTATTCATTAAATCCATTAAGTAATCGCACGTTACTTCTCAAGTGACACACACGCACGCACGCACGCACACACACACACACACACACACACACAACGAATAAGATAAATATACGATTACTGTGTGTTCACTGTGATCTCAAGAGGTAACTAAGCATACGAGGGAAAGAAGGAACCAAGCAATAAAAAGGCGCTATAAATAACTGGTTCACAAATAAAACAAATGGGAAACAACGCATTTCCTCTCTTAACCCCACTTCATTCAGGACAACTTATTTGACGAAACTGCTGTGACGTCAGAAACCGGCCCGCTATCTAGAGGTCAATATAACTGAAATATGGAAAAGCAAAGCCAAGCGTGGCAGGTGTTCAATCGCTGCCCGATCATCTCGGACACGTCCTACCCTCAAAACCAACAGCGAAGAGCCGCGTGCCGGAGCGCGCTGTTGACATGTGCAGCGGAGGGACGTTGCCCTCGTGCGGCCACGCAATCGGCTGCCCTCGGCCCATGGCAGAAACAAACTTCCGACCACTTGTCACGCACTTTTTTATTTATTTAGGTAAAAATTGTTAAGTGCTACATGTGTCGTTCAATGGAACGAGCGAAGCTATATTTAATGTAATAAGCGGGACCATAACAGCATTATTTTGTGTAAATGGGTGTAGGGCAACTGGACGAAAACCCCGATCGAGATAGGGTCATAACCACAAAATAATTTTTTATAGGCATACAATTTTTATATAATTATAAAATATAAAAGTTTACGAATGCATGGTTATCATTGTTTTAAAATCATATATACTGTCTGTTGACAATTCTTTTTTGTCCAAGAATCCGAAGTGTACGTCAATGCAAGAGGCATTAGGGGATATGATTGTATGCTGACTTCAATGATAGCTCACGAACATTATTACGTTCAATCATATTGAAATAAAACTATACAAATACTCACATGGGAGCACACCAGACTCCTGTTAATTAATCCCAGCCCTGAAGTACAGAAGAATGTCTGGTCGTTGCCGACTCAGCCCCATAGAAGACAAGCTTAATTATCACCAGGCGGGTCCTCTGGGTCCCTTGAAGCTAGCAGGTGCCCAACGGTAGAATTGGTTCAGGGGCAACAACCGTTGCCCTTTTAGCGTCTCTGACCATGCATTTCTAACGTAGGAGTTACGTTGGAGGTGGATTTTCGGCTACTATAGCTAGGTCGAATTCAGACGCTGCATTTGGACATACCGTAGCTACATAGCTAGGTCGAATCAGTCGCTGTCTGGAGGAGAATTCTAACGACTGACTGCTCTGATCGGAAGTTTTCTATGGTTTCTCCGATCATTACCCGGCGCTTGCCGGAGCAATACCCTGACATACGAGCCACGGACCGCGCGAATCTTTCCTTTCTCTTCCTTGTCATATCTTCTACCCTTGCTCACATACAGAGTTACACATCTATGCACTACAACACATTTCGAGTGTCCAGTCAGCAGCTTAGAATTTACCTCACGTGAGATGGTGGCCCTCTGGGGAGTTACCCAGAACCCTGCAAGCAGAAGTGTAGGTCAACTCCATTGCCACCTCTCACCTGGAACATGAACTACATTCACAAAATAATTAGCAAAGGGAATAACCGGCGAAGTAATTACCAAAGAGGATAACACATCTGGAAACACGAAATGCTCGCTCAATGGCGGGCGCCGGATCGCATGTGCCAAAATGTCGCAAGGGATTTACTGGTAAACTTCACTCTGCTTTTTTTATATTTAGTCTCCAATTTCATACAAAACTTTGGATCAACTCCTCACTCTTCACCACGAATAAAACCCACATCAGATGACTGCGCTAAATCAAAATCGAGAATACGCCCCTGCATTGACAGGCGGCCGTGACAGGCAGAGGAGGCTGCGAGAGGCCAGGAAACGGGAAGGGGAATGGGAAGGGAAGGGAGGGGCAGGGAGGAGGGGCGTGGGAGGACGCGGTGTCTGCTGCGTCAGCCGCCACCAGAGGCTCTCGACTTTCCACCGGCGACTCTGACTAAGGAATTCCCTCTTTTCCTGCGCCACTGCTATGACTCGACACAGAATCCTGTGGAGGCTTGTTATGTCGCAAATGTGTCAACGTCCAAACATTGCTGTTACGATGCCCTTGACCTACAACGAAGTAAAAGCACTTCGCATGCTGCTTGTTCTTCCAATGAATCGAGGTCATTCCTTCTAAAAATGATTTTTCTTATTTTCACGTCGTGTTGTTGGAATGAGACATGAACCAGTAGAGAGGTGTGATGATGCAGCAACTGGAGTTAAGTAATTAAAGATGTTTCTGCTGTTTGATTACCTTACTAACAAGAGTTATTATATATAACTTTATAATAAGTAAGAATTTATATTGTAACATGTAATTGCTAGAATTACTCATTGTTTCTACTTTTCCACTCATCGTTTTGTAAGAACTAAAAATATCTGTACATATAAAATTAAAATATTGGGATGATTATGTAAGAAGGCGCTCTATTAAGGACACCTGTCCGCGCATCAACTGTAAAAAGATAAGTGAACATTGGTTCTATTTGTATTGGATCTGTCGCTGTCTGCACCTTAGTCCTAGGTTTACGCCGGGATTGATCTGATTTACCCGAATTATTTAGAAAATCATGGGGTTTACAGAGGACTGAAATGGCGTGAAATTGGAAGTACTACATTTTCTCTAAACATCAAACAAAACAAATGTAATGATTGTGCTTTTAGTCTGATAAACTGATACGCTTACACCAACAGCAAATATTGAGGTATTATCCTTTTCAAATTATGTACAAAGATATTATAGTACATAGATATAATGTTCGAAATGTCCAAAGAAAAGTATGCAGGAAACTTCTGTCGTGAGAATTTGACTTATAACTGCACTCTATTTTTTTTCAAATATACACGCATACTCTCTAATCTCAAAATAATACATATTACAAATGATGTTAGCTCAAAGAATATTGACTGCCCCAGCCGAGAATCGAATCGAACCCGGACCTCCCGGTATAAGCCTTGTTGCTCTAAACACATTAGTCACCGAGAAAACTATGACGAGGAGGTGATACGTAATATCGTCTCCTGTATTATTTCAGTAGCATACCTTTGGGATCCGGCTCTCACACGCAATCAATCTTTATAAATGAGGGCTCTAAAGAAAGAGAATTTCACGGAGACTTGACGAATTCTACTTTGACTTTAAAAATATGGACTGATTTCTTTAAAAAAACGCATCGAAATATTCATGCAAAATGCAACCCGCATCACATGTCAACATATTTCGGCAAATAACTCATAAACAAAGCGTTTTAGAGCCTTGAAAAGTAAAATTTTGAGGCCAAAGGCCTGAAAGAAACGTTTTTCACACCATAATCTACAAGATGAGACATTTCCCGATCCATTCAATTAACTTTTCGGTTCCACGCTTTAATTTTATCATGGCCACCTCAATATTTCAGCCCTTCCTGCTGGTAGCAATTTTTGGGGCGACACGCTTAGAAGGCTTAGATTCGACAATCTTTATTTACGCTTTCTGTTAACACCGTAGTTTCTGCAATCTGATGAGGTTTATTTGCATAATCATTAATTCAAGATTTGCTCTCCAGCAACAACTAGAAAGTACTATTATAGTTGCTTGATACCTATACCTATGAAGATTGTTTCTTATGCGTGTAGTGAAACTATTCAATTAACGTTTTTTCATGGTCAATAAGTGCTGTGTACTTAATTGTGGAAGGATGTGGGTGTTCAGTGAAGAGTGAAGACTGTTTGTGTTTTACCTGTACCAATATTTTCGTTATCATTCGATGAAATTTTCAAGTCAACAGGTTCAGACACGTAGCTTTCTCAAAAATTATAAGCTAATATTTTTATGACTATCACAAAAAACTAAAACGTAACTGACAAAGAATATTGAATAATTACTTCAAATGTCTTTAAGTAAGTTTTGGGAATTGTTCCAAGCAAATTCTCCATGACATTGAATAAATATTTATTGAAAATTACTTTTACACATTAATTGCATTGCTTTTTTATTTTTATTTGTAATTGTGTTAGTACATTGCAAGTTACCTTTATAGATTTTAAACAAATAAACACGTTTCGTTAACTACTTTCCCTCTTAGAATGAAAATAGTAGGATCGGAATGAGTGTGGTGTCTATCATGCAAGAGTTCTCGCACAGGTACGCAGAGGTAGTGGGGAAAACTTATGCTAAGGCACAACACAAAGAACAATCTTTTTAAAGTAGCTAAAGTAAAATAGCTTGAAATAAATGGAAAATAAAAATCAAAACGCGCTAGCCTCCAATACTACGTGAATCAATTAAAAAACAACTAAATTTAAAATTATAGAAAGTATAGTGCAAGTCACAACAACAACTTCCAACAATCGCAGTCCAAACGCACGATTTAAATGTTGGCGGTATCTGGAATTATGTACACCAACGCCCAGCTGCAAACACATATTGTAAATAAAACACCGTTTGATATTAAACTCAAGGTGTCGGTTCGTTAAGATATTAAAAATGGAAACATCGTTTGAGCAACATTCCTATGTACCGAAGGGGCTTACTAATGCCTACTAAATTGTTTCTAATGCTAACAAATGGTATTTAGTACTCAAAGGTGAAAACATTAGTTTGATTATTTTTTTGGTTCGGAATTGCTTTTCTTGAGGTACGTAAGGACGCAGAAAATAATTCAATACTTTTTAGTATACAAATAATTTTTCAATTTTCTCACCCCAGCATCCTGACTCTCCAAAACCCACTCGGTTCTTCATAACAAATCAAGGAAAGTTAAATAATATTGCAATGAGTAGGTCTGTTCTTGCCCTATCCGGTATTTTCGCACTACTTTACTTGGCTTTCTCAAGAGTAAAACCTTTTCTATTACTTGACTATCAAGGAAAGCGAAAAGCTTACTCTCAAGGAAGATTGAAAATTTTCTTCAAATGTTGTTTTTAAAGAAGTATGAATTGTTCCAAGAACATCTCTCTATAATGTTGAATAAACTTTAATTGAAAATTTGTTTCAAACATCAATTGCATTGTTATTTTATTTGATATTCTGAAAGTACATTAGTAGTTCCTCTCCTTTATGGAAAGTATAGACAAATGGATAGGGAAAGGGTGGGATTTAAAATGCGAGAGTTCTCGCACGGGTACGCTAGTAGTACATAAATTAATATTCATCGCGTATCTACTCGTCGCGGAATTCATGTTGGGGACGGCAGAGATTGAGAGCAATGGCAATAGTCGTTTGCGCATCCGCATCTGCCTCAGCATAGTAGTTCAGAGTGAACAGAAATTAGGGTGAGTTACAACTTTAGTGTTATTTCATTTATATTTCTACGTGCTTCACAAATTTTAGAGACGATGATCTGGAATATGTTGAAAGAAGAAATTTTAGGAAAACCTACTGAAGGCCCACATTTTATTAAAAAATGTATGATGAATTGCCGGATGAGTAATGTTTGTTTGAAAGTCTGAACTCTGACATTGCATCCATAAACAATAAGGGAAAAAATTAATGTAATCTATTGCAGCTTTTTTTCTTTTTACGGACTGAGTTTGGCTTAGAGCCAGCATTGCCGCTGTCTTTGCAACGAAGCTCACTGCGAAATTCTAGGTTTCAAATCCCAGCAGAGGCGGAAATTCGACAGCAGATACATAGCTATGTCGAATTCAGCCGCTTTCTGGAGGAGAATTCTAGAGGACGGCTGGTCTGGTTGATAGATTCCCATGGTTTCTCCGATCAACACCAGGCGAATGCCGGAGAAGTACACTAACAAACGGAACATGGACCGATCGCGATGTTTCCTTCCTCTTCCCTTACGTACACATACATGATTGCACTATCACCCTGCTGGGAGAGCAGTCGAAAGCGTAGAGCTGGTGTCGGCTGGGAAGATACCTGGAAAGGGGAAAGCCTGCAAGACGAGGTGTAAGTTGGCGCCTGATCTCACAATCTAGCGGAGGAGGAACACTGCCACCTCCAGTGTTAAACGGTATTCACCTCACTAACGGGACCAAAGATCGCAGCATAGTCGTTTTTGGAGACAAGAATTGGATTACAAAAGGCGTAAGCCAGAGAATATGCTTGCCTAAATTGTGAAAAAGGCAAACATATTCTTTGGCTTACGCCTATGTCATCTTTTCCAGATCCTGTTTCGACTTCAATTCGTCTCATTAGCTTGGAAAGTGCACGAAAACAGCGACATGGCTGTCTGTGCTATCCAAGGACAGAAAGTGGGTGTTTTGGAAAACTTTTGAAACCATTCGTACCCCACGAAGCTACACCGGCTTTGGCTCACGCCTGCGCTTTGGCTTTAGCAAGAATTGGATTATACGTTCGCATTTTTTCAGCACGGAGAAGTCAGTGCCTCTTCATTCTCTTTATTGTTCCGTTCTTCAGTTATCGTACCAAAAGAATGTACCCGCTGACTTATTGGAAGGGATTGTATTTTCTCAGCTAGAATTACCTCAAGACTTCACTGCATTATGGACACAAGTTTATCATTCTTACGAAACATGCAGAGAAATCCAAGAGGTTGTCATCTCTTGTCTTCTCGATTAAACTTCACAACACATTTATTAAGTACATGGTTCACTTCTCCCCCATTCGGTTTCTCGTCTCTTTCCTCACCCTCTCTCCCTGGAGGAGAGATTGCTGGAATACATCAATTTATCAATTTTAATATTAAAAATGGCCTGAATTTCATAATTTGTGTTTGAATTTTATAAATTCTGACGTGGTTACGACAAATTCAAATTCACTTTTCCTGGAACTATGATTTCACTTTGGATTCACATAAAACTATTTTTTCAGGCTTCATATTTTAGAAAACTAATCCTACTGCTCTTGGGTATTTCATAGGAATTTAATTTCCCGAAAATATTATACTACTACCAATTATTATTTTAATATACTGAGAATCAGTGTGTACTTTCTCGTTATTGTGAAATACAATGGTTGTTTTTATGGTTTCAGGACTCCGAAATAAACAATGTTTGAAAACTATAAATTCTAGTCCATTATAACTCATTTTAAAATAGTGACAAAAATTGCACATTTAGAAAATATGCCCCTTTTCTAAAGATAAGAAATTTACAGTGAAAAACCTTTGCCAGCATGTTATAACGTGAAAATTACCACCTATTCACACAGACCTACGTGGGTGTTATTTCACCCTTTTAATTGAAATCATTGACTGAGTGACCTTGTCTGTGTGTCGCATACTACGTTGATGTTATTTCAAGTAAGTGAATGTTACTTTACCACTTTTCGTTGATTTCGTTGACTTCGATCCACTGTGAGTCGTCTACGACGAAGATATTACTTCAACTATGTGGATGTTACTTTAACACTTTTCGTTGATTTCGTTGACAGCGATCCACCGTGCGTCGTCTACAACGTGGATGTTACTTCAACTACGTGAACGTTACTTTATACTTTACCTGTTTTCATTGATTTCATTGACTACGACCCACTGTGCGTCCCCGCCGCCGTCGCCTCCGACGCGGAAATCAGTCCTGCGGCTGATCAGCGGGGAGGATCCGGGCGGGGGAGGGGGCGACGGCGGGCGGCGGCGAATTAACTTCTTGCGCCCTCCGATTCCGCGACGGCAGCAAAAACGACAAAGACGTGGATGGGTGGGGAAGGGGCCAGACACGGAGACTGCCGTCAGGTGGCGCGCTATTCCCGACGAGACGAGCCCAAGGCCCAAGGGTTCAGGTTGGAATGTCATTTGGTGACGTGAAGTATGGGGAAGGAAAGATCATGAAAGAGTTGGGGAGATCAACTAAAAATATATGTGAGCTACGATGTATCCTAAGATACAGGCAATGCCTGGAAGAAGAAGAAACGAAGAAGAGGAGGAAGAAAGAAAAGAAACCACGAGATAATTAATATTTTCATCATTATCGTCGACATCTTCAATACAGATAAGATTTTAGGGTGGTAAATTTAAACATCAGATTTGGTCTACTTATTTTTTCATTAATCATGTAATAATTTTGAGATCATTTTGTTTCACATATTTATCGTATTAAGTTAACCTTTTTACATAAGTAAACGAAATGGTTGACTCCAATAACAATTGACAATCGAATTCACAATAATCCGGGGATTGAACTAACCGAATAGCATGGCAATACCACATCTTTCCTTATTGGTTATTTGCACACATTGGTTGGAATGCTTGGCGAAACGGCGACACTGAAAAACACTTCGATGAAGTGCGCTTGTGAAGTTCGTGAGGCAAACGTTGTTACGATCAATCTACGTGCCAATTGGGAAGTGAATCTACGAAACGTTTACGTGTGAAGAACGAGTTATGTTATAATAATTATTTTTGTTGCATTTAAAATACAGTGTAAACTAATTATAATCAAACTGAAGAGTCAGAGCTTCCTATAATTGTACAGAGTTTGCGTTATATGAAGATAGTACGTATGAGTTATAAACTATTTTACATACTATGTCATGTCATATTACATACTATCTTACATATCATGTAAGAGTTACAATCGAAATCAAGCAAACTCAAAGAACTATACATTATGGTTATTTTCGTTACAGTGAATTTACACGCAACTAGAACATGTCTGTAGCTCCTCCCCTCACCACAAAAAAAAATCTTGGTAGCACCACTGGCAGTTCGATTTCCGTAGCAAACACATTTTCTATTACATGGGAACTTTTAACTTTTATATCTTGCTAACAAAGCTTTGTTGCTACCTTGATTCATCATTCAACTATACAACATGTAATAAAGTAGTGAAGTTGGGATTCTTCGGCTGAAATTACATATGAATATTATATATCTTTCCAATACATCACATAGAGATTTTACTGTTTTTACTTTCCCGTATACATAGGTATATACGGAGTAATATGCGTAGTATATGGGAAAATTATGTAATGCTGCGCAAAAAAATGGATTTTCGGGAGAATAAAATTCGTGGCGTGACAACGAAAAAGTGGATACATCCAGTTGCTAAATAAAGGGGAAAAATCCCCTTAATGTGATGTAGCCTGAATCCCTGTTTTGTGAGTACTTGATACAAAAAAAAAAAATTGAAAGGAACACGTTCGTCTGTTCGTCCGTCTCTCCGACTGTCTGTGTGTCCGTCCGTCCGTGTATGAACACCACTAGCGCCTAAAGCATACGTAGGATTTTTTTTCAAATTGAAGAAACCCCAGTCGATCTGGCTCTAGTCGAAGTTTAGAGATTTTGAAAAAGTTTCTTACCTAATACAGTCTGTACTGCTTAATATACTCTATGAGATGACATAAACGCCCTATTGCTCTATTCTTTTGTTTTTAAAAAAATTACAAGGTGGGGCTGCACGAGGCGGGACTAATTGAGGCGGGACTGGACGGGGCGGGGCGGGAGCGGACGGGGCGGGGCGGGAGCGGCGTGAGGAGGGACGGGGCGGGGAGAAGCGTGGCGGAGAGCGGGGCGGGACGGAGCGGGGCGGAGCGGGGCGGAGCGGGGCGGAGCGGGGCGGAGCGGGGCGGAGCGGGGCGGGGCGGGGCGGAGCGGGGAGGGACGAGTCGGAGCGAGTCGGAGCGAGTCGGAGCGAGTCGGAGCGAGTCGGAGCGAGTCGGAGCGAGTCGGAGCGAGTCGGAGCGAGTCGGAGCGAGTCGGAGCGGAGCGGCCGCGCTGAGTCACGCCTTCTCGTCTGCACACGCTGCGTGGGGCGGGCGGGCGAGTGCTTGCGATGGAAATGTCAGGCGCGGGCGCTGGGCGACATAGCCAAACACAGGAAACTCCTCGCGGTCGTTCGGCGCGGGCGCCGTGACTTCCGCGTCGGCACGTCGCGTCGAGGCGCATCGCGACGACCCCGGCGGGAACTCGATGCACCGCGCTGCGCCGCGAGCCAACCGGGGATGCGACATCTCTAGTGATTCAAAACCTCGATGTTCAAAATGAAACCATCTAAGATACTTTGCGCTTTACTGCAGGAGCTAGATACTAAAATCGGCTTTATCGATTAACTAATGTTTTCCGTCGGTCATTTTGGTTCGAGGAATGTTCAATTTACGGATATCTGAATATAGGGCGCAGGGTCCTTTTTGTTATGATGATTCATTAAAAAATAAAATGTCGACCATATAAAAACATCTAGCATAAAAACATCGATGTGAAAGGAACACTGGCTTCAATAAATCTATGTTAAATTGATAGATGATTTATGAAAACATCGATGTTTTGAAAACAGCAACTTTCATGTGATAGCAGCCAACGCGCTAATAGCAGGAAGTGCTGCGCGCGAAAAATCTCGGAGCACTTCGTGCCCTTTCTTTAAAAATAATATAAGTTTGCTATCCCTCAGTTTTTATACTATTTAATACATCTTAAAGAAAAAATCTCAGGAAGGTTAATTTAAAAATCACGTAAGGTTGTCAACCTCAGTGGCTTTACAGGGCAATTGAGAAAACTCGTGTATTCGAAAAATATTTGTATCAAGTGAGAGGAGTGCACTCGTAGATCCACTTTTTATTAAATAACTAGTAATTGTGGAACATAATCCTATAATAATAATAATACTAGTAGAAGTAATAATCATAATTTTTTATCAATAATTATTTTCACATACAGACCTATGCTTTCATATTGATTCTCAATTTTTTATTATTGTTTCAGTGACACTAATTTTCACCTCTCATATTAAACATTTTTGCTTTTACTTGCTTTTTAAAGAAGATTGAGTATGTACTGGACCATGTGCCAATTTCAGTGGCCCGAGGATTTGGATCTGCGGCCAAGTAAGTGGAACCTAAGGTTGTGGGTGGGAGCCCCAAGTAAGGAGTGGCAAGTGGTTGTCACGTGTTTGCATTCTTACACCACCATTTAGGTTTAACTTCCCATCTGACCTGACGATTCGTATCAGCACAATGGCCTCGCAACAATATAACGGGTCATTCTTTGCGAGTCGTGATGCGCTGGTTGACTTTCAACTATCACTGACTCACGCAAAGAGCAGTCACGTTCTTAAGCGACTTTGACAACTGTTGTGGCATCATCAGAATTTGAAGTTTCCGATTGGATGAAGGAGGCCTCTCTCCTGCGTAACTCAGTAGCCTCAATCCCTTAGAAATTTTAATCGGACCGGATCGAGCCGGTACGCCTCGCGCGTCCATTGTAGACACTTGAGTACAGCCCTCACTTTCTCCGTTAGATATTGGTCTCAGTTAATGGTGTTGGAACGCGTTGGGTGGGAAAACGTGAGGGTCATTTTTACCAACGGAGACATTTCAATTTGCCACGGTTCTTTTACATGCGTCGAGCGTGATATGGTAAACTAAGTATTCCTTCTTTCTTTGAAAATTCACCGTCACCAGTAGATTGATGTCCCGTCCTTGGGTTTTGGAAGTTCTCCGGCCGGATTGCTTGATTGTGTGATTCTTGGCGCGTCAACAACTAGGATAGTTCCGTAAATGCAGTGCATGTTTTCATCTGGAAAGCTATGCTCTTCCCCCGCTGGATTGCGAGATTCGGTGCCGACTTACCGTCGACTAGCAGGGTTTTTCCCAACCAGATATCTCCCACCAGCGAGGCACTGCCCCAGCCGGGACAAGCTTTAAGCCCCCTACCGGTCTCCCGGCATGTGTGGTAGTATAGAGCAAGTTTGTGTGTGTGTATGTGCGCAAGAGGTGAGGATAGGACAAGGAAGAGGAAGGAAAGATCGCGCGCGGTCCATGGTCCGTTTGTTAGGGCACTGATTCAGTATTCGCCTGGTGCTGAGCGGAGAAAACACGGAAAACTACCAATCAGAGCAGACGGCGGGGCGGCTAGAATTTTTCTCCAGACAGCGACTGAATCCGATCAAACTGAGAAGCTAGTGACGAAAATCTTGCCGCTGTCGGGACTCGAACCTAGGATGTCCTGGTCAGAGGCACTGCAGTGACATGAGTTGATGCCCTGAGCTACCTCTCCCGGTGCTCCGGATCTGGTGGCTGTGGAGAGTGTAAAGAAATCTTATCTTGCGTAATACAAAGCAAAGTGGCTGCACATTATTGTAATATTTTTTTAAAAATAATGCTCTTGATAAATCAGAATCCATTAATCAAATAAACACAACTTGAAAAACAAATGTCTATTAGACTATTGACGAAGCCTGCCTTACTTTTCTTTTAGTGTCTATAACTGGGATAATTAATAGATAGAACGATTACTGTACAGAGGCAAAATATGACCCGTTATGATGTTAATGGCCAGAAAAAAAGTGATTTCCTACAGATAAACGTTCAAAAGACACAACTATCATTGAAAAATTATATTGGAATGTTGAAACAAGTAAATTTTAATGAAATAATATATCGACTGTAAATAAATAATTGGCTTGATAAATTTATTTAAAACAAAATAATCGTATAATTAAGTAAATTTACTTACAATTAAAATAAATAATTAATGCAATTGTAATTGTTAAATTACTTAAAATGTAATATCCTTCTCACCTAGTCATTGAATATTAGCAAGACACATAAAATAGGAAGTTAGGCTAACGCATACGCGAAACTAATGATGCCAGAATGTTCCCCATATTCTCATTTCCGCAGAAGACTTGAATGAGTTCCGGAAAAAAATGTTATAAGATGTTTAAAAAACTCACACTCTTGTGTAAAATTTTTGGATTCTGGCTAGCACGGAATCAAGCAAATACTAGATCCCATGTATGTATGTACTTGGCGCGACAGCCCTTGAACAAGCTCAGGCCTACCAGCAACGTCCCGGCCTCGCGGCTATGGGTTAAGCGGGTAAGTATAGTTAGCACTTAGGCTTCCCCACGCCCTACTCCGGTCTTCTTACCTGAGAAGTGAATTTTCTCAACGTCACACAGTAACATATATTGGGACATTGCAAGGAAAACGTACACTATATTCTTGCCTCGACCGGGAATCGAACCCGGGGCCGCGTACTAGATCCCATGTAGTTAACATAATTTTAATTCGAGGATAGGATCTTACTTCAGCCACTAATGACATAAACGAAAAAGTGCCCCCAAGAATAGTTCTTCCCAAGAGTGGATACTCCTTTGCGAGAGCACAGTAGCTAGCAGAAACCCAATGCTAGAGTTATGGCTCCCCGAAAGGAAAAGTTCTTTCCACGGGTTCTGCGAATAAAAAAGTTCAGCAACCTCTGCTCTAAGCAATTGAATACTTAGTGGAAGATTTCTCTCCCTGGGGAGACTTCACTGCGGGAGGCTGTACGGTCCACCGACGCCCGACTCACCGCCCCCGCCCCTTCCGAGGCTGTTGACCCCACGGCAGCCGGCCCCGCCCTCGCCCGCCCCGCCCTGCCTCGTCCTTCCCCGCCCCGTCCCGCCCCGTCTCGTCCGTAGTTAATTTTTAGATTAGGAAATAAGAATTGTTGTAAGCCAACCAAAGTATATGAAAAAGAGAATGTAAACTGAACTATGTATTTCCGAATGAACAATAAATAGGTTCAAAAAGAGCACTTGGGGTAAAAGCATTGCGGCCACAGTTATAACAGTTAAAATATTATTTTCACAGTTTTTTTTTTCAAAATTCTTAGGCTTTAGTACTAAACTCGTTTTGTGATACTCAATGAGATATTAGTTCTAGGCTCCACTACTAAGGTCATTAGTACCGTACGTGTAGTGCATATTTTGTCCTGGGAGTTGACGGTGATCCCCAGCTGGGAGGCGAGCTTCGGCGCCGGCCCCTATGTCGGCTTGCGGGATGTTCTTCGTTTAGGTGTCTCCTACCAGCGGGGCACCGCCCATGCCGAGACCAACTGTGAGACCTGAATTGGCCTCCCGGCAAGTGTAATAGTGTAGTTCATGAAAGTGTTTGTAAGTGCCCGTTTCTTAGGGTACTGCTCCAGCATTCACCTGGTTTTGATCGGTGAAACCACGAAAAACTACTGATCTGAGCAGACACTAGACTTCTCCTCCAGACAGCGACTGAATTCAACCTAGCTATCTAAAAGCTAGTATCGAAAATCCTGGTACAGAAGGGTTAGTTGAAAGTTTTCTAAATAGATTCATTGCCTAAAAATGGCAAATATTTATTTTGTTATATTTTTTAATTAATTGAACCTCGAATTTTTTGTGAAGTAATAGCCAATTCAAAATTTGAAAATTTTGGTAGTGATTGGGTATTCGACTCACTAATGGCCAATCGATATTCTATACCTTCAAAGGGTTCAAGACCAAAAGGTACCAGTTTCATCGTGCATTATTGCAATGTCAATATTAATGGAATGTTTTCAGCTTATTCTTTGAATATAAAATAAAAGGAAAAGTAAATTATCTTAATTCTAATTCTCTCTACTAGATGTCTCCCCGTTTTGCAAGTTTGAACACATCATTTTTTTTTCCTTTTTCTTATTTTGAGCCCGAAGTAAATTTTGTGTCCCAATTATGCAATGGCCATAATACGCAAGATAAGCAACTCTTTTACCAAAATCTAGAAATTAACACTTTCGAATCAGAGTCTTGCTTTGACTGATGTGGCTCATACTATTGCCGCAAGTCCTATGTATCGTCGGTTTACAAGAAATCTTCTGAAAAATCGTCGTTGAAGGAATTGTATTCTTAGAAAATTGTGTATTTTTTTTGTAAATTAAGGTTCATAATGATAGTTTACTAGGCATCAAGGACATACTGTAAAACACTATTTTTGGTCGCGACGAAAACTGCTTAACTCAGGACAAAAGCGTTCTCTTGGCAACATGACAATTTTCGCGATGAGCAGTTTTCTTGAGAACCGGCGACATTTCTGAGACGAGAATGTGAAAAGTGATGACATCTTGATGTGAATCACATTTGGTGATATTTCACTTCCACATCCGCAAAATAATGACAATAGAAATAAATTTAAAGTGAAACAATTTTAGCATACATTGTTCCGGTTCTCCGTCTTTTTAATTACATAGATTATGCGTTTCCTGATTGAAACATTTTAATTGCATACTTATCGAAAATACCGATTCGACATTGAGTATGTCTCTCTGAAAACATACGAATTAATATTTCTGTCGGGGCATGTCTTCATATATGGAATCATATCTTACACAGTTCGAATAGTACTTTCATGAGAGTGAATACTATTGTGAGAATTATTAGTTGTTCTTTTGTACAGTAAATCTTCCTTAGCACGAATTCTCTAAAACACGAATTTTGCCTAACACGAATAAATGTGGTGGCTCAAGGAAGGGAACATAGTAATACGGATATATACGAGTATAATAATCGGATAACATGAAGTTTATATTATTCGATCACCGATTATTTCGATCTCACGGAATTTGTTTTAAAGAGAGTTTATTGTAGTTATGTGTAAGCAAATAATATGTTTTTGATGATATTGCAAGCAATGTGGCCATGTAGTCACAAAACGTACATTTATTTCTACGAAGTAATGCACATGGACGTCTATGAATCTATTAACAAGTAACCTAGATCAGATACCTCTGAAGAAGATCTAAATACAGACTAAACGCAAACTAGCAAGGAATAAATATTCTTGGACTCTTAAACGCGACGTGCAGTTCATTTCTGAGATCTCATGCCTCGCGCATCTTTAAGAGACGTCAGCGGTAGCAGCGAAATTGAAAGCTTCCGGTGGCTTCCTTGGCCAGGTGGGTAGAGGGGGCAGAGGAGCAGGAGTATGAGGAAGTAGTGGAGGAATAAGTGCGGGAGGAGGAAGAGGAGGAGAGAGAGGGAGGAGTGGGGAGAGGGGAGAGGAGAGAGGGAAGGAGGAGAGGAGAGGAGAGAGGAGAGGAGAGAGGACAGGAGGAGAGGAGAGAGGAGAGGAGAGAGAAAAGGAGAGAGGAGAGGAGAGAGAGAGGAGAGGCGAGAGAATAGAGTGATGGGAGAGGACAGAATGGGAGGAGAGTGAGAAGAGAGTGGGAGGAGAGTGAGGAGAGAGTTGGAGGAGGGTGATGAGAGTAAGGAGAGAGTGGGAGGAGAGTGAGGAGAGAGGGAAAGGTGAGCAGAGAGGGGGAGGGTAAGGAGAGCGAAGGAGGAAAGTGAGGAAAGAGGAAGGAGAGTGAGGAGAGAGGAAGGAGACAGAGGGCGAGGAAGGAGAAAGAGGAGAGTGGAGGAGGAGAGGAGCACGTGGCCCTCCCAAGGCGCGTCTGGGCCGGCGCGGCGACGAGCTGTGCGGGCGTGGCCCAGCCTCCGCGGCGACGGCGGCGGCGGTGGCGATGGCGGGGGCGGGAGCGCGGGGGTTCGCAGCCGGCCGACGGCCACATTCCTGCAGCAGCGCGGTCACGCTTGGCGGGGCAGCAAGCGTTGACCCCCGCCGGCGGAGGCGCAGCGGAGGCGGAGGCGGAGCCGCCAGTGGCCGCCGCCGGGGTGACCGCCGGGCAACCGCCCCGCCTAGCCTGACCCTGCGCGGAGACCTGTGCAAGGGCGTATGCACAGCGCAGCCCACCCACGCGACGGGACGGGACAGCCGGATTAGACCCGATTCATTGTACGCCACTAGGCGAGTTTGAAACAAGGGCGCCTTCAGATAGTAATTAATGGGGAAGGGTCTTTTAAAAGAAACTGCTGTTAAATTAAGGATTTTTTTTTAATTCAATTTTGTTTTAAGGACAATTAACTAATATATTATTTCCAATATTAATACATAATTGAAACAAGGGCGGCTTCAAATATTAATGGAGAGGGCCTTTTAAAGGACACGCATTTTTTATTAAGTTAAGGAAACTTTTTTAAAATTTTGTTTTAAGGAAATAACCAATGTATTATTTACAATATTAATACATTAAAAACAGATCGAATTAAAATATAAATATAGGTAGTTTAATCATTCTAATAAACATTTTACTAATATTAACTAAGAGTTTGATTTTAAACCAGATGGAGTTAAAAATATTTTCGAGTAATTTTAAATTATCAATGAATAGTTTAAGCTAAATTCAACAGGTCTCACGTAACGTAGAATGTTCTGTACATATTTGTATATTGTATTGTATTAATTATTTTGTATTTATGTCATTGTATTATTTCCTTATTGTGTTATTATATTATATAAATTTGTTGTGTTGTTTATATTGTATCTTGTACTACTTTATGCTATTAGAAATTATTTGTAAAGAAATGGTTTCCGATAGATTGTGATTATACACAGCAATTTGTAATAGATTAACCCTGCAAACAAATAAAATTGAATTGAATTGAAATTAAATCGTGACAATTTTCCAAAAATACCTACACGAGATTTCCTCGAAAACATCCACATTTTTTTCTTTAAACTTGAGAACCTGAACGCCGTTTTGATTAAAACTTTTGAATTTTTAAGAACGGCACTATGTAATTTTCGGAACATCTTTAATGTTATAATGTTTACTTTAAAGATTATTTTATAGTTTAAGGAATTTTTGTGGACACAATTTATCTCATTAGAAGAGTATAGATATTCACAAGACTTTCGTGTAAATATTTCCTGTTTTCTTCGCATTCATTATATTTAAGGTCTACCTTTGTAATAGATACCTGTGATCCTTCAACTGGTTTTCTTTAAATGTTTGCATAAGGAGATAGAGCACAATACAATGAATTCAATGACAAAAATGTCATTTTCATTAAAACTATTGAATTTTCAAATTGAAGACATGTATTTGATTCGAAACTCTTGCGCATCTTTTGATGAAGATATTTTTTTGTGGTTGCTCAAGTATTTGCAGAATATACGTACCAATATGAAAACAATGCGTAACCTTATGAAATTGTGCTTTAGTACTAGTAATTTCTTTCGGCACACAAACTCGATGTGGCTTGGCTTCCTCAAGTCTATTTCCTGTTTCTTGCACGTTTCTTCCTATTCTTAACCCTCAGGATTACCCGATAAATATTCAATATAAATAGAAAATAGAATATCATTTACTAATTATGTATTATAATCAATAATGCTCAGTAAATGTATCAATAATAACCCAGTTTAAAAATCACAAATAACACTGTGAAAGCAAGTAAGCACATGAATTTCCAAATTAGAAGTCTTTTCATTAATATACTACTCTGTTCTCCAATACTGACATGGAATCAGCATAAGAATCTTTAACTTAATTACCATCTTTAACACTCTACGAACTATGTCAGGTTTAGCTGAAAAAATAATATTAAATATAGGAAAATACCTGTATCAAATGGCCATCCTCAGAGTGAAACTGATCCATTGCAGGGAAAAATGCCAGAACCAAAATTGCTGACAAGGTGAAGCGCACCATCCTGGAACGAATGAGGAAAAGAAAGAATCAATGAATGAAGAAAAGACTGAATGACTGATCGAGAAAAGAAAGAAAGAAAGAATGAATGAATAATCGCCCAAATGAATTATTCAGCAGTTACGACGCAATGTATTATTACAATCTGGGCAAGAAGTGTTAGAGAAAATCAGAGATTTCTGAGAATACCTACCAGAACACGGATTATTCATCAGAAATATCGCGTGTTAGGCAACATTCAATACAGGTTTCTGAGATAGAAGTCTAAAAGTCTAACAATAGATTCACTGCTCACAACCAAACAATTTGTTCTCTGATGTTAACTTCTAACTAAATATTTCCTTGGCCTCCAAACAACGTTAAATAACGTTATTGATAAATCATATACAACGTGTAAAGTCTCAAAAGAGACCATTCACAAGCTGTGAATATATAAAGAATAATATTATCAAATTGTCATTAAATATATTATGTCACCACAAACAAACTCACATTTCTGCAATCTAAATATGTCTCAAGATAAATCTTCAACAAGAATAAAACGTATGGGCTCCTCCGTATTCGGTGTAAGATCTTTAAGCTTTGTAGTACTGTACTTTGTTGCTGGACAGTACAGTGTTTGCAATCACGCAGTGTGAATTCCCAGATATTCACATCCCAGATACCGTATTGCGGGTTTTAGATAATGATCATACCAGTATCATTATCCAAACCTCAAAGTAGATTATACAGACTACAACGAATGTACAAAATAGTGTCCACCATTCTTCTGAAAATATTGATGAAGCGTAGTAATCTCATTGCCCATCTTCCTTCACTACGTACTGTACTGAGAAAATAGGGTCAGTGAATGATCTCTGAAAAAATGTATTTTGAATTCTCACTTGCAACTGCTTGTCGTGAGACTGATTATTTATGAACTCAGTGAGAGTTTATATGATGTCAAGACTGAATATAAACCATAAGTGAAATGGGTAAGATGAAATTATTACCACTTGGAAATGAACGCTACCACCAGGTTTCCAAAGTCTTCATTAGTTTAGATACACAAAACGAAGGATGAAAAAATATTGTGATTCAGTGAAGGAATGTGCTCCTGGTATCAAATATGTTGTAGGTCTCTAGAAAATTATGGTAGATTGAGACGAACATTACAGATAATTAGAAGTAAAATGTTTTTTTGTGGAATATTTTATGAAATAAATAATTCTCAACAATGCTCGTATTTTAAATGTACATACGTTTGTACGAGTAGTTTAATATTATTTCAATATAAACAAATATCTACTGAGCATTTTAAATTTCCTGTTACTCAGACACTGACAGGATGCAATTGGTATAAAGGTTTTGTTGATTGTACTGTTGAAATTTAAACTATACCTACCATTCTACTGAGAAATGCGTAATTTTATACGGTTCGCTTCGCATCATGAACAGCTCTGCATTGCTGGGAGATGAACTATGCTTTAACCTTGTCCCTGAGTCTTGGAGAGACTTGAGTTCTTGTCAGATAGTAGAGTACATTGCTGGGAGACCCCTCTCAAAATAAACTTTTTCAGAGATCATTTACTGACCCATTTTCTCAGTGCAGAGCAGTGAGATTACTATGTTTCATTAATGATTTTCAGAAGAATTGTGCATGCAAATAATACGCTCCCCCTTAGCATCACGGAGGCACTGGGTTCCTCTAATGTGCATTGATGAGAGATAAGTTGTACTTTATTCTTGCCCTTGAACCTTAGCAAGACCTGAGTACTTCCCGGCTGCTGAGTTACACTGCTAGGAGACGCACAACAATATACGATTTCCTTTACATCATGGAGGTTCTGCGTTCTTCCCAACTACACTGCTGGGATATGAGCTATACATTACACTTGTTCTTGAGCCTTAGAGGGATAGAAGTACTCACCAGCTACTGAGCTCTATTGTTAGGAGATACACAACATTATTTGGCTGGTTCTCCTTGCTTCATGAGATCTTCATATTCTTCTCAACTTGGAGAAACCTGTGCACTTCTCGACTGCTGGGAACACTGCTGGGAGATGAGCATTACCCGGTTAGTTTTCTTTCTTACATCGGGGAGTTGTGTTCCTTTTCAACTTGGATAGACCGAGTACTCGCCTGCTAGGACTACACTACACGGTTCCCTTAGCATCGCAGAAGATCTGGATTTTTCCCAACTACATTGACGGAAGATGATCTATACTCAATCAATTTACTTGAAACTTGGAGGGACATGAGTAGTTATTTCCTGCTGGGCAACACTACTGGCAAACGTACAACATTATATGGCTGGATCCCTTCGCTTCATGGGAGCTTTGTGCTCTTTATAACTTGAACAGACATGCGTACTTCTAGCCAGCTGGGCCACAATGCTAGGAGATTCACAACAATATACGGTACGCTTTGCAACAGCTCAGATTTCGGGTTCTTCCCCACTACATTGATTAGAGATGATCTGTACTTTACCCTTCTACTTGAACCTTGGAGAGACGTGAAGTATTTTCCACTGCTGGGAGATGAACAACATTACTCGGTTGGCCGTATGCGCTTCCGAGTTAGGGATGGTAAAAACATCGATATTTTGGAGCAGAAACGTCGATATTACAACATCAAAATTTTGCTTTCGATGTTTTTTCAGATCGATATATTTGTGCAGAAACATCTATATTTAAAAATCTCATTATATAAATAAAATTTCCAGTATCTATTTTATTTATGGATTGCTGGCAAACAATAGCCATTGAGAACTGTCACTATTGTCGGTCTACAGGCAGCAGGAAACCCGTTAGCTATTCGCAACCTTTTTCCAGTGTTGTTACTTTTTTATTATATTGTACGTGGTAATATGCTAAATTGCAATTGAACCGGTGATTTCATAAAGGGCATGAGACACCTTTTTTCACAAATTGAGTTTTGAACAAAATCTATTTTCTTGGGAGGTCCGTTGGTTGCAGAACGGATATGAGTACCATTAACCCAGACTCAGTTACAGACATGTCAAATTCTCGTTGACTGTTTAAAGGGCGTGAGTCGTTGATTCATGCCCATTCTGTTGTCAACAGTTGGTAGCCTCCCTGAATTGACAAGAGAATATCTTCGTATTCGCTGCCAAAAATCAGCTATTGGTTCTTTTTTCTGGCAGAGGCTAGGAGTTCGTGTTTACTTTGCAGATTGTGTTTGTGTTTCGTTACCTGGATAAGTAAAAATTATTAATGTACAGACTAATATTTATGCCTATGTACTACGAAACATGTCAAAATGGAGGAGGTAAAAAAATGCGCAAAGAGAAAGATTATGTATTAGGGATTGCTTTTGATTAAATGCAGGTATTTTATTTACCACGCATCCCTGTGCAGGAAATTTTTTACTATAAGCAATTAGGTGTTAATAATTTCTGCATTCAAAATTTGGTCACTGACAATGCAAGCCTGTATTAGTATCATGAAGGATTGCCTAGAAAATCCCCTAATGAAGTTTGTTCATTCCTGAGGAACAACTTCTCAAACATTCCACAAAACAAATTAACTTTACTTGTTCAGTGACGGCTGTCGAGACCTAAAACAAAAATCATACGGTTATTCGTGTGTTATTGGGTCTTATTATGAATAATAAATTTGAGAAAATATTTCACTTTTTCAAATGCGAGGGCACATATTCTTGCCCTATGATCGGGACTTTGGAGGTTTCTTCTATTATGCGATAGGCAGTGCATCGTTCCAACATTAAACATGCGGAAACACATGAAATTATAAATTTCAGAACCTGGTGGCCTATCCTATTTAAAAATAACTCTCTCCTACTAAAAGTTTATGGCAAAAGATTCCACGTGATCAAAAACTGAGGTTTCAACCATCATTGCTTACAATATTTGTGACATGGTGTCAAACGAATATCGGGCTGAAGTGAAAACAATGGCATTTATTGATGGGATAACTGAACATTCCTTTGTGGTCGCAAAAGAGCGCTGGAGTTCAGTATCTCCACAAGTACATTCAAGAGCCTATGAAAAAAATATTCCTCCAAATGGAAATAAAAATCAATGACATCAAGAAAACCCTTCGGTACATACCAACAGAACACATGTCTCTGTCTTTAGTCAACCCGAAATCGATTACATACAACGGCTGACACTACAACTTCTGAGCGAAGAAATCGAAACGAGGTACAGGTACTCAGGAATTCTGTGAAGAACACGAGTTGCATCTCTTAAATATTATTTGAATTAAGTACCTATTAAAATGATATTAAAATCTATTAAATCAGCGAAAAATGCAATAAAAATGCGGAAAAAGTAAAAAATGACTTATTAGTCGAAATCGACGAAAAGTGCAAAACAAATTACGTATAAAATGGGTAATTTGCTTTTGCCGTAACACAAAGAATTTCTGTACCACACAGGCATTGTTCTAAGTGAAAAGAAAAATAATGACATTTCATTAAAATGCCGCCCCCGAGCCACCGCTATTCGCAGGGGCTCCGCTGGGTGACTCGCCCTGTGCGTGGCGTCGTGTGCGGGGGGAGGGGGAGCTGGAGGGGCTTTGCAAATTTGAACACTTCACTTCTTATTTTTCTCTTTATTCTAATTTTCAGCGCGAAGTAAATTTTGTGTCCCAATAATGCAATGGCCATCAAAAGACATATTAGAGTAAGAAGATACGCAACTCTTTCACCAAAATCTAGAAATTAACACTTTCGAATCGGAGTCTTGCTTTTGCTGACTGTGGCTCATATTATTGCCGCAAGTCCTTCATATCGTCGGTTTACAAGATAATGACACTTCTGAAACATCATCGTTAAAGAAATTGTATTCTTACACAATTGTGTATTTTTTTTTTCTTTTTTTTTGTAAATGAAGGTTCTTAATGATAGTTTACTAGGCATCAAGGACATACTGTAAATCACTATTTTTGGTCGCGACGAAAACGGCTTGACTGAGGACAAAAGTGTTCCCTTGACAACATTTCATTAAAATCCGCCCCCCGAGCCGTCCGTATTCGCAGTGGCTCCGCTGGGAGACGCGCCCTGTGCGTCGCGTCGTGTACGCGCGTGGGGGGGGGGCAGAGGCCGGGCACTCGCCGAGAGCCACTGCACGAGACCTGCTTTCGGAGGCGGCTGGCGCCGTCCGCCTCGCGCCCCGCCCCGCCGCGCCGCGCCGCTGTGCCCGATTTCCAGAGCGGCGCGCCGCCCACAGTGGGTCGCATCCAAAGCATTCTGGGACAGCGCTCTATCGATTATTAGGGGACAATTATTGTTAGCACGGAATGGTAATATATTTTTAGGTATTTTCCTGATTTTAAGTCTAATTTTTTACAAATTATTTAGTAACAGAATTTCAATAAATGTAACAAGTGTTACGACATACATAACTAACGTCTAACGACATACATACTAACAGATTTTGTGATACACTTGATCATCGTCAGAGATCACTTAAGTTCATTTCAGGAATTAAATCACACTAGAGAATATCAGTAGGTTTCTTCCTTTTTTATCTCTTATTTTTCCAGTAAAATAGAGGAGTGTTAACGCTTCCACGTTCTTGTGACTCAGTAGACGTCCATGCAGTAAATTTATAATTTAATAACGTTATTTTATTTATTATTAGAACCTTTCTCATTCTAACATAGCCACCAATACCCGCTTACATTCATCACATGTTTTGCTTATGGGTAATAAATGTATATTTTTTTTTCCTCTTCCAACATCATATCAAAATTGGTCTTGTACATTAACCCTTACTGTGGCTACGTCTCGTTTTCTAACGTAAGTTACCACGTGGTGTACTGTGTCTACCACGTGGCGATGTGTTAAAATTCCAATCAACTAATCATTTTTCATTATTTCTTCATTCAAACATTAATTTATTCAACGAATCAACTTACTAACCATTATTTTGATATTTGACTGAATCCGTTCATCTGTCAGTCAACCGTTTTGTCAATTAACGTCTCAGTAATTCAAACAATTGCTTAATAGTTCAATCATTCAAGCAACTGTTTGGTCACTCTTAAAATCAATTTTACAATGATTTAAACATTCTTTTTTTTAAATTTAATTAAACAATTAATCGATCGGCTTTCTGTGAATCATTCAATCAATCAACCAACCATGCATCCAACCAATGAATTCAATCAATATCCCACATACTCAGGAATTACACTAGACATGCTCAGGAATCAATGTTTTAATTCCGAAAAAAAACTCATTCATGTTTCTTGCATCAATATAATTGGCAAACACGGAATCTGTTGTCTGCTATTTCGTTTTTGCAACATATTATCCAGGGTTGTAATTTTCAGTAGAAAAGCTTCATTAGTATTAATAAGATTTCTTTGGCCAGTTCTATTTTAGACAGTCTAATACTGTTTAGTCTAATAAGTCTGATAATCAAAAGGTTAATAAAAGGCCATATTTTAAATTTGTAAAACTATAGTATTAAAATGTCTAAAATAGAACTGGACAAAGAAATATTATTAAAACTCACGGACCGTCAGAAGATATTGGAACTTCATTAATATTCTCTATTAAAATTTGTCTTTCAAGCTGAAAAGCAGACGATGTGAGCTAGTGGTTCCAACAACTATGGTAACGACACCAGTAGCGGCCACTGCATCAATCGCCCATTACATCAAGAACATCATATATCACATCAATCACATTATACTATAACCTATGAATTTTGAGAAAACTTCAAAGATCTTAACTGTGGACATTCCTGGTGCTTTTACAATAAACTGCCAGGGTCCTTGCATAGTTCAGAGGTTACGTTGAGTTATCAATAATCCTCTCATTCTAACAAGAAAATAGACAGGATTTGACTTATATTGGGTGAAAACTACGGGATTTTCATGAAAATCGGACCTATTATATGTTCATAAATGCAAATTGCTCTGTTCAAGGATTTTTTTTAATTGGAGCTGTTTTTGAGAAAATTAGGAAAATGGTCTACTAGGACTTCGTGTAAGACAAAAAATTATTCGTTTCAAATTTGCAGGGCTCAAGTTTCAGAAGATCGTTAGACGAATATCCATTTTGGAGATAATACGGCATTCCGTTTAGACGTTATTTATGGACGGAAAGGCAAACGTTTTGACAGAGCACAACTTTATTTTCTCACCTTACTATGTAAGCAATAATGTCATAAACCAGAAAACCCTACGGGAGAAGCGGCACCAAGCATGTATTACGATGGGATTAAACGCATACAGAACGTTTAAAATACAAAGAATCGGACGTTGTTAAGGCAACGAATCAACAAGTCTAAGATTCCATGTTTGATGTGAGAGCGTAATTCTGTTACGCGGCATCGCGGCCCCATAATCATTACATTCTATAAGTTTGAAGTAGGCACTGGAAATCGTCACCATGCGGAAAGTTACGAACATTCACTTTCTCGAAATCGGCCGACCTGGATATATGTAAGCAATTGGTGTGGTGCGATGTTAATTTTCAGCATAGTCTGGGATTGTTAGTAAATGGTATTGATGCGGATAAATGACGATTAGTGTTGATAGTTTAACATTATGCAGGATAAAATTTCGAAGGTGTTAGTAATTTGAAATTATAATTGTGATATTTGTTGAATTAAATTTGAGATTTAAGTCAGACAGAATTCGTATTTCCGATGGGATTTATGCCAGGATAGCTCCGCAGATGGGAAGAATTCTTAAATAGTCGGCTGAAAATACGTGGTCACGCAAAGGGGTTTCACCCGAAGCCCAGCGAGGGTCAGTCGCGAAATAATTTTGAGAGACCATAGTGAATTATGTAAAGTATCACTTAGTTGAGGACATTCCGGGGACATTAGCAAGAGCTCGATAATAGGGGTATCGAGGATATTCCATGGATAAACTCTGTGGAGGCAGCTGAGATTCTGTGGTATTCCATAATAAATTTCAAGGATAAGGAGGTATCAACCACAATAAATGTTACTGGTCGTTTGACTTTTATAACATTTAATTATGAGTGTTTAATCTGTGTTACTTGGGTAAGTACCTTAATTAATTAGTTTTCAAGCTCTATATTTTTATGTACATTGGTAATTTTCATTTGCTTACTTTTTACTGAATTTTCTATTGTAGTCACTGATGGTGGGAACACACTCCCGAAACATGTTAGACGAAATTTTTTAAATATAAAAAATTTCATTAAATATAATAAATTTCATTTCATTTTTTAAATATAAAAAATTTCATCCTTTATTGTGGTTGATACCTCCTTATCCTTGAAATTCGATATTCCATGGGCTACATCGATCCCGATGACATCTGAGAACAACCGAGAAGTACATCCGAGAAGTTATTATAGTAAGATTACGAACTTGTTGATAATAGCAGCGGTGAATGTTTCAGAATTGTGGAGTTTCCAACTCGTGTTCAGTTAGCTAACGTCGCCGATGTCTGGGACGGGAGCCCAGACCCAAGCGTAATTAAGAAATCCAGTATACATATTATTAACTTCTATCACTTAGGTTCTGTTCATTGTACTACAATGTTTTGTTTCTAAATTAATTCGTATCATTTACTTATTTAACTAATTATTAACTATATTTATTTGGTATAGACAGTTGCAGAAATTATTAGTATACTTGGGTTTTTTGTTCATGGCGCACCAAGGTCACGGACGAAAAATGGAGTGGGAAGGCTTTCTCCAATAGGGGGCTATATGTACACTACTATGTTTTGACGTGGAAGCTCCCTATTGGAGAAAGCCTTCCCACTCCATTTTTCGTCCGTGACCTTGGTTCGTCAAGAACGAAAAACCCAAGTATAGTGTACGTTGTGTTCATTGTACTACAAATGTTTTGTTTTTGAATTGATTTGTATCATTTACTTAATTATATTACTTATTTAACTAATTATTAACAATTCTTATTATTTGGTATTTAGGCAGTTATTGAAATTATGAGAAGTAGTGTACATAACTTAGAATACATTTTATTATGAAAAATTCTTCGTTCGATTGAGTGAAAGTTTGGTAGATGCCAATATTTCTATTAAAATTTTCAGTTCCAACATTTTTATTTCAAACTACAATTTTGGTTGATGCCAAAATGCAATAGAGCCAGTGTTCTGAAAAATTTTCAAGAAGCAGTTAGGATAAGCCTGATTACGTAACATATGTATGTATAACATACGACAGTGCACCGGAAGATGACATAAAATCAGTTTGATAAGATATACCCGCCAACTCTATTGAACTCTGTTTTTGACAGCAATTGAGCCCAGGCACAATCTAACGTTTAATAATAATTTCAACAATTGACTAAGAGATGGCACCTCTACCACAAAACAAATTTTTGTTGGCCCCCAAAGTGAAAAAATTACTTCGATGACACATTCATTAGCAAGCTTCTACTAGTTCGCAGAAAGGTCTGGAAGAGCTTCGGAGATGATGTGAATGGTTTCCTACGTAATCACAAGAGTGAACAATCACAGGGTGTGGTATAAGGTGGCAGGGATGTGGTTGAAGAGCAACAAATTAATAGGGTGCAGAATGTCTCTAAAGTTGCATGTACTCCTCTGGCATCTGGATGTTTTCAAGCCTCATATTGGTGCATATTCAAAGGAACAGGGCGAAAGGTTCCATCAGGACTTACATTTGTTTGAAAGAAGGTACCAGGGACAGTATAATGAGCGAATGCTTGGTCATTATGTCTGGGGACTGATTAGAGTGATGAGGAAATTTAGGAAAACAACACATTTTAAGCACACTGTTTATGAATGTAAACAAATTCATGTATTTTAATAATTTTGTCGTATATATATTTACTGCATTTACATTATTTCACACATTGTATTTAAGAATTTCTTTTGTTTTGTTTCGTGGGTAAATGTAAATGAGCATTCATTGTTTCAAATATATGTATTATCCTAAAATTAAGAAAATCGATGTCATTTCACTAAAAGCACTTTCCCGTGGGCAAAATTGCGTTTACATAGTGTTTTGAAACACACTTCATCAGAAACAACAACAAAATTAACTTAAACAAAATTTTTTGCATGGTGTATTTACAATTAGAGGATCATTACAGTAAAGAGAAAGTATTATAACCGTATGGCAGAAATCGGTGATTTTTCGACAGGAAAACTCTTATTGTTGGTACCTGGCAACGAAGAAATGGATAAACCTTGTCCAAATATGTAGTAGATTACTTCCCCTAACACTTCATGCAGTCAGAATTCAGTTTTGTGGGTCGTTGATACCGAAAAAGCGAGGGGCGGCAAAAAGTGTTTTTGTCTCCACTCTCTGTCTGTCCACCTGTGATCAACACTAGTACCTTTAACACGACCTTCTCCAAAATTGATATTCCAGTTGATATGAAAGAGCTAAAGTCCCTGCGAGTTTGAAATGGATATGTCAATTTGTGGAGGTACTTCACATAAAGTCTCAACAATTTTTTTGAAATTTTCTCAAAAATAGCTCCAATTGTTTATCAAATTTTGTTTTTGGATAGCGCAAAGGATGCTTAAAAGAATGGCGCGAATAATGGCTTAAATGAATGTCCAGACTTCCTACCCTCCAATATTAAAGATAGAGATTTGTATTTCCTAAACGAAACGACAGATCTTGAAAAATGCTCATGTACAATTTTTCGAAAATGTGACTACTTTTCGCAAAATTTTGCGTGAAATACAGCCAATTTTGAACTATTTTCTCAACTAGTCGTGCTACAGAATGGCACAGGACTTTCCTGTATTAGTTTTCTATTTCTTTGGGTCTTTTTTAGCTATTTGAAATTGCCACATTCTCTTTCTTGCCAGCTGCCTATCACCGCCAAAAGAACATTTTTTCTCATTTTCTTAATTTTTTCGTTTTCCTATTGGTAGAATGGAAATATTAATTTTATAATATTAAAGAACACAAAAACCAAGTCCCAAATGGAAATTTTCTTTTAAAAATTATGTGCCGTTTTAAAGCAAGTTGCGTTTTAGCGCTACTAAAAATGCGAAATTTGAAGCTCATTTTCACAAAAACCTTTTGAATTTTCAAAATACTTTATTTGAAGTTATTTGAAGCACTTACACTCACAAATATAATAATCTTTACAAATTGCTGGTAATGTGCATATTAAAGATGTGACTGATCTTTCACAAAAATTACATTTATATAATTTTTGAAAAAACAAAAAATAACTCAAAATAAACTTTATGCCATATTAAAAGAGTGTAATTAGCACTATCCGTTACAAAAGTTTCAGACAAAATTTGCAGCCATATATGAGAAAATGGCGTTTGAGCGTTTCTGAAAATGCGGAATTTTGAGCTAGTTTTCACAGAAAAGATTGTGTTTTCGAGAAACTTTACTTGACACTATTAAAACACATGCACTCGTAAATATAATAATGTGAAAAAATCGCCGCTAATGTAAATATTAACGACGTGAGAGACAAGTACAAAAATACATTTTTGCAATTTTGAAAAAACAAAAGAATAGAGCAATATGGCGTTTTTGTCATCTCATAAAATACATTAGGCACCATACCCACCAAACGTTTACAGAAAAAATTTGGAACCGTTTTAGAGAAAATATTGTTTTTGTAATTATTTGAAATTGCACATATTGTACGCAATATTGCACTTTGGACAACAAATTTTATTTAAAAGAAAAATCTCTATTTTCAATTTTGTAGTTCCAGAAAGACGCCGAAAAAATTTTAAACTTTTGCAATTTGCGAAAATTCAGAGTTATCCGTGATAATTAGACCTATGCCGCTTTAATAAGTGTATTTTACTCTATTCTTACAAAAAATTTAAAGAAAAAATTTGGAGCCGTTTTTGAGAAAATTTTGAAAATGTCCGGGGGCTATATGTAAGGTACCCCCAAATTTTGAAGAATCTTTTTCAAAATCCCAAAGCTTCGACTAGAACCAGATCGACCAGGGAGTATCCATTTGGAAGATATCGTACGTATGGTTTAGGCGCTATCAGTGTTCACAGACGACCAGACGGACGTTTTCCTTTCAATTGGGTATCAAGGACCCACAAAAGAGGGTTTCTGGCTACACCACATGTTAAGGGATTTTTTTCTTAATTTAGCAACTGGTTTTATCCACTATTTTCGTTATCACGGCCCGGCGACGAATTTTTTTCTGGCGAAAATTGGTAATTTTTCGTGCAGCATTACATAACTTCCCCTATATCACTCCGTGTATACGTACGTATACGGGAAATTAAAAATAGCTTTAATTTTGTTCTTTCAGTTTTCTCCTCGCATTTGAGGAGTGTAAAATGAACGGTAAAAACATTGGCTCTTGTCATATAAATAGATATTTTTATTTTAAATGAAATTTGTTCTAAAAATCAGCTCGTTAAAAAGAGAATGTAAAATTTTTTGAAAAAATTAGGAATTTGTGCGTAATTTGTGATTCAAATTAATGCAATTTCGGTCTGGAGCTTAGTCCCGGCTGGGATCGTTATCCGCTGATGAGAGATTCCTGGTTGGAGAAAACCCCGCTAGTTGACGATAGGTCGGCGCCTGATCAAACTATCCAGCGGGGGAAAATGAACGCCACCACCCATGGAGAAAACACGCACTACACTTACAGAACTAATGGCCTTAGCAGCGGTCCGGAATTACTAATCAATCAAATTCACATCAATCATTATTTAATTCATGCCCACTGTTATTCCTATTGCAAGCAGGAAAGCAACGGCGAACCACCGATATGGCCACCTTTCTATGAAAAAAGGGCATAATGACGTCAGCCTCCTCCCTCGCCATAGCACCATGGTGGGCAGGTGGGTGTAAAAAAACAAGATATTTTAATACTCGATAAAATTATCATATATTAAAGATTTAAAGTTACATGCAGAGCCGTAGTATGAAGTCTTTATTAGGATTTCAAAGGACCTGCTTCTCTTAGTTCAACCATTTACCGCTGGAAGCATCACGATATTTTACTTTCTCCCTACGGAATAGAGAGAAAGTCATGTAATACTGCGCGAAAAAAACGGCGAATTTTCTCTAGAAAATTCTTATTACAAGGCCCTGGTAACGCAAAAGCAGATAAATCCATTTCTGAGTGACCAATTCGATGTCTTCGCTCTTATATGATAATGTCAGCCGTTGTGAGTACTATGTAATCCTGTGAGTACAGTGTTCTTGTGACGCCTATCTGGCGCCATTGTCAGTTCGGACGATTTCGCGATAAACAAAGGCAGAGATTTTCTTTTCACGAATAGTCCAAACAATTTGCAAACTTGAGTTCACAAAAGGAAGTCTCGATTACATCAGTAATATATACAATAGAATCAGTTGTTGTCATGTTTTGATCAAATTTTTTACGTCATTTTTCTTTTTTAGGGCATTTTGAAAACACTTTATGAGCACTTTATTGATCATTTTTGGCAATGTTTTAGATCATCAAAATCCGCTCCCCTAGTTGTGACTGTTAGATTAATATAATTATACTTTCCCGTATACGTACGTATCTACGGAGTAATATATGTAGAATAGGGAAAGGTATGCAATGCTCCGGAAAATCGATTTCGAGATTTCAACAGAAATACACGTTCTGGGGTCCCCTGATAGAGAAAAAGTGGGTCTTTTCAAAACATCCGTCCGTCCGTCTGTGAACAACGCTAGCGCGTAAACCATACGTGCGATTTCTTCTAAATTGGATATTCCCCGATCGATCTGCGTCCACTCGCGGTGCCTCAACTTTGAAAAATGTTCTTCCAAATTTGGGGGTACTTTACATCAGACCTGCACAGCATTTTGCACTTTCACTAACGTCAGGAGCTGCGCGGGAGCAAATGCGAAAATCGATGAAGGGTGGAAATGAGACTTTCTCTAGGAGTGGGGACCACCAATTAGAATGCGCTATTCGAACCACAGCGCTAAATTTAAAGAGCAGTCGGCGAGAATTGACGGTCACATACACTTCAAGTAATATTGCCTTTTGTATTATACTGTAAATGTTTGTTGTCGATATATGACAGTGCGAAATATGAAACTACAACGAATTATACATATTAGATTTGGACACCAAGAATTATAATAGCTTGTAGTGCTGAATTTGCTTTGCTACGATGTAATCACAATTTTAGTGTTTTGCTAAACACATAATAATGATACTGAATTGTATTTGATGATGACAGCAATAAACTTTTTTCATTATGTTTAATTGAATAAGACGGTTCTATTAAAGCAAAAACCATGATTATTTTCTGCTCTAATTTCTGACAAGTGTGCAACGACATCGTATAAAATATTAAGCCCTTCGCATTCTATTTACCAATACCCAAGATAATCTTGAGATTGCCCATAACATATCGTCACAGAGGTTTCCTCGTTGATCTCTTTTATTCAGTTTCATAATGGGGAAAATGGTCACAAATAGACATCGGATGTTTAGGGAAATGCCTATTTTTTTCTAACAAACTGATTTAAAGGCTGATAATATATGTGCAGGAATCATGACAAATTATGACATACGACGAAGTTTTATAATGCTTATTTTGCTTATTTTAGCATAAATGCCTTTTTTGCATAAATGCCTTTTCTTTAGAATTATTGTGCGTATTTGCCTTTTATGTATTATTTTTATATACAATGCTAAGATATCAGAAAATCGACCATGGTCCAACCTCACCATTAATTACGAAACCTTCAATTCACCTTCATTTGTATTTTGAAATTTCCTGAGAATTCCTACAAGTATACCAACATATTTTTCTCCATTTCCCTATTTCATAAATACTAGCCTTATTCTGCGAAAATGGTCGATTGACAATACATCGAGGGCACCTTTTGAATGGAAATAAATGTAAGTTCCCAGAAGGTTTCAGTGTTGCTAATTTTAGACTTCTAATATACGCTAGACATATCAGTAGATGTTCAGAAATCCTTCTAAGTATTCAAACTGATTTTGTCTCCCAATCGTCGCAGATTTGAAATTGCAATCCTTGAAAAGTTACTGGTAAAATATTGCTATGGAAACTATTATAAATGAAATGTAGAAGAATTGTAAATATGTATGGAGTTTTACAAATAATTTTTAATTTTATTGTGAATGTAATTTATGACTGCCTTTTTTCTCCTTATTATTGACATTTTCAGTGCCTTTTTAGGCGCCTATAAGGCAATTTTTTAGTGCCTAAACATCCGATGTCTAGTCACAAATATATGTGCAGTTAAACACTACTCTTCTTGGAATTGCCAAATATTCTATTTTTATGTGAATCTTGATGTGAGAGATTGCTCTCATGATTTTCATTTTGCTGTGATTTGGAGATCCTGGTGAACAATAAATTATCAAATTGTAATTTTTGTTAGTTATAATTAAATAATATGCTTTTGAAAAAGCGACTGCTTTAAAATATTGCTTAAGAGTCACAATGAGCGTGTTAATTTTTTTAATTAAAAAAGGAAATTAAATAGTGGTGGATATAAAGGCGGATCTATAACAGTGCACAGAACGTAAACAGAAAATTATGGCCCTTGTAACTTGAAATACTAGACATAATCCATTTAAACAAGTGGGCATATAATTTTGCAGCCTGGATCATTGTATTAGGTTAGGCATGCAATCTACGCGCCGCGTAGTGCTATGTCAGATTCTCCCCTCCACGCAAAACTTCCTACTCCCCACTATTTGCACTTTCGGCGCTGCCACGGGCAGACGATCGGCTTGCAAGTGCAGAATGCCCGCGGGAGTAGGCGTTGTGCAGGCCTGCTTTACATTAAGCCCCACGGACATTTTCAAAATTTTCTCAAAAACCGCTTCAAATTTTTTCTTTAAATTTCTAGTAAGGATAAAATATAATACACGTATAAATGTTCCATAGGTCCCATTTTCACGGTTAACTCTGAATTTTCGAAAATTGAAAGTTGGGAAATTTTTTTTGCGTCTTCCTACATCTACAAAATTAAAGATACAGATTTTTCCTTCAAATAAAATTTGTTGTCCAAAGAGAGTTCTTTCATTAAGGTCATGTACATTTTTTTGAAAATTTTAGTAGTTTTTGCGCAATATTGCACGCGTTTAAAATATTAAAAAAAACAGATTTTCTCAAAAATGGCTCTAAATTTTTTCCTTTACACTTTTGGTAGGGATAGTGTTAAATGTGCTCTATGATATGACATTAACGCTATATTGCTCTACTCTTTTGTTTTTTTCAAACATTACAAAAATATATTTTTTTGACTTGTCTCTCACATCATTTATATTTACATCAGCGACGATTAGTTCACATTATTACTTTAATGAGTACATGTCATGTAAATAATGTCAAATAAAGTTTTTTGAAAATTGAATAGTTTTCTGTGAAAACTAACTCAAAATTCCGTATTTTCAGAAACGCTCAAACGTCATTTTCATAAACATGGCTTCAAATTTGTTTGTCCTACTTTTTGAATGGATAGTGCTACTTGCACTCTTTAATATGGTGTATGTTCATTTTGGGATATTTTTTTGCTTTTTCAAAAATTACAATAATTTTTTTGAAAGTTCTCTCATACGGTTAAAATGTACATTTCCAACAATTTATCAAAACTATTGAATTTGTGAGTGTAAGTGCTTCAAATGACGTCAAATGAAGTTTTTCGAAAACTCAAAAATTTTCTGTGAAAAAGAGCTTCAAATTTCGCATTACAGTAGCGCTTAAACGCAATTTTCTTGAAAACGGCAGCAAATTTTCAATGAAAATTGCCATTTAGGACAAGGTTTAACTGTTTTTTAATATTCTTAAAATAATATTTTTATTCGACTATAACCGAAAAATTAATTAAATATAAAATAAACGTAGTTTGGGCGGCGATAGATGACAGCTGTCAAGAGTATTGGCAAGTCTGAATAGCTAACCGAGACCAAACAAAACAGGAAACTAATACGGGAAAGTCTGTGCCATTCTGTAGCACCACTACTTATCAGTGAAATGTTAAGGAAGCTGGTTGACAACGCCGGTGCCTATATTGAAATTAAAAATATTATTTTGGTTTCTAATTGACTTGATTAGTGATTCCAAGCGCGTCAACGCCAAGGTCATCAGTCACGTAAGCGTTGTGCGTCCTTGTTCTTCTAGAGGTAGCGGTGATCTTCCCCCGCTGGATGGTGAGATCCGACGCCAACCTGCCATGGGCTCCATCAGCAGGGCACTGCCCCAGTCGCGCTAAGCTCTAAGCTCCAGACCGGCCTCCTGGTGTGTGGTAGTGTAGTGCATGTAAACGTGTGTGTAAGTAAGAAATGAGTATAGGACAAGGAAAAGGAAGAGCGCGCGCGCCTATTTTTTCCGTGGCCTATTTGTCAGGGTACAGCTCCGGCATTCCCCTGTTATTGATCGGAGAAAGAGAGGTGGCGGAGATCTCCCGTTGGATGGCGACAACGGGCGCCGACCTACCGTCTACTAGCGGGGTTTCCCCAACCAGGTATCTCCCACAAGCGAGAAACCGCCTCAGCCGTGACCAGCTCTAAACCCCCAACTTGTCTCCATCCATGTGTGTTGATGTAGCTGTGTGTAAAGGACGAGTCTAGGACAAGGATGAGGGAGGAAAGATCGCCCGCAGTCCGTGACCCTTTTGTTAGGGCACTGCTCCGGCATTCACTAGGTATTGATTGGAGAAACCACGAGAAACTACCGATCAGACCAGCCGGCCGCTAGAATTCTCCCTCAGACAGCGATAGGACTCGACCTAGCTATCCGGCTAGTGTCGAAAATCCTGCTACCGTCGCGTCGCTTCTCGAATCCTAGGATCTTCCTGTCAGAAGCACTTCACTGACATCAGTTGATGCACTGAGCCTCCTCTCCTGGTTTTTGCTTTATGCAACTAAGGTTGTGTGTGTTTCAAATAAATTAAAATAAATCTTACAGAAACTACAACAGACAATTCCTATTTACTTTACGCCCACCTTGTAGCACTCATTAGTCGGCTAGTAACTTGTTAGATGCAGAGACCTTCGTGCCGCTGCTCTTCCGAACAGTACGGCCGGGCGGGGTGGGGCGGGTCAGTGAAGGGTTGGCGGAGGGGCGAGGCCCGTTTCGCCGGAGGGAGGGGTCAAGCGGCTGCGCTGGCGCGTGCGCCCGAAGACGCCCACTTCTTAGTTGTCCTTGTCCTTACGGAGGCGCCGGAACTACTTCCGTGCTGGTCGGCCATCAAAATACGAGGGTCGTTCCGAATGTAATACATCCTATTTATTCATATGACAACTACAGTAAATAAAAAAAACCTAATACAGTTAGAACAGAGTTTTCTGAACACGACACTAGTTTTCAATATACTCCCCCTTCTTGTCTACTCATTTTATTCACTGATGAACAAGAGCCTGCATGCCACGCTGGTAAAAGTCTGTACCAACCGAGTTGACCTGTATGGGGAATTCTTATGGCGACATTCAATGGATTGTTGTTTTATTTTGGCTCATAATGGTGACATCATGTCTCGTAATCAGTTATTATTTGATCCAGAAAACCGTCACCTTCAGCTTCGTATTGGACCGAATGCTCCTCACAACGTTCCGTTTGGTCGTGTTGGTGTTCCTGTGCGAGTGATCGCGGGACACACCTTGCGCACAATTTTCGGTAACTCAATTTACTCAGCGTTACCTTTAATGCACTGCAATGTTCAGCGCCGTACGCAGTTATCCAGCACCGTGTCCCCCCCCCCATGAACCCATTCACGCGGAAGAGCTGATCGAGGCGCTCCTTCATTCCGGGGTGTGGCAGCTGTGCGTGGGTGACAGCAACGTGACACGTCGCTGTCACCACCGCTGTTCCACTGCTGTCACCACCGCACTCACGTCGCTGCCACCACCACTGAAACGCACTACACATCGTCGCCACACTGTAGTGACATCCACTGTATGCTTCCCGTTTAACGAGAAAGTTCTTATTTCACTATGACACCACTCACATTCGTTTTTGAAATCATACGCCTAAGTAAAAAATTGGGAGGCATTACTTTCGGAACAACCTACGTAGTTTCCCACCATAGTGCCTCCACCAAGTTTTATCACAAACAACTGCAGTTTTTGAGAGAGTAAGTTTCCACAGCCGGAGTCAATAACTACTTGGCTGTCCGAGACGCCGTGTCCTAGGCAGAGATGCCAAAGTTTCGATCCCCATGCTGCGACCTTCCTTAGGGCTAAAGACATTACGCCCAGAGGAAGATCGCAGAATGACGGCCAACACTTTCGCCCAACTAGGACGCGGCGCCTCTCGGTGAGCCAAGTAAGGACTACAGATTTTTCTAACTAGCACTGATGAACAAGAGCCTGCATGCCACGCTGGTAAAAGTCTGTACCAACCGAGTTCACCTGTATGGGGAATTCTTATGGCGACATTCAATGGATTGTTGTTTTATTTATGGCTCATAATGGTGATATCATGTCTCGTAATCAGTTATTATTTGATCCAGAAAACCGTCACCTTCAGCCAAAACCAAAAGCATCTTTTTCTAATTAGCATTTCCATTAAAAGTGTCAATTTCACTATCACGATAAATGTAGCTTTTACACATTATCACCTCCTTCTCATGTAGCTATTCCACCTTTTCACCATCAACTATAGTCTTTCCACCTCTAAATGTCACTGTTACACCCTATCACTCAAGCAGCTATTTTAGCCTATGACAATAACCGAATATAGTTATTCCACCCCAGTATGCCAACCAAATGTAGATATTGCTCCAGCATAACCAATTGAAGCAAAGCTCTTCTAGGATCGCAAATATTTCTGTTTGGACGTTAGGTAAATTGGACGCGTGATTTTTTATGGTAGACTGATGAGAGGCCAAATTAAAGCCAATGAATTGATAGGCACAAAACTCGACCCTTTGACATAACGTCCGCGATTCGCGTTTGCTAAGGCGTTTAAACCAAAATCAATCCTTGGCTGTAGTGCTGACGTAAAATGAGTCAGGGACAAACCGAGGAAGGAAGGATCGCTCGTAGTCATGGCCCGCTGTTTATTGCGCTTCTCCGGCATCCGTCTGTATTTCCAGAAGCCACAGAAACACCATTTAAGAGCAGCAGGCCTGAAGAATCCCCACTCATTCAGTGGCATCGACGGATATAGCTACTTAGTTCGTGTCCAAAACCACCATGGGTAGAATCACCCATTCTAGGAACTTGCGACGCCGCAAGCTAACGCATTCATGATGTTTGGAGTTTTCACCTGGGGTGGATCTTTGTGGTAAGCAAATGAGGCCAGACCTCCTTCACAATCTATCCAACTTTCGCAGATTTTCGCGAAAAACGCCGAATTTTCAGCAGAAAACCCCCTATTACAGGGTCCTGGTAACAAAAAAGTGAATAAATCAAATTGCTAAATTTAGAACAAAAATCCTCTAACGTAGTGTAACCAGAATCTATGATTTATGGGTCCTTGATACCGAAAAATCGAATGACGGCAATACGTCTCTCTCTGTCCGCCCGCCTATGAACAACGGTAGCGGCTAAAACGGTCAGCCGAGTTTCTCCAAAATTGATATTCCCCAATTGTTCTGGCTGATTCGCGGCCCCTTGAATTTAAAAGCCTATATTTTAATTTTGGGGGGTACTTTACATGAATATCCTGAGACATTTTCCAAATTTCAAAAAAAGTGCTTCATTATTTTTGATTAAATTTTATTGTCGAATAGTGTGAAGGTCATTTAAGAGAACAATGCAGATCTCATTATCGTCGAAACCGATATTTCGAAATCTGCAAACATTCAAATTTTTTTCGGCGCCTTCCTACATTTCCGAAGATAGAAATGTTTTTTCCTTAATAAAATCTTTTCCTTAAAGATAGATTCGTAAATAAGGTCATGTAAAATGTTTCCGAAAATTTGGGTAGTTTTCGTGTAATTTTGCTTGAAATTACGGCCAAGAAAGTTCAGTGCTGTGTTAGCACTACTACTGATTGTCATGCACCTTCGGTGTTTTTCCTTAATCCTACTAAATTAATTTCGTGTTCGAACGCAAAAGACGTGTGTATCTGCTCCTGCTTCCACTATGATTGCTAGAAATGTGACAATGCCGCTTGTGTTCGGGCATTTAAACTCCCACTCAGTCGGGCGGTTGACTCATCGCTCCACCTGCAAAACATGTATATGACCCCAGTAGCCCGACGTAAGAAAGCACTCAGAAGCTTGTGCAGTCCTGGCATTCAAGTTTAGTACGTGATACTCAGCGTCGAGTGACATTTATTACTATAAAAAATTACTTCTAATTATAATGTTCTTAATGAAGTGAGAATTTAAGTACTTAAAGTGTGAAAACGTTTGTTTCATTTACGGTTTTATTTAACAGTATATGTTAGCGTTAATGAGAAAACGTGGTTCGAGAAAAAAATATACCGATTACATTTCTATTTTGTTCGAGGTTCCCTTTTTAAAGAACATTGTTATTTGAGAGGAAATGTTAAGAATTGAATCACCTACTCAACATTTTCGTTGATGCAGGGTGCTAAAAATAAAAGACTAATTCATGTTACTGTACAAGTTATAAGTAATCGTAAACTTTCCTTTGGATGTTGGATATTTATGTACGTGCATTTGTAGAAGTCAGTACGTACTTTTCAAACGTGCTGCACTTGTTGCCACACCACCTTTTTTGTTTCAGGGTAGAAAGAACACATTAAAGGTAGGGCACAGAGCTACGAGTTTCAAAGGAACGTGACGACCTCGCATGCTAAATACACATTAGTTCAGAGCATGTTTTAGGTCAGTGTGTATTCGTCTCCTGTCCGACAGGATTTTAACCTTTCAGAGGTTTTTCCCTCACTGAACGGAAATGTCTCCTGGCCGCAACTTTCATAAAGTGAACAGTCCTCCTACTATAAAGTCCTTTGGCGGAGAAGAGCAGACTTTTACTTTAGTTTATTTGTAATGAAACAAAGATCCACAAAGCCAATCAAATAAGTATTCGTAGATTTTTATGACTGAAAATTGCGTAAATTGAGTTAACGTTTTTCCAGATCGAAACTATCGAAATCGTATTTTTCTATAATGAATTAAAAAGGAGGATTCTGTACATTGCTCTTCTGCATGTGAGGGTCATGTTTAATTTATATAAAAAAAGATAACTGTCTTATTACACGTGAAAAAAGTACTTCACGTGTGGAAATATAACAAAATAAAATAGACATATCGTTTAATAATGCTTGCATAATTCTTGGTCCTGTATATCATACCACACTATTCCCAGAGTTATCAAACACCTTATTCCAATATAAAATTACAATTTTTTTTCAAATATTATAATTTTTAGCAGTTGTAGAAAAAAATGTTCATATGTCAGAGCGAAGTGTGCGAATTTTTTTTGAAAAAATCCTTCCAGCGCTTAATACGAAAATAACTATTTTCCCTCACATCCTGATTAAATCCATTTCACAAAAAATATTTCCCTTACTTCTAACACAGTTACACGTAGGTACGTAAAAGGATGGTGTCATAAATTGTCTTTATCAGAACTGGGATTTAAACTCTGCTTCTGCCGTCGCTCGTGTATTTTTTTTTAAATATTTTAATTTTATTTTTTAATACAATATTAATTGAAATATAAAAGTTTTCTTTTAATAAGTTAATTTAACAACAATGAGCACATAAAAACAGGGAACTAAACAGTACGACTACAAAGCAAACAATTCTACTATGTACAACATAAAAAGCAACAACAATAAATTAATTCTCCTACTGTCCTGTCATTCAACACTTGAGATAAAAAATAAAACAATTTAACTTATCTTAGTGATTGTATTCATTAAAATTCTAATTCTATTTCACTGGCTGAGGTCTTTCAGGGCAAGAATAGTTGCCTCTGCAACACCTCTGACTTGGAGGTTATAGGGTTCGAGTCCCGAGGGTGGCAGGCTTTTCAATACTATCTAGATAAGTGGGTGGAATACAGCCACGGCCTGGAGCAGGGAATCCCAACGGAGTCGATGTAGACACTCTGGGGATCGATGAAATTTTAAAGGGGGTTGCAATTTTTAACAAATTCAACAAAGAATAATTTTCTTCCACCAGCTATAGAAGTCATACAAATTACACGACCGACGATCGTGTAAGCGACACCGTCCAATGAAACATCTATTTTTTGCCACTGAAGAAGTTTTTGTTCTACGTTAATAATTTTTTGAATTAATGCCAATTAGTAGCCAGCAGCAGCAAAACTGCCACTGACAACAAAATCACGTAAATGGTTTACGAAAAACTAGCACTCTCACTATTCAAAGTACCACAAATAAATACTCTGCTCGTTTAACACTACAAAAAATAAATATTTTACAAAAAGGCTTCACGAATACTACAATAACATAGTAGTATGTATAAATACACAATTCAACAGTTTTTTTACAAACCACTGAACTTTAGTGTTCCTTAACGCAATATATGAATAGCAAAGAATGCCGGGCAGCCTCTTTCTTAAGTCTTGCTGCCACATGACAGTCAGCTGCGCCGTTAGGCAGTGATATATTCAGAATTCAGTCGGAACGAGTAGTATGAAAATAAGAGGAAAACAATATATGTGCATTTTCCAGTGAAAATCGAAATGTAATATTGTTATTGCACTGTAATATTGTTTCCGAGTTCCTAGGTTTCATTAATTACTGATTCCGGGCACAACAACTGCAAAGATAATTAGTCCCGTACGTGTTGGGCATCTTTTTCCTCGGGAGGTGCGATGATTTTCCGCCGCTGGATAGCGAGATCCGACGCCGATTTCCCCGTCGGCTAGCGGGGTTTTGCTTATAATGTGTACTTTAGGGGTGAAAACAGAACCTAGCTGTCTAGCTGAGTCCAATATCCTGGCACCGTCGGGGCTTGAACCTAGAACTTCCCGGTCAGAGGCACTGCAGTGACATCATTGATGCCCTGAACCACCTCTCCCGGTGTGTGTTCCTGGGTATCTAAGAAATTCTTATATACCTCTTAAATGGACAGAGGCTCCATAGTTTTCATTCAATTTCTGCGCGCACTGAAAATCAGTAATATAAAATGATTGTTCGGTGCCGACGAACCTGGGTTATGAAGGATCGGTACGAAACGTACTCCGTCACACGTGCTGCGTCCCGTTCCAGCTTGAGGGAGATGGAAGGGAAGAGAAGGCCGGGGGAATGCGCACTCCAGCATTCACCTCAGAGTGATCGGAGACACCACGGAAAACATCGATCAGAAAAGTCGACCGATCCTGGCAGGAGCCTCTTGAAAACTCGCTGACCTTTAACAAGCAAATGCCTGGCACCCATTCGGGATCAAATCCGTCTCCTCCGAATTATCAGCTCTCCAGAGTGAGACCTTGCCTCAGTCATCGAGGAACCGAGACATGCAGTTGAACAATAATATTTTTACATTATTCAAAAAATTAAAACGTTTCTTAATGGTTAATAAAAAGTTGCTTAAGTACCTATTTATCACCTAGATGTGATAAATATGACTTTACAACACTCTGGGTGCTTCTTGTAGCGGAAATTGTTTCATATGATGTAACCTGATACATTTTTTTATTTACTGTTTAGATTCCATCAAATTAAAGACAGTTATTTTTAATAAAAATAATACTTCATTATCACAGATATCAGTTTATACCTTCCTTGTACAACCATTCGACAAGGAATTATTATTTTATATTTCAAGAACTGGAAAGAAAATTATTTCAATTGTTCTAAAGGGTTGAACATAATATATTACACAAATTAAGGCATTATTTCATTCTATTTGAAAAGAGGGTGGAGCTTACCTAGGGCAAATATTATAGTTCATGGTTCATGTGAGAGTGCAGCGTCAAATTTACAAAGTTCTTGAACATAAAATACTTTTTTATTTTTATATTTCATTTAATGAATAAAATAAAATAGTCTCGTGGCTAGCTCTTGGTCAATGTGCTCGCTTCCCACTACACGGTCCCGGGTTTGATTCTCGGCCGATGCAAGACTATAGTGTGCGTTTTCCTTGCAATGTTCCAGAATGTGTTGCTGTGTGACGATGAGAAAATTCACTTCTCAGGTTGAGAAGACCGGAATACGGCGTGGGAATGTCAACGTGCTAGCCACACGTACCCCCTTAACCCATGGCCGCGAGGCAGGGACGTCGCCGGTAGGCCTGAGCACGTTCACGGGCTATCGCGTACGAGTACATACGTACATACAATGAAATAAAACAAGGTCAATATTAACACTCGATTATAATTACACTTAACTTCTCGAAAAAGATACTTCCATAACTCCTAAATCGCTCGTGTGGTCATTGGTTCTTTTTAAGAAGTATCTCTCTATTGTCTTGTATAATAAATAAGTAGTGTATTGCCGTTTTACTCCTCACGCTTCGAAGGAACCTTCGTTGATTGATTGATTGATTGATTGTCAGCAATTCCGGGCGCGTCATCTACTAAGGTCATTAGAACCGTAACTGTTGTCTTCCCCCGCTGGGTGGCGAGATCCGGCGTCGACCTACCGTCGGCTAGCAGAGTTTTCCCCGACGAGGTATCTGTCACTAGCAAGGTACCACTTCAGCCGGAACAAACTCTAAGCTGCTGACAGGTCTCCCGGCATGTGTGGTAGTGTAGTGTGTGTTAGTGTAAGAATGTGTAAAGGAAGAGGATAGGACAAGGAAGAGGTATCGGAAAAAGATCGCGCGCGTTCCGTGGCCCGTTTGTCAGGAGAAGCTCTGAGCTCCCGACTAGTCGCCGGACATGTGTGGTCGTGATGTATATGTCGTGTGTATGTGTGTGAGAGAGTGTAAGGCAGGGTCGTGAGACAAACGAGCACGCGAATGGCCTTCGCAAAGGTTTGGGGGCACGCGGCGATGTCAGCTTAGCGAAGTCACTCGAGTCACAGGCGGGAAGCAGGGGTGAGAAAACATCGTGCGAATGTGGCGAGTTGGGTGAAACACACCGGTTGGTATATCATAAAGAGACATTTATTAATTTTTACGAACTTTAAGTGGAAATTGACATGTAAACAAAAACTGCAGTTATACAAGCATTGATCATTACACCACGGAAGTATTAACGCCCGTTTCTACTTAGTGTTAGAGAATGCAATATGAGAATTATTAATTCTAATGAATATTTGTGAGAAAATAAATATAAATCAAAATATATTTTAAATCAAGATAAATATTGTATACCATAATTTCAGAAAAGCACCGACACTATTATTGAATATTTATATGAATATAAATATTTATAGGAATATAAATATTTATATTAATATAAATATTCATATGAATATAAATATTCATATGAATATAAATATTTATATGAATATTATATATGAATATTTGTGAGAAAATAAATATAAATCAAAATATATATTAAATCAAGATAAATATTGTATATCATAATTTCAGAAAAGCACTGACACTATTATTGAATATAAACTTTTAAAGAAATACGATGTGCATATCTTTCGTGTGAAAATGAACGCAATAAAAGCACTTAAAAATAATAGAATAATGATGAATAGAGTCCGGAAAAATATGTAGAATGAAAAGTCAAAAAACGTTCATAAAAATGCAATGAAAAATATATAATAAGTATGTAAAATCGGCTACATTATGTAATATTAAAATACACTAAGTTTTAAACACTTTTACCTAATACAAAATTGCATTTACGAAAACTTTCCTAAAAACATTTTAAAATAATACAAACGTTTTAAAAATAATTTGGAGAGCACAAGTTGATGTACATTTTGCACTATATAAGAGCCCACTGGGACTAACGTTTTATACGTCTTCTTGCGCCCCGTCACGACTGCCTTCTGTGCATCCCTGAGAAATCGGAGTTCGAGCTTCCCTTGGCCGCGGGCCCTGCGTGCCCTAGGGGAGCGCAAGCGCGCTCTGAACACGTACGTACTCCTTTTGACAGCCCTGGTGTAAGGGGAGAGGAGGAGACAAGGACGAAGAAGGAAAGATCGCGCGATTCGTGGCCCGTTTGTTAGGGTGCTTCTCAGGCATTCACCTAATATTGATAGGAGAAACCACGGAAAACTACTGATCAGAGTCGGCCGCTAGAATTCTCCTCCAGACAGCGACTGAATTCGACTTGGCTGTCAAGGTAGTGTCGAAAATTCTGCCACCGTCGGGTCTCAAGTCCAGGACCTCGGGATCAGAGGGACTGCAGTAACATCAGTTAATGCCCTGAGCAGGAGCGGATCCACCCTACCATCAAATAATAAACATATTTGTTATTGTATTGTATATAATTTATGTACCGTAGAGATGATACTATACAAATTATTTAAATAATTACCTAATTTGAACATAAATAAATATTTAAATGAATTTTGCCAAAGAAAGGATGGTAAGCGAAAACTAGCCCCCCCCCCCTGGATCTGCCAGTGACCCTGAGCCACCTCTCCCAGTGGAAACCTTCGCCCAAAGGCGCGCGCTGAGGGCGCTCCGCGGCCGGACATGGTCGTGACGGCTGCCTTGGCTCTTCCGGCGGGCGGCGTCCGCCCTCTCCGCCCCCACCGCCGCGCCGCCTAACGGGCCGCCCGCCGCCGCGGCGCGGCTCCAGCGGCTCGTGGGAACCGGAGGCTGCGGGCCGCGCCGCGCCGCGCCGCGTCGCGGGCCCCGGGGCGTCGCGCGGCGCCAGTAGTGACCGAGGGGGCGTGGCCCTTTTGGCACCTTCGCCAGCAGACACTGGCAGGCACTCGCGACCTTGGATGCACTTGCGCGAACGTCCGTCCGTCTATTGGGAATGCGATGTCAACGTCGATGATTTCAAAACATCGATATTTTTGTAGAAAATCGATGTATCTATACTCAGATGATGATCTCAGTACGATTGAGATTTATCTGTCAGGAAAGTAAGCTCTAAGTACAATTAATAAAATATTTATATTATTGGATAAAAAAAACTCACTACATTTATCCACTAAAATTCGACTAACACACACTCGACAACCTCAAAACATCAATATTAAAAATATCCATATCAATAAATCGATGTTATGTTGCGATTTATTCAACACTGTCCCTAGCAAGTATCAGATGTTGACACGACCATCGTGGCACGAACCTCCTCTGCATGCGAACACCGTGTGCTTCCAGGCAATTCGTTTGTTAATTGCCTTTTGTGGGCGATTCTAATCGATGTAGTCTAAAAGGTTCAGAAAACAATTTTAATTATTTGTTAAATAGCAAAATATAATTCTAGTTAATTAAAAGATGGCGTATCTTCTCGGTGGGCTCTGTACGATCGAACATCGAAAGTGTCGTTTCTGAGTAACTCTCAACGAATCATTATCACTCGTCATTCTGAGTTGTTCATTACGGTGCATCATGTGAGTGGGACGGATTGTCCCATAGGTGGGCCGGAGAAAAGATAGTGACAGGGGGAGAGAGAGAGATATTCGAAGAGATTTTAACGTACGTGGAATTCGTACTCAGAAAATCGTGCTCGATCTTGACACATCTTTCAAGAGTACATATTTGGAAGTTTGCGTCTTACAAGGAAAGAAAACAATTTTATTCATTCGTCGAAGTCTTTTTCTTTGCGTTGTCGAGTATTCGATGTTTGAAAAACAAATATTTACGCCTCCATTTCTCTTCTTGTTGGCCTATTATCACTTAATTCTTCTTCTGGGGGCACTAAACGTGAACCGTTCTTTGCATATCACCTAAAACTTGCTAACTGAAAACGCTTGGGAAGAACAAATGTTGTCAAAATGAATTACCTAATTTTTTTTCTATTCAAAAAGTAAGCAAGAGGGCAATATGATTAATATAGCTATACACATAACAAAAGCTATTTTGTGTATGAAGTTAACATCTGGTTTTTGTTCATTAACTGAACTTTGGTTTTTAATAATAAAGATAGTGGCTGTAGAGGTTCGAATGGTTGGTCTACTGGATGGTCTGGATGACATCTACTATTGGATGGTCTGAAGTGACAATGAAACCATTAAACCTAAGTACTAACAGCCATTATTGATATTTTTATTTCGCTGTAAACATTATTTCTTGTGTCGATAAATATAATGAGGTGGTAATACTCAGAATCAAGACTTTTTGACACTTTAAAAATGTATAGTAGTTGACGCAATCAATTGCACTACCCGTGTCAATCTCCCAACCCACTGAAGGTGTGAGGAAACGAATGCACGCACAATCAAGATTTGATGAGAATGAATTACTTGAAGCAAATGACAGCGATGCTGTACCCGCCGTAGCAACAACAGTCAATTTTGTTGTTAACTTTTATTAAAGAAGTAAAAAGTATATAAAAGAAATACTTGAAAACAATGTGTGGTAAGAATGACAAAATTATTGTTTTTTTTAAAACTATACCACCGATTGCTACATGTGAACAATCCGATGACTCTTAAGTTCTATTTAATTTTCTTCTTATTTAACCTGATAATATTCTATACATTTTATCAAATATCCTATATATTTTATCAATTATCCTATATATTTTTTCTACATCTTCCATACCAAAATTATGTATTGTTCACACGAGCTACATAATCCACCTCAGTGCAAGCTAGCTATTTCCTGTATTTTGATTTATTTTAGTGGCACCTCAAGGTCACGAGCCGGAGGAAGAGGGAGGCATTTTCATGCAATCAGTAACTCCAAAATCAATCATTTAAATCGTAACGAAGCTCCCGATTGGTCCCCGTCTTCATCCAGCTCGTGGCCTTGACGCGCCACCATAAATCCATCAAAGCACAATTCTTTGATTGGCGGTCATAAGAGCACAAGTCAAACAACCTTGTTTTACAGTAGAGAGGAAAAACTCTTTCAGTTCGCACTTTGAATATTAAAAATATTTGCAATGTGCAGAAAAATACAATGTTTTAGAGGAGGATTCGTTCTGTACAATTTTTACCAGACATAGATATCGAGCTGATGATGACAAAAATGTACAAATCTCTGTTGTGCCAAAAATAGCTTGTACTCTTATGACAGCCCAGCAAAAAATTGTTAGGAGCTACTTTACAAAGTAGAGGCGCGCGTCGACGTACGTCGTATTGGCGCCGCCAATAATTTTGTCATTCTTACCACACATTGTTTTCAAGTATTTCTTTTATATACTTTTTACTTCTTTAATAAAAGTTAACAACAAAATTGACTGTTGTTGCTACGCCGCTCCGGCCGTGATGCACTGCCGTTAGCCACTCCGCGCCCCGCCGAGAGCTGTCGCGTGTCACCTCGCTCTCCTCGCAACCACGTGAGGAAATCTAGAAGCAGCAGAGGCGTATCTACGGTATGGCAGACGTGGCATGTGCCATAGGCACCCCTCACAAGGGGCCGTCACTCTCGAGTACCCGCTAAAACAAATAACAACGCTAATTTATAGTATCCTGGTAGGAAGCAAATTCTACGCTTGCCATGGGCGCCTACATGCCTAGATACGCCTCTGAGAAGCAGGAAGGGCGCGACAGATGAGGGGGCGGGGGCAGAACAGGGAAAAGCCGAAAAGACAGGAAGGTGGAGTTTGATTGATTATTCTGTGGTTCCGGACGCGTCAATTCCATTGGTCCCAATGGTGTAGTGCATGTTATACCCCAGGAGGTAGCGATGTTCCTCTCGTGCTCAAATATGGAATCTGGAGCTGACCTACGCGTCAACTTGCGAGAGGTTTTCCTTGCTACGTATCTCCCCCAGAGGAGCACCACTCCAGCCGGTACCAGCTCTAAGCTCCCGACTGGTCTTCCGGCATGTGTGCTAGAGTAAAGCATGCGTGTGTATGTATGTGAGTGAGGGTTGGCCGAGAAAGAGGAATGAAAGCACTCGTACCATGACCCTTTCGTTCGGTTCCGCTATGGCATTCAGTCAGTGGCGGATCCAGAGGGGGGCATTGAAGCCACGGGGGCCATGCCCCCCCAAGAAACCTAGAGTTTTCTTTTGTTACCTTTCTTTTTTGGAAAAAATGGTTTAAAGGTTTATTTATATTAGTATTATGTAATTATATAATACATAATATTGTATACCACCATATTAAGCTACGCAATATAATAACAAGTATGTGTGTTATTTAACAACGATCTTTGATGCCCCCCAAATGATCGGTTGGATCCGTCTTTGGGCATTCACCTGGTATTGATCGGATAAAACTACGGAAAACTACCGATCCACGGGAATTCTCTTCCAGGAAAGGCTGAATTCACTCTAGCTGTCTAGCAAATGTCGAAAATCTTTCTCTGTTGGCATTCGAACAGTAGGACCTCCCGGTCAGAGGCACTGCAGTGACATTAGTTAATGCCCTTCTCTGTCTCTGCCGCTGGGAATGTGGAGGAGGGAGGGTACGAGCGGCGAGGTTTTGGACGTAAGCCTGCGGCGGCACGGCACCTCCATCCCGTCTCCGTCCGATTCGCTCGGCGGAAAACCGTGCGGAGCGTCTCTAGGCGCTCCCGCATCTCCCTCCCCCACCCACAAGATACCTCGAAACGCCGACCGGGAGAGATGGCTCAGTGCATCAACCTGATGTCACTGCAGCCCCTCTGACCGGGAGGTCCTAGGTTCGAGTCCCGACGGCGTCAGGATTTTCGACACTAGCTTGACCGCTAGGTCGAATTCAGTCGCTGTCTGGAGGAGAATTCTGGAGGTCGGCTGCTCTGATCGGTAGTTTTCCGTGGTTTCTCCGATCAACACCAGGCGAATGCCGGAGCAGTACCCTAACAAACGGGCCACGGACCGCGCGCGATCTTTCCTTCCTCTTCCCTGTCCTATCCTCTCCTCTTACACACACTTACACATACATGCACTGCACTACCACACATGTCGGGAGACCGGTCGGGAGCTTACAGCTTGTCCTGGGGCGGTGCCCCGCTGGTGGGAAATACCTGGTTGAGGGGAAACCCCGCTAGTCGACGGTAGGTCGACGGTAGGTCGACGCCAGATCTCGCCATCCAGCGGGGAAAAGATCATCGCCACCTCCCGAGAAAAAAACACGCACTTCACTTACGGGACTAATGACCAAAGTTGTTGACGCGCCAGGAAACACGAATCAATCAATCAATCAATAAAAACGTAGAAACGCCGACGTGTTCGGAGGTTTGGGTGGAAAAAAATTCTTTCCAGAGCGTCAGAGATGCTCAACAAGGGCGCTGGGTCCGAAGGCGCCGCGCATCCTGCGCGACACCAGTCGAGAGGCGACAAGCGACACACATCGGTCCCGTCTACGGAGAGGACCGAAACACGTCGCCTTCACCTTCCGCGCGCTGCCTCACGACACGCTTCCAACCTGTGTGAGCAAGCAGAGGCAGCCGAACGCGGCGGGAAAGACTCGCGGTGAACGTGATGCCACGCCCCACTTGCCACGCCTCCAAATGGGCCTGAGCGCCACCGACACTTCGAGTCAAGTCAGTGCCGTGGCGGACAGAAAACTATTGCAGTGCAGTGGGTGGGCATGAGTAGAATGAATGGTTATGTATATAATGAAACAAGAACGAATGATGCGTGAATGAAAATGAAGAAATAAAAAGAACAAATAACCAAGACGAAACAAAAACAAAACATTACTTAGTATTAAGAAAAATAATAAAAATTGTGTTAAAGTTTAGTGTGCCAAGCGCAACTTAATAACTAATAAATTAGATTTAAGCTAAAATTAAGTTAGTTTTAGTTAATTCTAATTTAATTATTAAGAAAATTCCTCCCTCTCACCTGCTTAAGCCGCAAGGCAATAGTTCACTTGTATTCCAATTAAGAAAATAAATTCCCGCCTCCTCAGGGGTACTGTGGAGGGGAAATATAAAAACAAAATTCTCCTCGTACGGCGAGGTGTTGAGGAGGGCGGGAACGAGGCGAGGCGGGTGGTAAAAGAGGGCGAGTGAAAGGCGGATCGTGGGTGGCTGAGCCGGGGTAAAACGACCGCAGAGCTGGGAGGCGAGGAAATACGTGAGTGTTGTATGAAGGACCGGGGTAGAGTGGGATAAGAGTGATCTTGAAAGAAGGTTGCCGAGTCAATATAAGAAGGGTCGAGGAGAAGAGGGTGAAAGGTAGGTCGGGGGCGAATATGAGGAAGGGGATGAGAGTTTGGGCTGAGATGAAGGCGGGAACGTGCGCATGTAAGAATGCGGCGAGCAGAGGCGGGGGCGAGAGAATTTTGGGCGATGACGAGAGAGGAGGCGGATGAGGATGAACGCATTAGGGCGTTTGTACACCCTCGAACGTTAAAACACTATCAATCTTCTGCGCATGCGCAGTTCAAATTTCGCAGCACTTTCTTGCACCTGCGCATGCGCAGAAGATTGATAGTGCTCTCCGCTACGGCGTGCACAAACTCCCTATTGAGTCTGGGCTAAAGGCGGGATCCTAGTAGTGACGACAAGAGAGGGCAAGGACGAATCGGGTTTCAGGAAGGTAGGCCAAGGTAGGCAGAACCTGAGGCTTTTGTGACCGCTCGAGTCGACTTCTGGTTTTAAGAACGTAAACTTGTCGACAAGTTCATCAGCAACTCAACAAAATACCTGAATATGCCGATTCCCAACCATTCCTACTTAATGTCTTCCATAAAAGAAAGCCTACAAGCTCTCCACCCAGCCCATTCTAAATTCCACAGAATTAAATTATACTAGTATCTTTTACTACACTACAGTGTCTTAATCAAGCCTTAAAATTTGCAAATAGAGAAGTCTTACGCATAGTGTGGTTTAGAATAACCAGATATAAAAATTTCTGAAAAATAAGTTTGTACAAATTCGACTGAAAATCATCAATTACATATTTCTAAACTCGCGATATTCGAGTACGATAATGAATAATCGTTTTCGGAGAATTCTTGACGCATTAACTCAGAATTGTGAATTATTTCCAGCATTATTCCAATTTCGTTCTAATTACTTACAAATATCATCTCTTTATTCACCTATTCGTTGTATACACAGATCCCTCCTCTCACAGGAGCAAGCTCGCTCGATCTCTCAGAGAAATTGTATGATAGTGCCTACCTATAGAGAGCTGCAGGTGAATCAACTACTTGAATTATAATTTAATAAAAAACTTAAAATAAATTATCGAGAAATAAATTAAGAGATGAACGTCAAACGTGCACCTCTTACTAATATGGATAAAATACACAATATAAATTGAAGGCAAAGTGCATTTCACTCAGGGCATTGAAACACGCAAATGTAACTCGCTTCACGCAGAAGAGCATAATTAAAATGAAGATCTCGGGGCAACAACGTGCCATGCAACGACACGTAAGTTTTGCGAAAACGGCAAGTAAAGGTTTAGACCAGGGCTGTCCAACTTAGAAGAGGTTACGGTTCACATATCAAATTTTTGTGTAGCCGCGGGCCGCACCGTAATTTAATATTCATTTTACCCTAACTACTGAGATTATAATGAAACAAATATATATTAGATACCACTTTTTTTCAAAATACTTAATGATAAAGTACGTACAACGAGAAAATTAATATATCATTAAATAAAAATAAGATGAATTTTGTAATTGTATTGTATTTGGTTGGAATAATAAAACTTTTCAAAGCAGTCGCGGGCAGCATAAAAGATCCGGCGCACCGCTTGCGGCCCGCGGGCCGCCAGTTGGAAAGCTCTGTTTAGATATTGCATTTTCACATTGGAATAAAGAACATTAATTTATCGATTACACTGCCATCTTGCGGCGAAATCTTTCAAATACAACCCAACCTCCAGATATATCTACAGGGAGTCTAAACACACTAATATCTCAATTTCTTTAGAAATGCAACATAGCAAGTTATTGCCCCAAGTCTTAAAATAATTTTGCCGACTTCGTCTTAAAGGTTTTGTTTCGTTCTCATCGTTCATGCCGCTATTGCACACATGTGAAACGGTACTTTTCTGTGTATACGGACGTGTGTTGCGTTCTAATAAAGATGAACCAGCTCCGAGTGGAGCGGGCTGCGCGAGGGATTAGGACTTCAGGACGTCGACGCGTAACACCGCGGCGGCACGCCGAGAGCGCTTCCTGGTCACTAGACACCGGAAAAATATAGCTTCCTTCAGTAGCATATCTTCCATTTGCGCGCTCTCAAACGCAACCAATCTTTATAAATGAGGTCTTTAAAGAAATAGAATATCAAAAAGTTGACTTTAAAAAATATGAAGGATTTGTTTAAAAATGCATCTAAATATTCATGTAAAATCCAACCCGCAACGCCCGTCAGAATTTTTTTAAAAATCTATGCCGTTAACCCGGGAGGGGTAACGCGGGGGTCTGTGGGACCCCCACGATCCTTTTTTCCCGCTTGTTGTAATACCCATGTTGGCTACCCTGACCATTGCTTTAGTACATTTCTCTTTTTGTATCATGATATTTAGTATGCTCTCAGTTTGCCAGTTTAGTGAGTTTTATCCGTGTAGCAAGCTGTGTTGTTTTGTTTGGGGTGCCCAGAGACCCCCGCGTTACCTTCTACGTTAGCAAAAGTGTCTTCGGTCTCGTATATTCTATTAGTTTCTAATAGAACGTATTGCATGCTGTATTTTTGCGTTAGGATTCCCCTGAAAAAATGATACTGAAGTACTACGAACGTTTCAGGTCACTTTATATGTTAAGAAAGGAGGGGAAGAATACGCCAACTTTTGCTGAATGCGGGAACAGAATGTCGTTACTCACCGCCCTGGAAAAAGCAGTCTGCACGCAATTCCAAAAGACCAGAGTTTTCTTTGTGTATTGATTTGTATATGATTGAGAGAAATACAGAATCCACCAACATAAAAAACGAAATGGATTTAGAGAGGAATAAAAATGATCGCAGGACGTATAAGACTGCCAAAGAGGAAATGAAGGCAGTAATTGTGCTACGTATTTTGGCTGAGTCTGTGAAATCAGGACACCAAAATCTTTCTGAATTGTGGAATGTGGATAATTTAGGTATTGAAATTTTCCATTGTACTTTGAATTTGAAAAGATTTCAATTTTTGCTACGAAACATGGGCTTGAATGTGACAACACGTGTAGAAAAATTAACTCCAAATATTAGATGCTTTCCTGATGAATTCTCAGAGTTGTTTAGGAACTAAATTCTTAATAAATTGTTTAATAGCATGCAAAAAATTGTTAATAATAGAAGAAGAATGTTATATTAATTTATTTTTTTAATAATTTAGCATATATCATGAAAAGAGTGTGGGGGTCTGCAGACACCCCACGATACCACTTTTGTTTCAAAAATTCACGTTACCACTGCAGGGTTAAATAACTCCTAAACAAAGCGTTCTAGAGCCTTAAAAACTAAAATTTGGAGACCAAAGGCCTTAAAGAAACGTTCCTCACACCGTAATCTACAGGATAAGATCTTCTTCTTCTTCTATTACATTTTTGCTGGTTCGACGCTACTCGATTCTATCCCTGTTCAGAGCCTGGAGAATCTGCAACTGTATGTGAAATTACTACTTACTTGATATTCTATGAGATTGAATTACACGGGTAATTCACCTCTTTGTTCGATAATAAAGTAAAATAACAATAGTTCGTACTGACAAGGGTGTTTTGAACTGTTATCTATTACAAGGTGAAATATAGAACAAGTGATGGAGGATAGGAGAGTCTTGAAGATAAATACATATTACAGGTTTAATATGGAAATAGAAAAATAAGGAAGAGGGTGGGGTATATCATGCGTGAGTTCTCGCACAGGTACGCTAGTGTAGTATTAAATGTCGAAATACGTAGACAAATATGTAATAAAAACCGTAAGAATGTGCAATAAATATGTAAAATCGGATATAAGTAATATTACAATACACCACTTATAAAACATATTTACGTAATACCAAATTACATTTATAAAAAATTTCGTAAACGATTTGTTTTTAAAATACAAACGTTTTAAAAATATTTTGGAGAACATAAGTTAATGTACACTTTGCATCATTCAACTTTCTCGTCAGTAGTAAAAGCTTAATCTATTGCTATCCAGGACGATAGCAGCCAGACTATCGAAATAGAAGCCATCGTACAAACTGGCGATATCTACGACCAGCAAACAATCACAACAGCGGGCGGCATCCTCCACTAAACGTTATACGTCGGCGATCGCTAAAGTTTCTCGGAAATTAAGGTTATATGCCACAAAAAGCGGCGTCAGTGATACTTTTCACACCTGAAGATGAAAATGATCTCATGATGCGTACTTCCAACCACTGAGAAAACTAAAGCAGGCGCCCTGGACTGAGAACATCCGACTGCGTCTTCATGTGGCTTACCTCGCATTACCTTACCTTACAGCAGACCATAATAGTGGAGGAAAAAATTCTATTTTAAAAATACTTATTTTCATAGAAAATGTAATAAATTGATAGAATAAAAATAATTTGGAAAAATATCAAAATATATAAAATATGTAACATATTACTAAATTTGTAAAATATGTAACGCAAAATTGGCGATTTGCCAAGATTACAATTTTGAGAACGGTAAGTAGAGAGACAAAAAACATGTAATTACATAAAAATCAAATCTCTACTGATGTCATGTCATCTTTTCAGTGGTACGTTCTGGACGTAGCTAACTTGTAAATGAATGTTTATCACGTCATGTAGGTAATAGAAATGTACAGTTATTGGTTCATTTTCTTGTCATTTTTTGTCATGTTTACGCATTTTGTTTCCTTTTCGTGCTTTTTTTTGTTAGAGAATGTTACATGAATTTACAATGACACACTAAAACAAAGTTTGTATTGTATCATCAGTTCACGACGAAATTCACTATTGCACTGGACTGTTTTCCAAACTCTCAAAATTACATGGATCTCCTGTAACTTCCTCGATCTTTCAAAATCGACGGCCAGAGATCGGAGCTAAGAATTGCATTATCTTCCTAAAATATATAATTTGTATTAAATTATATTGAACATTGTAAAATTCATTGAATAAATCGTCATAACAATTTCTTAGTATTTTTTTAACATTGGTAATTTCCCTTATTCTTAAGACATTTTATAGGTCATTTTCAAATAATTTTTAGGTCATCAGAATCCGAGCCCTGCTGATTACTACTCTCCACTCCCCTCTCACACCAGAACAATCTCTTCAGTTCGTGCGTCGTCCGTCCGCAGCACGATACAACACGATAAAATACAACCACAGGTTGATTTACATAAAATTTTGATTGAGAAAGAGCTAATAAAATTACTATAAATCGAAAGAAAAGTACAGCAATCACATTTTGTAGGGCCACAGCTCTTCATACAATATAATATCAGCTAGGTAATGACGTAGTTCCGAGTGTCTCGAATTGTAAATACTCTGCATCCTACTGGGCAGCAAGTAGGGATGGGATAAACTAACGATGTAGTGGGTAAAACTTGGAGATCTTTGCATTTCGTCAAGAGGTGCCTCAAAGGGTTAAAAAATGCAATACGGAAGCAAAGGAAACCCCGTGCACCTCGCTTGACATACCGTTAATGAAATACGGAGCTAGTTGTTGGGGCCCGTACAGAATAGGACTTAAAAAAATCTTAGAGGATACAAAACAGATTCGACAATTCAGATGGATCGATTCAGACGGATCGATTCAGACAAATGCCACCGTAGGGGTCGTGACTTACGCACGGAAGAAATTGAATGCGTCGCGAACAAAATTAATTACAACAATGATTTTTGATAAAAATGTGAGGAAACCATTTCAAAATCGAATTGTCTTTTTATCAAACAACGAAATCAAAACAAATATTTTACTAATCAATACCGAAACGCTATTTTAAACTGTCGATTTCTTAATTATTTCGTCGAAGCGATGTTGGGTGAGGCGAGGCGAGGAGGGACGAGGCAGGGAGGGGCGGAGCGGGCGGGGTTAGGCGGGACGAGACGGGGCGTTGCTGGGCGGGATGGGGCGTTGCTGGGCGGGACGGGGCGTTGCTGGGCGGGATGGGGCGTTGCTGGGCGGGACGGGGCGTTGCTGGGCGGGACGGGGCGTTGCTGGGCGGGACGAGGCGTTGCTGGGCGGGACGGGGCGTTGCTGGGCGGGACGGGGCGTTGCTGGGCGGGACGGGGCGTTGCTGGGTGGGATGGGGCGTTGCTGGGCGGGACGGGGCGTTGCTGGGCGGGACGGGGCGTTGCTGGGCGGGACGAGGCGTTGCTGGGCGGGACGGGGCGTTGCTGGGCGGGACGGGGCGTTGCTGGGCGAGACGGGGCGGGGTTGGGCGGGGCGGGACGGGGTGAGGTTGGGCGGGGCGGGACGGGGTGAGGTTGGGCAGGGCGGGACGGGGCGAAGTTGGCCGAGGCGGGGCAGAGTTGGGCGGGACGGACCGGGTTTGGGCGGGGCGGGGAAGGGTAGGGCGGGGAGGGGCAGGGTTTGGCGGGGCGGGGCAGGATTTGGCGGGGCGGAGCAGGGTTTGGCGGGGGGGAGCAGGGCTGGGTGGGGCGCGGTAGGGTTGGACGGGGCGGGGTAGGGTTGGACGGGGCGGGATAGGGTTGGACGGGGCGGGATAGGGTTGGGTGGGGCGGGGTAGGGTTGGGTGGGGCGGGGTAGGGTTGGGTGGGGCGAGGCCGGGTAGAGTTGGGTGGGGCGGGGCAAGGTTGGGCGGGATGGGGCAGGGTTGGGCGGGGTGGGACAGGGTTGGTTGGGGCGGGGAAGGTTTGGGCGGGGTTGGGCAGGGTTGGGCGGGGCAGAGCAGGGTTGGGTGGGGTGGGGCAGCGTTGGGCGGGGCGGAGCAGGGTTGGGCAGGATGGGGCAGGGTTGGGCGGGGCAGGGCGGGGCAGGTTTCGGCTGGGTGGGGCAGGGTTGGGCGGAGCGGGGCAGGGTTCTCGGGGCGGAGCAGGGTTGGTCGGGGCGGAGCAGGGTTGGTCGGGGCGGAGCAGGGTTGGGTGGGGCGGGGCAGGGTTGGGCGGGATGGGGAAGCGTTGGGCGGCGCGGGGCAGGGTTGGGCGAGGTGGGGCAGGATTGGGCGGGGCGGAGCAGGGTCCAGAGGGGCGGGCAGGGTTGGGCGGGGCGGTGCAGGGTTGGGCGAGGTGGGGCAGGGTTGGGCGGGGCGGGCAGAGTTGGGAGGGGCGGGGCAGGGATGGGCGGGACGGACGGGTCGGGGCGGAGGTTGCAGCAGGGGCGCGCCGTTATTCTGCACTTGCTGCACCTTGATGTTGATTGAATGGCAGGGTGGTCGGCGTTCGTTACCGCCACGCCGCGTCGACAAGGAAACAGTTACGCCGCTGCAATGGACAGGCAGACGTGAAACAAGGAGATAATACCGGAACCGAGTCGGGCGACTGCGCTGGGGGTTAATACTCTGCGACACTGCGGCGAAATGCACTAAATGAACGACTGCCGCTGCAGAAAGGAACGCGGAGCGGGAACAAAGAGCAAGGGTAACTCCTCAATGACAGAACAACGAATTGGAAACGAGCTATTTGACCTTTTTTTCTTTTATCTTATAGAGGTCTTACAGAACAATTAATAATTAATTGAGATATAACCTTAGAATATTGTAAAGTCTATAACTGCATATTTACGGGAATATTACCTACTCTATTAACAAAGGCAATTTAACCCTGAAGTGTGAGTTGCTTTATAAGATACTTCAAAGAGCGTGAAATGCTAGTGAGTGGATGAATATCATTGGGTCAAACACGAACACTCACGTTTGCCCCAGAATGCTACCGTCCCTTGTAGATCTCTTAAGCATACATACTTTTAAGAGGGACGTTGGCGGATATATAATAAATGAAGGTGCGAACAGGTAAACTATGAGAAAAACGAAATGTATGAAAGGAAACTAATAGTTAGAAATGTAGAAACGGAATGTAAGTTTGGTTGTATAAATAAATGTATTTAAATAAATAATTATATAAGTAAGAGGTCTTGCAGAGAGACACAAATCATTTTTCCCGCGTCTCTGCATGACCAAGAAACCTCTTTTACATACCCATTCCCCTCAAAATGGTTTGGGAAATCCGTATTCTCGGCCTTGCAATTCAAGACCTTTTCGTGCTCGTGGACAAGGTTCGCTACCGTACTAACCTGGATCATACGCTTTAGGAGGCATGTAAACATCCTATCCGAAAGTGTAAGCACAGGATAATCGACCCACTGCCCTTCCATCAACATTAAAATGCACTTCACATGAGTGGGTATGCAAATAATGGGAAGGCACATCCGACTTCAGCGCGGGACACGAACGGAATCTGAGAGAGAGAGATGGAGGTGTGGGTGAGGTGTAGATAGAAGGGAAAGGCTCGGAGGCAGAACAAGATGCCGACGATAGCACATTATGAGGGGATGGCAGAGGTTCGGAAGAGGGAGACGGGTGAGGTGGATATTCAGATGAAACAAATTCAAATGTATACAAGTACTAGGAAAACCCGGAAGAAGTTGTTCTGCCCTTTATCTCCCTCTTTACCTTCCCATCTCCCTTTCTCACTGTCTCTCCCCCTTTCCCTCACCCTGTCCCTGTCTGTCTCTGCCGCTCTCTGTTCCTCTAATTCACATTTACTTGCAGATTCTGCACGTCTCTGAATAGGTGAGGTAATATCTGGAAGCGCCGGACAATAAATATGTAATAGAATGTTTTAGAAGAGCTCATTCTGTAGATTACGGTGTGACAAACGTTTCTTTGAGGCCTTCCGCCTCAATGTTTTGGTTTTTGAGGCCCTAGAATGCCTCGTTCAGAAGTTATTTAACGATATAGATTCAAAATTCTGCCGAGTGCCTCCGGGTTGCATTTCACGTGAATATTTAGTTTTGTTCTACAGCGCCATGTAGTGGAGTTACAACAGAATTAACAGCACAACCTTTTTGGTAAAAAAAAACAAGTAGAAGTGCCAACTTTCATGGAGATGGGTCCAACAGTGTCGGAGTTTCGCTCTTTATATATATAATTTGTACAGATTGTATCCTATAGGTAATCACTTTATACGAAACTAATTGCAAGTAAACTGTTGTATGAAAAGTTTTAAAAGTGTGTTTGTTACGAATCTTGGGAACGAATAATTCTTGCTATTCACGTAATAACGTACATCTCACAATTTGTCAAATTGTATTGTACTTCTCACACTGGATACGATAAGATACCTTTGAACCTATTGACCGTAAGCTGTTCTGAGCTCGGTAATATCCAAGCTGTTCATAGGTACAATGAATGCATACATTTACCATCAAGGAGACGGGACGATTTCGGCAAGCAAACCATCTTCTTAATCATTCCCCTCTTCTGAGATCTATCTTCTTAATCTCAGAAGCAGAGCGATATTCCGCTCTTTCCTTACACTCTTTTCCGCAGTGGGAAGGAACAGTTACCTCTTATAACTTATACAAGCCTCCTTGCCGACCCTTGAGGAAGGAAATCTGGGACTGAGGACGCCCTTCTGAAGGAATGCTGAAATATCCGACTAGATCCACTAAAAGTCTTGATCCCATAAAAGAAACCAAACATCCATTCCCTGCACTTTCCATTCCCTTCCTGCGACAGCCGTGAACACATATGAGTAGTTTTTTTAACCCTACGGAGGTTCTACTGTTGCCACTGCAGTGATTCTGAAAGGTCCTGAGGTTCGAGTCCCGAGGATGTTGGATTTTCGACACTAATTACATATCTATAGTTGCTAACAGTCTCGTTTGTATAATCCATAATTTGCTCAAAAAACACTAATTTTAAGTGGAAAACTAATACTAATGAAAAATATATTACAAATTAATTGAATTATTTCAGTTAAATAAAATGTAACTTTGTACACCTAGAAGGAATTCCCTTGAATTTGAAATTCACCAGCACATTTATTCGCTTGGGACCTAGCCGCTAGGAAGGTTTCCAAGTAACAAAATGTGCTGGTAAACTTCAAATTCAAGGCAGTTTCGTCTAGGTGTGCAAAGTTACATTTTATTAAACTGGAATTATTCAATTATCTTGTATTATATTTTTCGTATTAATTTTTGTAATATTTATTAATTTGTACTTTCCGTATACGTACGTATACACGGAGTGTGCACGTTGTATAGGGAAAGTTATGTAATGCTGCACGAAAAAACGGCCAATTTTCGCCAGAAAAAAATTCATCGCTGGGCCGTGATAACGAAAAAATGGATAAAACCAGTTGCTAAATTAAGAAAAAAAATTCCCTAACACGTGGTGTAGCCAGAAATCCTGTTTTGTGGGTCCTTGATACCGAAAAACCAATTGAAAGTAAAACGTCCATCTGTCCGTCTGTGAACACTGCTAGCGCCTAAACTATATGTACGATTTCTTCCAAAATGGATATTCCACGGTCAATCTGGTTCTAGTCAAAGTTTTGAGATTTTGAAAAAGATTCTTCAAAATTTGGAGTACTTTATATGAAGCCACCCGCGGATTTTTGAAATTTTCTCAAAAACGGCTCCAATTTTTTCTTTAAATTTCTTGTGTGAATAGAGTAAAACACACTTATTAACATGGCATAGATCCGATTTTCAGGAATAACTCTGGATTTTCAAAAATTGTGAAAGTTTGAATTTGTTTCGGCGTCTTTCTCCAATTAATAAATTGAAGATAGAGATTTTTTTCTTCAAATAAAATTTGTTCTTCATATTGAGTTCTTTCATAAAGTTCATGTAAATGTTTTTCAACATTTTAGTAGTTTTCGTGCAATATTGCGTGAAATAAATGCAATTATAAAAGAATAACAAAAACAAGATTTTCTCAAAAACGGCTCCAAATATTTTCTTTAAACTTTTGGTAGGGTTAGTGGTAAATGTACTCTATCAGATGACATAAAAACCATATTGCTCTATAGGTTGTTTTTTTTCTTTCAAAAATTACAAAAATGTAAATTTTTTCACATGTCTCTCACGTCGATAATATTTACATAAGGGGCGATTTTTTCACATTAATATATTTACGAGTACATAGTGCTTAAATAATGTCAAGTAAAGTTTCTCGAAAACAACCGTTTTCTGTGAAAAGTAGCTCAAAATTTCGCATTTTCAGACACGCTCAAACGCCATTTTCTCATATATGGCTGCAAATGTTTTCTTCAAACTTTTGTAACAGATAGTGCTAATTACACTCTTTAGTATAGCCTAAAGTTTATTTTGAGTTTTTTTTTTCAAAAATTACATAATTGTATTTTTTTGAAAGATCTCTCACATCTTTAATATGCACATTACCAGCAATTTGTAACATTATTATATTTGTGAGTGTTACTGTTTCAAATAACTTCAAATGAAGTATTTTGAAAACTCAAACATTTTCTGTGAAAATGAGCTTCAAATTTCGCATTTTTGGTAGCGCTAAAACGCCATTTTCTCTTAAACGGCACATAATTTTTAAAAGAAAATTGCCATTTGGGACTTGGTTTTTGTGTTCTTTAATATAAAATTAATGTTTCCGTTCTACCAATAGGAAACCCAAAAATTAACAAAATGACAAAAAAATGTACTTTCGGCGGTGATAGATGACGGCTGCCAAGAAATAGTTTGTGGCAATTCCAAATAGCTAGCGAAGACCCAAGGAAATAGAAAACTAATACGGGAAAGTCTAGTGCCATTTTGTAGCACCACTAGTTAGTGTTAATTTTCCACTTAAAATTAATGATTTTCGGGCAAATTATGGACTGTACAACCAAGGCTATTAATTACTGTACGTTGATATCTTCCTCTACCTGGAGAAAAATTCCAGCGGCTGGCTTCTGTGATCGGTCGTTTTCCGTGGTTTCACCGATCAGTACCAGACGAATGCCCACTGAGGCTTGTGCGGCTGGGGTGTTGCCTCGCTGGCGGAGTGACCTGGAGGGGGAAACTTCTGGAAACCGTCGTGTATACTTCGGTTTTTCTTTCTTGGCGCACTGGGGTGTGTCAATATAATAAAATATCTCACGGTATTTCGCGTCGTTCTCGGTTGTGCCGCTAAGAGTCGCATGATCGCGACGGTATCGAGCAGTGCTGGAGATCATGCGACTCCTGGCGACAAAACGGAGAACGACGCGAAATACCGGGATATATTCCATTTTATTGACACCCCCCCCGTGCGCTAAGAAAGAAAAATCGAAGTATAGGTTGACAGCAGACCTCTCGTTCAGACAGGGCAGGAAGATTGCCACCTTCCGACTGACTGATTGATTGGTTCCTGTTTCCGGGCGCGTCAACTACTTAGGTCTTTAGTCCCGTAAGTGTAGTGAGTGTGTTGATAGGACAAGGAAGAGAAAAGAAAGATCGCGCGCGGTCCGGGGCCCGTTTTATAGGGTACTGCTCCGGCATTCGCCTGGTGTTGATCGGAGAAACTACGGAAACTACCGATCAGAGCAGCCGGCCGCTAGAACTCTCCTCCCACACAGCGACTGAATTCGACCCAGCTGACAAGCTAGTGTCGAAAATCCTGACGCCGTCGGGACTCGAACCTAGGACCTCCCGGTCAGAGGGACTGCAGTTACATCAGTTGATGCACTGAGCCATTTCTCCCGGTGCCACCTTCCGAGATATCATATACTACATTCTTAGAACAAATGACAACTGCAATTGACACGCCCGGACACACTAATATTATTATCAATCAACACTCCTCACCTAGAAACAGAATACGTAGAAATTGAAGAACGGGCGTAGTCGAAGTTACTTTCCCAGTCGTGTTGAGGATCACTAAGCTATTCATTCTGCTGAACCAAAAGGCAAGTAACCTGCAGTTTGCAAAGCGATCCGAAGAAAACCCTTGGGGCAACGTTAAAAATAACCGGACTGCATCTGTAAAACGTCCTGATTCATATAATAAACAAAAATCTCCATTATCTGCGCTTTTGATCCCCTTCCTGCCGCCAGCAAGGAAGCATAATTTTCGGAGCCGTAGCATGCTGTGCCGGCGGCGCAAAAAGAGGTGCTCTGGCTCCCTGCTCCGGTGGCAGGTTCTGAGGCGGCAGCTGCTGTTGCTGCTGCCTCTCTTTGCCCCTCGGGCGCCTTCCTGCTCCAACGCGCTCTTTACCGCTCCGTTAATTGCAACATCGATCACATTCACAGCGGCAATAACGGACTGCAAACTTCTTCCCTCTTTCCATTATCTTTTATAGTTGATTTCTCCGGATTCCAGGGCGGTTTTCTATGCCCTCTCGCGAGGCGGCAGAGGCGTGGATGTTGGCTTCCGAGTGTTGTGGGGGGTCATCGGTCGTGCGGCTTAATGAACGAGATATAATTGCACCGGGAGAGGTGGCTCAGGACATCAACTGATGTCACTGCAGTGCCACTGACCGGGTGGTCCTAGGTTCGAGGCCGACAGTGGCAGAATTTTCGAGACTAGCTAGATAGCTAGGTGTCGAGTTCAGTCGCTGTCTGGAGGAGAATTCTAGCGACCGGCTGCTCTGATCGGTAGTTTTCCGTGGTTTCTCCGATCAACACCAGGCGAATCGCGTAGCAGTACCCTAACAAATGGGTCACAGACCAGCGCGCGATATTTTCTTCCTCTTTCTTATCCTATCGTGACCCCTTACTTACAAACACACATGTCGGGAGACCAGTCGGGAGCGTAGAGCTGGTCTCGCTAGGGCGGTGCCCCACTGGTTGAAAGACACCTGGTTGCGGAAAATCCCGCGGGACGACGTGTACGTCGTGGCCGAATCTCGCTACCCAGCTGGGGAAAACCACCGCTAACTCCCAGAAAAATATGAACTACACTTACGAGACTAATAACCTTAGCAGTTGAGCCTGGTATCACTAATCAATTGATCAAAAATAGATCTATTTGTTACTTCGCAGTAACGTTAAGATAGTGGGGGATTCTTAATGGAGATCAGGAAAATCTCTGCCTCTTAAAGTCTATCATTGAGAATATAAGTAAAAATATCGATTTTTGAAAGCGTAAATTATGCATTAACTTAGAAAAGGGGATAAGAACGACATACAGAAAATCGCGAAATATCCGAGGTCCCTAGGCAAGGGCCTTGTAACACAAAGAATTCATTGGAAGGAGGATATCTACACATAGAGGGTAGCTGGAGAATTGAATTATTTGTGACATGACAAAATAATTGCACTTATAGGTCTGTTTCAAATATTCAAGATTAGTTTTCCTTGAAGAGTTCATGCTAAGAATCTTAAACATCATGGCGAATGTCAGTAATAAACGTCACTACCCTACAGAGTAGTCAAAACAGAAGTACCTTAACTACCTCGGTTCAGAGGATCGTTAGATAACTACTATCTTGAGCACGGATATTTGTGCTTTCATAATTATCGTTTCGTATGCCTTAATATTTTTGTGTAAATCACAAACGTATTAGAGAACGACCGATAATAACCGAGACTCTAGAAATTATCTGACCCCTCCCATTAGAAGATGTTTTCACAGCATGAAGTACTATATCGTATTCAAAGCGAATCTACTAGGCGCACGTGCGAATTATAAAGTTTCGATAGCGTTGAATGGGAAAACGATATTCCACCAGAATTATCGGGTGTATTATCACGTGTTTTGAATCGTGAACGATGCCGCAGCTCTAGTTCCGAATGCGAATTAAAAGAAAGAATTTACCAACGAAACACTCGCAAGTCAAACATCATGGGAAACTCCGTATTATCTACATGTAACGATCACGAGAGACAAGCATAACACAGGTTCGCTTCATCACCGGGGAGAAGCGATCGAAAGTGGCCACACAAGAAAGGAATGTCATTGCTAGGAACAGCTGATTCATATTTATATAATTTTTAGTCAGCCACTAGTAACATAGAGTACGTTTAGATCATCCACAGAGAGGTAAAAATGCAATCCGAAAAGTGAGACGATGTTCAAATGTTCAGATAAAACTAGGGATACGAGGCCTGTCTAAAAAGTATCCGACCTTAATTTTTTCCGCGCAAAGTAGTGATTCTAAGGCGGCGCCACTGTGCACGAAGGAGGATCTTTAATGCGCATGCTTGAATTTTTTCACCGCGTTTGCTTGTGCCAGTCGCTAGCTGGTGGTCGCTAAGTAAGGTGCTGTTCGTAGTGTTCGTCGGATTTAGTTTTCTCGCAAGATGACTGAACGAATTGAGCAAAGATACTGCATCAAATTCTGTCAAAAGCTAGGTGATTCTCAAAGCCAAACAATTCGTAAGATTCAGCTGGTGTTTGGAGAAGATGCAATGGGTGTAACACAAATTAAGCAGTGGTTCAACCGATTCAAAGATGGCCGCACATCAGCCGAGAGTGAGCAGAGTGGCGCCAGGCCCCAAACTGCTCGCAATGCAGCTGTTGTTGAAAGAGTGCGAAATTTGGTGATTGAATTGAATTGAATTGAATTGCCTTATTTTACGTGGCGAGACTCAGGCCATGAGGCCTGCTCTTCCGTCTGACCACGTGGTGACCACATGGTGATGGCAGATCGCCGATTGACAGTGCGGGAGACGTTCTCCGGCGACTCCGTGATGCAATTCGGCGCAAAAGACCAGACATGTGGACGGCGAATAACTGGCATTTGCATCATGACAACGCCCCTGCAAATTTATCCCAATTGATCCACACTTTCTTAGCTTCTCTGGTTGTTTCCAAAATTGAAGATGTCACTGAAAGGATCCCGTTTTGAGAGTAGAGAAAAAATAATGCGGAACGCGACGACGGAGCTGAACATCATTCCAAAAGAAGGCTTCCAGAGGTGTTTCCAGCAGTGGAAGGATCGGTGGGCTAAGTGTGTGGAAGCACAAGGGGCCTACTTTGAAGGGGATTAGGGTCCCAAATCTGTCAAGTATTCGAAATATTTTTTCTGGCCGAAGGTCGGATACTTTTTAGACAGGCCTCGTACTACAAAGGCAACAAAATTCACTTTCGCCTGATCGCATCAGCTACTACTGGCTTTAATGTGTCAAAGTGATTCGTATGGTTGAATTAAAATCAAACGAAAGTCAGTAAGGCTGTTTAAAAAAATAGGATATTACACAAGTAATAAAAGTCAATTTTCTTTTGCTCGTGGGGTTGGGTCACTCGGTCTATCGGCTTATCGCAACCTTATCTAGTCGCAAAATAAAATGTCACTTTTACCACTTGTATCTTTAATAACTATTACATAATTCAATGTTGGAATCTTCCCCTTTTGAGAATTTCCTTTTCCGGAGACCTTTCGAAGTAATCGAACATTTACAAAAGAAGTTGTTACAGAAATAAATAAACGTTGATGTGAAAGGGAATTTAATCGTGTGTATACTACATCAATAGTTTCTATTAATTGCATATCATTTGTAGAAAAAAGGAAATCACTTGGAGAAAACTATAGTCAAATCTTCTCCAATAAATACTTCTCCTTGGAGCATATTTACCAATGAAACCCTCGCAAGGTGACTGGGATGGTCGATTCGATTAGTTTGTGTAACGATTTACAAGAAGAGAGTAACCCTAACTGTAAAAGTTTGTGTTTTGCCTTTGGTGTACTCGCTGTGTGTTGAGCGCAAATTCTGAGTGCCCCCACAGCCAAAGAACCGGCAAGTGTTTAGTGCTTAGTCCGAGGAATATTCTCGAAGAAGCGTGAGGGCAGCCGGCTTAAAGATGATAAAAATACCAATAGTAATAAAACGAGCTCGCGACGACGTGCGAAAAACGAACCCTCAACGACCTGTGCATTCTGGGCACACGCTCTTGGGAACCGATCCGCGGCCAGACGTGAGATCTCGCGCCTCGCGACGCGGCAACGGCGCGCGCGGAGGGAAAACCCGCGGCGGGGCGGCCGGTGGCGGCAGCGGTGGTGATGGTGATGATTGTAGTTAGCGGTGGTGGTGAAGACGGAGGGATGTGGCGGTGGCGGTAATGGGAGCGGTGGTGGTAATAGTGGAGGTTATGGGTAGGGTGGTGGAGCTTGTGAATGTGGTGATGATTGCAGCGGTAGTGATAGTGATGATTGTAGTAAGCGGTGGAGGTGAGGACGGGAGGGATGTGGCGGTGGCGGTATTGGGAGCGTTAGTGGTAGTAGTGGAGGTTATGGGGATGTGGTAGTGGTGCTGGAAGTTGTAAATGCGGAGATGATTGCAGTGGGGGCGATAGAGACAATGGACGGGGTCGGGAATGAGTTTGCTGAGGTAGCGAGAATGGAGCTATGTGAATCGTGCAGCCAGTAGAGGTGGCAAAGGTGTGGTTCGTGGTGATGTTGGTTGCGAAGGCGGTGGAGGAGATGGTAATGCTGGTTGTGATGGTGGTGACAGTTGTGATGATGGCGGTAGAGACGATGGAAGGGTATGGTCGGGAATGAGACTGCCGAAGTGGTGGTAGCGGGAATGGAGCTGTGATGGTGAACAGTGGCGGTGATGGTTGTGGTGGCGGTTGTGGTGACAGTGGGAAGGGTTGGGGTGGAGTTGCTGAGAGTGGTGGTAGCGGGAATGAGGCTTTGATGGTTTTGGAGGCGAAATGAAATGGCAATGGCGGGGTTCGTGGTGAAGATGATGGAAGTTGTGGTGGTGATGGGGGTGATGATGGTCACGGTGACGGTGGTGGTGATGGTGGGGGTGAGGGTGAGGATGATGGTGTTGGTGAGGGTGACGGCTTTGGTTGTGATAGTATGGTGGTGGCGGTGGTGGAGGCTACTGAAGTGGTGTTTGCGACAGCCGTGAAGGCTGATAATGGTGGCTGCGGAGGGGCGAAAGCAATGCGAGGGTTGGTGGGCTGAGATGGGCGGGGGGGGGGGGCGTGGCCGCACGAGCGCCCCGGGCGGCGCTGGGCCGCGGGCGGTTCCCATGGGCGGGCTGCGCCGCTCTGGCCTGGGAGGCGGCGCGGCGCAACCAGTTCATCTGCGACCTCGGGCGGCCCGGCCGCGGATTAGCGCAAGGGCCGCCGCGCCGCGTTCCTTCTGGATTCCACCGCCGCACACTGAGACCGCTTTTCCGCAGGTTTACTTCCATGCCGATACACATATTTCCAGATGGAGGAATTTTGCAGGTATTTTAAGAGAAGTACTCAGCTGAATTGTTGAAATTCGAACGGTATTTCAAATTGTATTTAGAGTATGTACATTTATTTCTTATTATCCAACGAATCCAATCATTTTACTAATCAAATGCCCTCTTACATGGGGTCATATCAAACCATGACGTAAAATTATGTTTGTATATATGTATGTTTATACGTGGATGCAAGCATAAAATATATAGCTGCCCTAGTACTCTGCAGGTACTTTTTAATTATGATTAAAAATTATAAAAACGATTAAATTCAGGGTTTGTACAACCCTTAGTGATATTACACGTTTGATATAGTTGGGTCCCATCTTGGTTTAAGTTTAACGATAATTTGCAACGAGGAAGTAAAAAGCAGCAAGCACAGCTTTTAGATAGTTCCAAGAAAAATAAGTGGAACTCATTACTTCTGTACGCGTACTGAATACTTTTGAATCAACTCAATTCTAATAGTGTGCGGAGGACGGTAAATTATTACTTTTGCAGGTTGTCAAAATGATTCATTTTTAAATACTGTTTAATGCCCAGGCTCTTGAAATACATCGTACATTTCTCGTTTGTAATCATTACCAACTCCCAATGCCGAATTTTGACTTCTATATTCAACATCGCGGACCAACGTAAGAATGATCCGAGTCACTTCTCCTGCCTGTCCCCCCTCTCCGCCTGTCCCCCCTCTCTCTGCCATCTGTCTGTCCTTTCTGTCGGTCCTCTCTCTCACCTCTGTCCGTCCTCTCTATTCTGTCTCTCTAATGTACATACGAATGAATATATTCATTACATGCGTCGTATGTATATATTGTCTTATGTATATATTCATTACAAGCGTCGTCCCCAGGCTGAACGAATATGAAATATGTTTAGGACTGGAATTGTCGGACGAAATAATTGCATTCAGTTTTACACGTGCTTCCCGAGAGAAGCCTGGCCTCAAGAATAAGAGTTGAACCGTTGGCCTTTCTTTTCATTGGCCAAGGACGAGGCGCCTCTAAGGTAGCTTTGACAACAGAACTCATTTTTCATTGCGACAGTAATTGCCCCATCGTCCATGTCATGCTTGCACCGCGTCTTCATATTCGCATTACCATTGTGCCGCTTTATCTCGGTATACACGCTCCCTATTTTTCTTAAACTCATTTAATTATGTTTTGATTACACTGGCCAACATCCAAATTATTTCAGGCACCATACTAAACATGTCTGATTAATGATAATAACTAGCAATATTGCAATAAAATATGTTTCAGTGGTGTCATTTTCAAAAGAGAGGCGAAGAATATTTTAGCTTCTTTCAGTATGAATTCTCTTCAAGCATTTATTTTACGCATTCCTTTTAATGCATTCAATCCCACAATATCCACACAATATGCGAAGTGCACTGAATCATCTTATGAGATATTTCGAGCTTTGGGAGGCTAAATCATGACTTTCATTTTCTTAAATTTATCATAAGTAATATCATAAGAAGTGCTGTGATATTTAGTGTGACTATTTCACAAATGGAGAACGTTACATGAAACGAATGGAGAATTAAAACCACAGGAATTACGAAAAAGAGAAATGTTATTCAAAATTTCTACCGAAATATGTGAAACTTTCATTCAGCTCCGAGTTGTCACTGCCTCCTGGAATAACTTATAATCAAGTAACATTTGAATAACAGTTCAATGCAGAAAATTATTTCAAATATGTTTCGATTCTATGGCAATGAAACATTCAAAAAACAATTATAACAAATCCACTTACAAGAAAATTTATTAAAAACACAATTATTATAGTTGTAGGAAGTTGTTTTCCATGACTTGGTATTCCCTACTATACCTGGTCCCAATTATTTCGAATAATCGACGCCCCACTGTATCAACTCTCTCCCCTTACTTATACTTCTTACACTGTACACTACACTACCATGTCGGATGACCAGCCGGGAGCTCAGAGTTTGTTCCGGCTGGGACGGTGCCCTGCTGCACTGTGAGCTAAATGGCGATTCTAGACGAAACTAGCCTTAAATCTTTTGTTTTAAGTTATTCTAGGGAATGTAAAGGGTTGTTAAGGTTGTGAAATTAACACACATTAAATATACTTCAGTTTTACTCATTAATGATTATAATTACTAATGAATACAAATTATTATTAATGAATTGTGTTCGAAAAATTTTAAAAAAATATAATGACTTCTCCGAACGCAATTATATTTTATTCTGAATAACTAAATCAAAACATAAATGAATATCTTTTATCTTATAGTGCACAATTTCTAAAAGATTTATTTAATATTTCACAATTTGCTAACAAATGTTTCTTCTTCTTCTTTTTCTTCTTCAGTTAATGACGTTTGTTTCACATAAAAGGCACCAATCATAAAGTTTTATTGCAGATTAACCCTTTTCTAACCCACTGTTTTTCTATACTTGCCTTTTACAAGATTTTCTTCCATCCACTCCCCATGTTGACCCCTCAAATAATTTCATTGCTACTTCAACTTAATGTTCTTACATATTTCATTGCCTTGGTTGATTCACACCATTTCCACTGACAATTTGAAATTACAACATTACCATGCAGTTTCTTTTACCCTTCTCAGTACACTCATTAAAACTTTTCCTCGGCCGGCTTGCACCTGAACTAGTAGATGGCGTAGCTTCAATCATTTTAGGAGTTATTGCCCGGTACACCACTTCCGGAAACTGAATTACAGCATCGAGCCACCCAGAATACTTTTTAATGAAATGATGCTCGACCTGGTGGCATTTTCTCCACCTACTTAAAAAATGTTATAAAATACTCTTACAGCATCTTTAAGGCATTTCTCCATTGTTTCTTCGCACTCTTGAAATCCTAATCTATTCATTACAAAAGAAATTAGCTCTGCTTCCATGTCCCCTCTCTTGCGCGAAACGGGAAACAGATCACGGGAGGTGACTACTGGCGCCATCGTCTGAAATAAAACATAATATCCTCATCTGTACGTATCTGGGCGTGAAACTTTGTACATCATAAAATAAAGACACGAAGCTATTTAGTGACACACGTTTTACTGTAATGCAAGTTAATGCACATTGTTGAAAATCTACTTGAAAGTTGGGAAAATGTAAAATCTAGGTCGCGCGCAACGCCTACTTTACAGCTGATTTTACGAAGAGAGAAGCAAAGAATTGAAATTATATAAGTACTGTTGAAAAGTACATACTTTACTAAACATCTTCCATATTGCAGAGTTTCGCGTTCCCCTTTCATTGAGATCTGAGCACGTGTGATTCTTCGAGTGGCTGCAGAGCGACTGCCTCACGCAGCGCTTCCTTCAAGATATGATAAGTAATCCACTTCCCCAGCGTAGCAAACGTGAGCCAAAAAATACACCAGTTCTCAAATATCCATCTACCAACATCGATGATCAAATTCACTAACACAAAAAGTCGATATTAAAATGTTAGGGAGGGGGGTCTAGTTCCACCTAGATTGGCCATTTAGCCCTCTGTGCGCTGGTGGGACCACGCAAGCCGATGTATCGGCGCCGGATCTCACCATCCAGCGGAAGTGAATCACCGCCACATCGTGGTATAAATTCACGCAGTCCACTGACAGAGGAAATGACCGTAGTAGTTGGCGCGCCCGGAAACACGAAATAATCAATCAATTAAAAATATTCTCTCTTTTTCCGCCAGGGCGCACTTTTCATTCACACTTTTTCACATTATTTGTACTCTTAGTTAAGAAGTTTCATTTTCGCAGTTTCTTTAAATTTGCATATGTGCAATTTGATAGACTGATCGATTGATACTAAGTACAGCGTACTGATACAGAATTCGTCTTGTGTCGATCGGAGAAACCAACGGAAAACTACCGATAAACGCAGCCGACCGCTAGAATTCCCCTCCAAACAGTGACTGAACTCGACCTAGGTATCTAGCGAGCGCCATAAGTCCTGCCACCGTCAGGGCTCGGCCCCTAGGACCTCGCAGTCAGAGGAACTGCAGATAACTTCGTGCCAGCTACGTACACGTGAAAGTAGTCAGACACTCAATTTTCTTGGGCGGGCGCTTTTAGCTCGTGATGTCGAATCGACCAAAGTTGTCGTACGGGGCTACCAGCAAGCAGATGTTCTGTTAACTGTGTGACACTCGAGCAAACACGAAGCTTGCAGGACTCTACCTGAGACTCAGAGGTGAAAAACTAAGATGCTGACAGATGCATTGCTTGTCAACCAAATAAACAGAATCTATTGATCAAGACGAACAATTTCAGCGAGGGAGGAGGTAAAATGTATTAATATAAAAGCACAGTAGATTCAATCAACACGAATTTTCAAGAGGAATCATCAGTAAAAAAAACAAAAAGAAAGTTAATGAGTGATTTCTGAGAGTATTGATTCTCGATACGTCAGCATTAATACATTACAAATTAAATCAGATTCAATAGAAAACTTAAAAACACCGTCCTCGGAAATCATAAATCAAAGATAATTATAAAGGTGTGTTCATGTGGTCATGTAAAAGGAGAGTGTGATGAAAGATAAAAAGAAGTGTTCGTTCTACAAACAGAATAAAAAGAGGCCATTCCCACTTGGAAAGAAGAGTTCGAAAGGGTAATGTATGAGAAATGTGAGGTAGTAGCTGACTGAACACATAAGAGAGTAGAGATAGAAACGCAAGAACTCTGTCAAGAGAAATTGCGCGGATACATTTAGGACTACAATTGCCCAGAAAACAGCATGAAATTCTTATCATGTGCAATATTCACAACGTATGAATTTTATTAAGTTCAGACATAACGCGAGTACCATTTCGTAAACTCTTGGATACCAAAAAGGCACGAATTAGAACATCATAAGAAGAAACCCGCTATTGCAGAAATAATGGACAAATAAGCAGTGGCATGTATGTATTGTTCATCAGAAGTAGTAGTTAAATGTAGAGTGATGTCTCATGTTCATAAATAGGGAGCGAATTTCTATGATTTTGCATATTTTTGTCCGTGTTTCAGTGCATACCTAAGTGAAATTTCTTGGCATTTTGGTTAAAATATGATGCTATGTAGATTAATATGTTACTGCATATTTCGTACATTTTTCTTGTTGTCGTTTATCCGTGTAATAGGCAGGGACGAGAGTAGCATATGAAATGCATAACTTTGCACGCTTGCTTGTTGCGTAATTTTACCAGTTTTGTAATTTAAAATTACTAGTTATCTAAGTAATTGTAGTACATTTTATAATTCAAACTTGTGATAAAGCAATATTACCATTTTGACGGAGAGAAAATTTTGTCATACTCTGTGTCGTCATTGAACTTACATTGCCTGTAGTGTTTAACCTTTTTACTTCCCCACCTTTTTCTCCTATTAAACCATGATTTTACGTCGTAAATATGATTTTTCTTAAGTTAAATAACACCATGTAACAAAGAAAACTTTCGCTTGTTTAAATTCATTTTATGCTTGTTTTGGATGAATTAGGTCACAACTAACCTACACTGAATATTCCTACTTATATATAATCGTTTCTTTGCTTTTAATACCCAATTATATGAAATTAATTGGTTAAAATTATGTTAGCTAAGAACACTTTTTCTATGAGATAAGTAAACGGTTCATCTGTATGTTATCAGTTTCCCATTCACATAATTGATGAATAATGGCATCTTTCCGTTGTTGTAAGCGTAATCAGACTGTTGTTTATGTGTGGCATTTACCTGGGATCGAAAGCAGTAAAGCATAAAATAAAGGATGCTAATATGTTCTGCTTAGCATTTAGCTCATATTTTGGTATGCCTGTGGGAAACCAAGACAAGAACTGGGCACCACATGTATGTGGATGTTGAAGATCCACTCTCGAAGCTTGGTATAGAGGAGAAAATAAAAATGAAATTTGGTGGACCAAGTATTAGCGAGAACCAACATATCACCTCTCCAACTAAAAACGCTCTCCAACAAAAAGACAGGACTAAGAAAATGGAATACGGAAATAGAGAATGTCATAAAGGAAAAGAAAAACATATAAAGAATATTTACAAAAGAAAACAGAAGAATCTGCAGCAAACTATAAAGAGAAATGTAATTATGCTCGTAAAATAATAAGACAAGCTCACCAACAATCCTGGGAGAAATTAATATCCAACATAGAAAATGACATTCATGATAGACAAGAAACAGGCTATAAACTTATGAAGCAATTAAATAAAACAGAAAGACATATGGTACGTCTCCACACTATTGACAAAGAGGAGTGGATTAATCGCTATATAAATCTACGGGTAGAACGAGAACTTGAAACGATAAACATCTCCATTACTGAATTTGGTGGAGGTGATTCGCAACTTAAAGAATTACAAGAAGCTATGCACAACATGAAAAATAGAAAAACATCAGTTATAGAAGGAGTAACGACAGAACTGAAAAAATATAGGGGACTTCTACAATTCAGACTCTTCAATCTGATAAGATGGACAGAAAAACGTGAAGTGGTAACCCCTTGTTGAGCAGGAATATATTTTAATGCCTCCCCTCTAATTTAAAATTGGACTAGCAATTTGCTAGAGATCATGCACCGTTAATATGCATGTTCTCCATAATTTATAAACACCTTTGTATTTGTGAGTTAAAGTTCTTCAAATGACTTCAAATAAAGTTTTTCGAAAACACAATAGTACATTATGAAACGATGATGTAATGATGGGTATTAATACACGAGTGTGATATTACGATACGAGCGAGGTACGAGCGAGTATCGTAAACTTCACACGAGTGTATTAATACCCATTACATCGAGTTTCATACGGTACTTTTTCTACGACTTATGGTAACTTTTATAAGTTAAACTTCTCCACTGAATCGTTTCGCGGCAGTCGACATACAAGATTCAGCCAAGGCCACCTAGCGGACCCCTCACTACCCTACACCCGCAGGTGGCTGTGCTTTACCAGAGCGCCGGCGAGGGACTACAAAAGTTGCGGCAATAATATTCCGACTTCCGTATTTTCGCATTTGCTCTCATTTCTGGAAACGTCAACACCATCAGAAAGAACCACCATTCACTAAATATTTTAAACTAAAGAATTGGCCGCTTTTTGAGGACAACCACACAGAAGCAGCAAATAACACAAAATGACTTGCGTTCAGATCTTAACCTCACTGAAAGTTCTCTTCAATGACTACCACTGCGCTAGTCAAATAGGATAAAAGTGAAATGACGATACAATTTCTTTTAATAATATTTCACGTAAAAATTACTACTAATAAAATAAAATTAAAACTGAGAAGCTTAATAAAATATTAATTGCAATTTTAATATACACACTGGAACGAAACATTTACTGCAACAATTCTCAACGATTAATGAAGTGACAATACTTGATTTGTAAGCGTCTCTGTGATTGGCCAAGAACCTGTATCATAATGAAATCTGTATCGAAATGACCATCATTATGCAACTGGTTGCAGCCATCCAAAGACAGCGTTATACAATGGGAGTAGAAAAAAGAATTCTGTGAAAGACAGCTTCAAATTTCTCATTTTTAGTAGCGCTTAAACGCTATTTTCTTTAAAACGGCTTCAAATTTTTCAAAGAAAATTGCTATTTAGGACGAGGTGTTATTGTTCTTTAATATTCTAAAATTAATATTTCCGTTCTACCATTAGGAAACCGAAATATTTAGAAAATGTAAAAAATATAGTTTGGGCGGCGATAGATGGCAGCTGGCACGAGGATGTACCAATTCCGAATAGCTAGCCCAGACCCAAGGAAATAGAGAACTAATACGGGAAACTCTGTGCCATTCTGTAGCACCACTAGTTCGCTGTCCGTAAGCTGCGGATTTTGCCTATTTGCCGATTTTTATCCTTCAATTAAAAACGCAGTATTTTAGGTTACTTATTCATTTTGAAGCATTTGGTGTATTAAAATATAATACTAATAAAGCCTCAAAATCAAAAAGTAACCTAAAATACTGCATTTTTAATTGAAGGATAAACATCGGCAAATAGGCAAAAAATCCGCAGCTTAGTTATCAGGACCCAGCAATGATTTTTTTTCTGCCGAAAATCCGCCATTTTTTCGCGCAGCATTACATAACTTTCCCTATACAACGTATATTACTCCGTATATACATAAATATACGAGAAAGTAATGAACATGTATAGTATACGTCGCCTAATGAAAAAAATAATTATTCAGAAAAAATATGAGTTCGGATATTTGACGTTTCGGTTATTTGACGTTCGGATAATTTACGTTATTATTTCCCTACATTCGGTACGATGCAGGATTGGTTTTCTTCATTAGGTGACCGTGATTGAAGATGAAATGGCCAATAATTGATCTCCGGAGGATGATTTGAAGTCTTCTGCTGATGCTGCATTTTGGTAAGGCTTCTTTTGTGACTGATTTTCTTACTAGATGAAGCTTTGACGACGTCGATATCCATTGTGATCTCCAATGTTTAACTATGTGACTATTAAACTCTCTTTTATCTTCACGTTTTACGACCGTAACCATGAAGGCATCAAAGGTAATGAAAAAGCGTTTATGGCTGAACAAGCTGCTGCAACACATCAAGTTCCGGGAGAAGAGATCCATAAGACACTGCTCGATGATAAATCTTTGTTTAGAAACAGGAATTAATATTGATTCAGAAAGAATTAATGACTTTCTTCTGATACAAAGTTTCGAAAATAAATCTGAATAATATTAATAAATTACTTTTCCAATTCCAAAAATGTAGCCATAGTAAATGGAATATTAGCCTGAAAGGTTTCTCATGTATACTGCTTACGTAGTACAACGCTATCGCATATGACCTATTTCTTCACCAGAAGCGAAGCCTTCAGAGTTATTGCCCTAACGCGTGAATCAACACTCAGTGAGCGACCGCAGAGCGCTCGAACTTTTCGAAACCCGCAATTGATTGATTGATTAGTGATTGCGGGCACGTCAATTGCTAAGGTCATTACTACCGTAAGTGTAGCAGTGATCTTCCTTTGCTCGATGGTGAAATCCGGCGCCGACCTACCTAGTGGCGTTTATTCGAGCCAGGTATCTCCCACCAGCGAGGCATTCTCGCCCCAGCGAAGACAAGATCGAAGCTCTCGACTGGTCTCCCGACATGTGTTGCAGTGTGGTGCATGTGTCAGTGAGAGTAAATAAGGAGAGGATAGGACAAGGAAGAGGAAGGAAAGATCGCCCGCGGTTCGTGGCCCGCTTGTTATGGTACTACTCCGGCATCGCCTGGTATGGATCGGAGAAATCACAGAAAACTACCGATCAGAGCAGCCGGCAGCTAGAATTGTCCTCCAGACAGCGGCTGGAGGTGACCCAGAATTGACCTAGGAATCTAGCTAGTGTTGAAAATTTTGCCCCGCTGGGATTAGAACCTAGGACCTTAGGCACTGCAAGTGACACCAGTTGATACTCTGAACCGCCTCTCTCGGTAAGTAATAATCGAATGAGTACGAGCTAGTAAATCCAACGTCTTCTAACACCTTAGTCCACATCCCTAGTCACTGTGTGTAAAATTTCTGGTAGAGTACAATGGCTTTCCTCAATTTACCTTTTCTTTTGCCTTTCACTCGATCGACTACTCCCTCTTCATGCGCTTACCCATCAAACGAATCATCTACTGCATCTGTCATTCAACAATCACCGTTATCACAATTATGAGAACTCTACACACACACACACACACACACACACACACACTCACACACACACATAACCGTTGCAGAGTGGTCATAATCGCCGTGACCATGTAGAGGTAATGGCCGATTGTGTCACCTACCCGCAACTCGAGATCAGGGACCAATTTTTAGTTTCTGGCCTTACTTCATAAGAAGAGAAAACATTGTAATCGTGCACTAGAAACTGGTGATTTTTTGACAGAAAAACTCTTATTGAAGGGCCCTCACAACGAAAAAGTAGATAAGGCCCCTATATGTAGCCCTAAATTACTTCCTCTAACACATTGTGTAGACAGCATCCACATTTGGTGGGGTCTTAATCCCGAAATACCAATTGACGGCAAACCATGTCAATTTGTCAAAGCATAACATACCGATATGTCTGCTCGAAAATATCGATGTTTTAAAAACACCGATATTTGTTCTGCCATTCCTATTATAACACAGATTCGTCCCGCCCAGCTCCTCCCCGCCCCGTGCTCGCCCGCTCCTCGACTGTTCCCGCCCCGCCCCGCCTCCCCGCCGAGGCAGCGTCCTACATGCGTTGCCCTCACCTCGCTCTGCTCTCCCGCACCGCGCCGTCCTGCATCCGGGTCATGCAGTAATTAGGCGCTCATTATCATCGCTCTTCAGTCATTTGCCACGTTTCCTTCCCGCGATCTCGCTCTTGACCTCGCCGATTTTTCTTTGGCCCTCGCTTTCTCCCTTCCTGTCAGCTGATGTCATTATTTGTCAACGTCTGTGACGTTTCGTTTCTCTGCTCATCGTTCCGGCTGCGACTCTCTATCGCTTGTTTCAAAGCTAGTGAGTTGTTTCAACATGAATTCGTTTCGGAAAAGAGAGCGTGATAGAAATATTGACTGATTTCTTTCCCTTCCGGATTCCCAGGGAAAATAATAATTCAGCCAGAGTAGTAGTCTGTCTTCCTTGCTATAAATAATTTTCAATAACATTGGCATAAACCATTTTCAATATAAATTTGTAAAAAAAGGCACAGGAACCATTCTACTAGAATATCATTTTATCATCGAATATTGTTTATTTATTGATACGTATACTAGTGGTATGACGCGTATTTTACATTAGACTCCATCCAATTATTCCTATAAATGACACACTAACAACTTATACGCTAATAGTACATTTTTTAGCTGCGTTTCACACTATGACTGCATTTCCACCATGAAGTAGAGCATCTTATTGAAAATCCTGTAATTCTATGAGTAACATGAGGTGTCTGATTTTGGTAATTTTTGGGAAACTGAACGATATCTCCAGATGTCTTCAGTTTCAATGATCAAAATAGGCAATTAATTGTGATATCAATACATATAAAGCAAATATTCTATCTTCGGAATTATACAGACTAAAAAATAATCATTACGACGCACAACAACTATTAAAGAACTGAAGGATCCAGCTCCAATTGAATACTTTCGTTACTCGATTATGCAGACAGAAAGGGAGAGTAATGTTCGTTCGAGTGTATGTGCTTAAGTAGAATGTTTCATGTAATTCAGGAGGTTAAAGACGCTTCTGAAAGTTAGTAATTTATTAATAAAATTCTTCCTTATCGCCGCACGATGTTAACATTTTTAACTACAGTTTTGTGCCCCAGGCGGCGAATTACTCTCGACGTGCATTCCAGCGGTGTCGGAAACTAGTAATTGACCTGACGCAACTTAACATGTGAATGTTTGTGAAGTTTTTAAATTTTTTAAAAAATGTATTTATTTAAGGTCGCTTTTAAACAACAGGGTCATAAGTGACCACGAGTATCAATTTACAGTTCACATAAGATACATTTATATAATTGTTCTATTATTTATAAAACTTTTGAATGATTGTACTGGATGAGATGTAGGTAAAAGGAGGGTCTGTTTGTCCGTATGTCAATTTTTGAGATTTTAAAGAATTGTATGACTTTTACACATTCTTCTGGGGAGATGAAGGAATTAAATAAAGAGTCGTTTAAGTTTAAGGACTGTCGTATATGGGCTAATTCAGGGCACTCCAGAATAATGTGGGGTGTAGATACTTGGGATCCACATTTAGGACAGGGTAATGTATCAGTTTTTTTTATTTGATGAATGTGGGAGAGATTGAAGTGTCCAATGCGTAGTCTGGTAATTTGGACTTGTTGGAATCCAGTGAGCTGGAGGTTAGGGAGAGCGGGGTCAAAACGGATTTGCTTACGAGGTGAATTTTGGAGAAGGTAGTCAGCCATTTTTCATTCCACTGATTAGTAACCATATGTTTAGATATACTTTCATATCGGAGAGAATTCCCTTCACACTCTTGTCCGTTGGTGGTACTGACGTTGCTTCTTTTGCCGCTTTATGTGCTTTTTCATTCCCTTCTATACCTCTATGAGCTGGGATAGAAACTATAGAGAAGAATGTGCCGTTGTTTACTTGGGTAAATAAAAGTTCTTATATTCTTTGGATTATGGGATTTTTATAGAATCTGTTGACAATTCCATTCAAGATAGCCATAGAGTCTGAATGAATCACTATTTTGCGGTTTTCTTCATTATGGGAGACTAATTCAATGGCTTTGATAATAGCCCAGGCTTCGCAAAAGAAGCCAAAACAATATTCCGGTAACCAGAAGTTGTGAAGTTTATATTTCACTTAAACAGACGAAAGAAAATAAAATATTACTCAGGACGATAAATTTGCTTCATTTTCTCGGGAAAGATCTCACTCTAATCTTCGTCACCTGAGCAAGATGACAAATTCAATAAGCAAGAGATAATTAAATTAACTAGTAAGGTAGTCAATAATGCTAATCATTAATATTAATTAGTATATTAGTCAGTATTAATTAATTAATCAGTAAGCGATAATTAAGTTAATCAGTAGCAAATTGTTCGGAGAGGCGGTGGTGCGGGCGATCTTCTGTGGCGGTGTTTGATTTCAGGGGCTGAGGAGGCCAATGACGGGATGGAGAAGATGCCCACGCCAGGAAATAAATAAATAGTTTAGAAAATAAAAACTAGTAGTTTAGCATGTACTCGTCTTCTGACGGCAGGTTTTTCCCCCTTCAGGGGTTTTTTTCCTCAGCCGTACCTTATGGTCTCCTTTCCGCGGCTTTGATGCGATGAAGAGACCATTAGGGGTGAATGCCAGAATTCGAAAGGTTAGAATGCGGTAGGATGTAGGTATTGTAATGGCTTAAAGGCCTTCAGCCTAGCCACATAGTTAAAAGAATTGAAATTATGTATCAATGTGTCATAATTACCTATTAAATAAAAAAAAAATAATAAAGATGACAAAGTATCACAGTATTACGATCAATGTCTGAATCTAGCTTATTCCCGAATTAGACTGTTATTGTTCGCATTATACAAAACAGGTGGATAAATTAGAAGCAGGAACAACTTCGAAGCAAACTTTGGACTTTAGCCAAATGAAGTTGACACAATGTCGTGGTAACCGCAAGAGGTCGTATGTCAAATCTACCGTAGTTTTCAGGAAGAACGAAAAACGTTTCTTACCTCTCGATGTCTGACAGTCTCTTTCACAAATATAGAAGCTTGCTATTCGATTTTCCATTACTCCCTCGTCTTACAACCTATTGCAATAGATGTAGTTCTCTTCACTGATCACAATGGTGTAATAAACAAAAATAAGATTTTTTTGACATACGATCTATTGCGGTTATCACGACGAAAGCTAACATTAGGTGGTTAGGGTAGTTGAAATATGTTACGGTCACGAGGGATAGAAGATAATGTACGAAGCAGTGCTGTTGGGATATTTCTAAAGTTAATGAGAGCCAAAGTGTGTTGTTTCAAGTTCCACTGTGTCAGTCGTAAATTTCTATTGTGACCTAACGTACCCCACTCTGTACTTCCAGTTTAACGATTCGTTGTGCATTTACGAATTTGCGGAGAGGCCCTGACCTTCAGCCTCCGCGATTAACACAAAAGACCCTTGAGATTGTGTAACAATCCTTAGCAAAGGGCAAATAATGAACAAACAATATCTAGTCTGTGTAACGCGAAAATTACATTTTGGAAATTTTTTATGCCAAAATACATCTTGCAAACATACAAGATACTTCATACTCGAACAATAAACAGTGTTTTATGGTTAACGCAAACATAAGCCAGATAAAGTGTTATAATAAGTTCGTCTTTCGCGAAGCTGTAACCAAACCATCTGGCCAATGGGCAAATTAACCGATTACTCCTAATATCTATATTCCAATGCGCGCAGAAATTGAAAGAAAACTACGTGTATGTGATATAACATACCCTCCGAGTATGTGAGAGGTATCAAAGTTTCCCTAGATAGTCACGAACTCGAAAAAAAAGTAATGAAACAGTTTCGATTTTGACAATAATATGCAAAATTTGTTATCCTGCCTATTCACGTATTGAGGTACCGATTGAATTTATATGCGGTGTCATTGCTTACGACATAGCTGACGTCATACAACAGCAAGGCTCCAAGTAAGTTGCGGCTACCATAAATATTTGTTATTCACTGGTAGCGATATGGAACAGCACCTTTTTTGATATTCTTGGTACGTGAAAAAAATGTTGAACTATTATACTAAGTTACGTATTCGTGAAGTGTGAGTCAGTTCAAATATATAATTTATTGCAGTGTTATACGATAGTGTTTTATTTGTTCCTCTTAAGCAGTGTGCTTTTTGGAAAACCATTTTGTGTTTTGTTCTGCAGCATTTTTGCTGCTGCAGGCCACTTGTTAAACATATTTAGACTTGTGCTGTAACTTACTGAGGTAGTTCATAGACACTTATTGTTATTAACATAAGGTAGACAAGAAAACGTTTCTTTAGGACGATTGCAAAGTTCCGAGACACGAAGAAACTAAAACAAAGACGGTTAGGGCAAAGACCAGTATATTATAATATAATATACCATATATAATATACAGTAAAGCCTCGTTAGCAAGAACTCTCTTACCACGAATTTCGCCGTATCACGAACAAAACTTTGGTCCCGGTAAGGGATTACGGTAATACGGACACTTATAATACTTGCATAACACGAATTTTTATAACAGAAACTCCGATAATTTCGGTCCCTTGGAATTTGTGTTATATGAGGGTTGACTGTAATTGTTTACAAACACTGAGTTTGTTTTGTTTTGTTTCGTTTTGCCTTTACTCCCGGCTGGAGTGTAAAGAAGGACGGCCTTCAAAAAATGCCGTGTGAATAGTTTATTGTCTTAGATTTTCCGAATAAAATCTAATCGATAGTAATGTTTTAAAATCACGTTTGGAACTTTGTAGGAAATTTAAAGTGAGTTTAGTAATTTTAATATGATTTGTCGTGTACGGAACATGAAAAATGGGCCAAAACCGAAGATGATGTTGATACCTTGGAAAAATGGTGAAAGTCATTGCCCATGTGTGTAGTCGTCATAAGGAAAGTACCAATTTAATCACGGAATTATGCATGTAGTGGATACTGTGTGAATGTATTAAGTGTCGCAAAGAAAATAACAGAAATCAGTGAAAGTGGTGTATGAATTGGTGTATTATTGTCCGAGCATGTTTTTTTTATTTTGTATAGCGTTAATACTTGAGAGATGAACTACAAGTCTGATAAACGGCCAATATAAAAAAAGTCGTGACATCCGATTCTGATTCTTTTATTTAAATTTGAATTCGCGCTCCGCGCATTATCTGAATTTGGCGTAATTTATTAAGTCGCATCCGGGTGGACGAAATTGCGGACCACTACATGAAAAAGATAACCAATGTAATGCGAATCGTGTGATTCAGGATTAGAGTGAATCATTAATTTCAATAATATCCACTGCTATGGTCATTCGTCACGTTAGTGTAATGAAAGTTTTATTGCGAAGAGTAACGGCGTCACTCCACTGCTGGAATGAAAAATTCGGCGGCAACCTACAACTCGGCTGGCGGGGCATTTCTTCTCCCAGGTATCTTCCCTCAGCGGCACATCGCTCCAGTCGGAACAAGCTCTAAGCTCCAGACTGTCCATCCAGTGTCGACCTGTGTACTGCATGTGTGTGAGTGTGTGTAAGGGGAGAGGAGACAAGTAATAGGAAGGAAAAATCGCGTGCGGTCCGTGGCCTGATTGTTAGGATACTACTCTGATATTCATTCCCCTGGTGTTGATACGAAAAAATACTACCGACCAGAGCAGCCAGCCGATCTTGTAGACAGCAGCTCAATTCGATCTACCTATGTAGTAGTGTCAAAAATCTGTCACTGACGGGTTGGTTTGATTGAACGATTGATAATTATTCCGGGCGCGTCAAACCGGGAGAGGTGGCGCAGTGCATCAACTGATGTCACTGCAGTCATTCTGACCGGGAGGTCCCAGTGGCGAATCCCGACGGCGGCAGGATTTTCGACACCTACCTTGTCAACTAGGTCGAATTCAGTCGCTGTCTGGAGGAGAATTCTAGCGGCCAGCCGCTCTGATCGGTAGGTATCTGTGGTTTCCCAGATCAATACTAGCCCAATGTCGGTTCAGTACCCTAACAACCGGGCCACGGACCGCGCGCGATTTTTCCTTCCCCTATCTTGCCCTGTCGTCACACCTTAAACACACACTTACACTAACATGCACAACACCACCACACATTCCGGGAGACAGGTCGAAGGCTTAGAGCTTGTCCCGACTGGCCATCCGACATCGTGTGTTAGTGTAGTGCAAGTAAGTGTAATTGTGTGTGTGTGTGTGTGTAAGTAAGAGGTGAGGATGGAACAAGTAAGTGGAAGGAAAGATCGCGTTGGGTCCTTAGCTCGAATTGTTAGAATACTGCTCCGACATTCCCCTAGATTTTATCGGAAAAAACACAGGAAAACTACCGACCAGAGCAGCTAGTCCTCTAGAATTTTCTTCCAGACAGCGGCTCAATTCGATCTACCTATGCAGTTAGTGTCGACAAAACCCACTGTCGGATCTCGAACCTTAGCGGGCGGTGTCACGCTGGTGGGAGATCCTTGGTTGGGGAAAACCCCGCTAGTCGACTGTAGGTCGGCGCCGGATCTCGCCATACAGCGGGAAAAGATCACCGTCATCTCGAGTAAAACAGCATGTCCTACACTTACGAGACTAGCTGACCTTAGCAAGTTGATGCGGTCGGAATCACTATAGAGTGATTTTTATAACTTTGCCCGTCAAGGCCCGTCTTTCACAGTGGAATATGTCACCGGTATTTCGCGTCACTCAGTCGTGCCGCTAGATATCACATGATCGCGACCGTATCAAAGCAGCAGTTTGCGATCATGTGACATCTAGCGGTACGAACGAGAAAGACGCGAAATGCCCAGTGATATACCATCGTGGCCATAGGGGCCTGAGGGCAAGTTATAAAAATCGCACTATAGAGAGATTACTGTAAGAAGGGACCGCTTTAGCAGCTGCTTGCTTGGCTACTGCTGGCAACATATCTGCATTCAGTTTTGTCGGTGCGTTCGTATACAGTAGATCATTTGTTAGTGACTTCATCACTCTCTCTTGCATTGTCATCGCCCTGCATGACGTTCATTTGTTTCCCGACCTGTCAAAAGTGGTCCCTTCTTAGAGTATTGGCCATAGTGGCTTGCGGGGCAGAGTTAGAGAAATCGCTCTATGGTAATCAATAAAACTCTAGGACAGCCCGCTCAGAGTCTCTGCACAGGGAGGGGGGGAGAGGAGTCGGCGACGGAGAGCGTCCGCGCGGCGCCGCCGCGAAGCCTGATGCCTCCGGGGCGCCTGCGCAGAAGCGGCGCGCGCAGCACGCGACCCGCTGCTCCCGGCCGCATTCCGCCCGCGCAGCACGGCAGCGCAGCCGCGCAGCGACGGCGGCGGCGGCGGCGGACACCGAACACGAGAGCCACTCGCGACGTTTCGCAATTCAAAACGAAACATACACACACACACGTTACGTCCGACGGGACTGGGAATGCTTGCTCCGATTCCACGGTCCATCGCTCTTGGTGAAATCCTGACCTTGAACATTCTACTCGTAGTATGTAGAGTAGATCGGGGTGCAAGTCGCCTAGAGTCGTAGTTCCGTCTTGAGATGAGCTATTGCAGTGTGCGCTTGTTACTGTAACGTGGCCGAGAATAATATTATTTCGTTCAAAAGCCTAAACACGTGTTTGCATTTCATCAACAGTCCTATCCTCCTTTCACAAACAAATATTTGCATCCATGAGCGCTTATTATCTTTTTCAACCAACAGCTTAGAAAGTTTAGCAATAGGTGAAATTAATTAATTACCACCTGTTAACCCAGTAGCTTATGAGAAAGATATAAGTTCAATGATTGATTAATTGAGTGTTAACGATTCCGCGCGTCAACTACTGAGGTCATTAGTCCCGTAAGCGTAGTGCATGCTTCCTCATGGCGATGTGGCGGTGATCTTCCCTCACTGAATGGAGAGATTCGGCGCCGATCTACCGTCGACTAGCGGGGTTTTCCCCAAACAAGTATCTCCCCACTGCGGGCCACCTTCCCATCCGACACAAGCTCTAACCCCCCGACTGGTCTCCCGGCATGTGTAGTAGTGTAGTGCATATTAGGGTATGTGTGAGTGTGTTCGTGTGTGTGTGTGTGTGTGTGTGTGTAAGGGGTGAGGATAGAACAATCCGGCATTCGTCTGGTGCTGATCGGAGAAACCACGGAAAACTACTGATCAGAGCAGCTGTCCGCTAAAATTCTCCTCCAGACAGCGACTGAATTCGACCTAGCTGACAAGCTAGTGTCGAAAATGCTGCCGCCTTCGGGACTCGAAGCTAGGACCTCCCGGTCAGACGCACTGCACTGACGTAAGTAGATGCACTGAGCCACCTCTCCCGGTCAAACACGATGAAACAGTTTCGACTTTGACTGAAAAATACTAAATATCTAATTATGCCATTCCGCTTACACAGCGAGTGTCAACTGAATTCTCATATCCTGTGCGCAACTGCTTACGACAAAGGAGACGTCACGCAACAGAAAGATCTCAAGGCAAGAGGCTGCCAACCATTAAATATTTGCTGTTCACATATAGCGTTATGGAACAGCAACTTTGTTAATATTCTTGATACCTACAGAGCAGATAAGAAGACAAAGTTTCAATTTCACTAGAAACATGTCAATTTTTTTTACAATATCATTAATTTGCAATATGTTTATACAGAACAATATACAAATTAGACATGGAATGTTTCGTATCGTTCGTTTAGAAAACCATCACACATTTAAAAAATATACAATAATTATGTAAAAGACAGTATAATATTATTATGTTAACGTACCTAATTTGCAAACAGTTATTAGCTGTGATATTTGAATTTAAATTCATAATTACTGTTAACAGTGTTATGATTACTAGGCTTACGGACATTTCTGTGAGCACTATTCTTATTTTTATATCCTTAAGATTTAATACTATTTTTAAATTATATATATTGCATTCCTAGATTTATATCCTTAAGATGTTAATTTCATTTTTAAATTATGTTACAAACCCTCAATTAACTATGTACTATTAGTAATCCATTAACCCCAGTGTTTTAATCTGTTTATATTTTTTGTATCAGGAAACTGATGACGATTGTTAGGCAATTGAAAACTATTATTTTTGTTGATAATATTGTTGGCAATGGCACCTATAATTATGTGGTTTTGTTTAGCAGCGTTGATGCTGCTACAGGCTACTATTCTGTTTTGACTGGTCATTGCGGTGGTTTTCCCGCATCAAATACCAAGCAGATGCCGGAACAAGATATTAGATTACGAGACACGGCCGCGGGTGATCTTGTTCATACTTCCATTGTTAGTGCCCCGATGTCGGGTTGAACGCATACATGGCCTATCTAATACATAGCAATCAATGTTTGTTTGTTCGCTCTTATTTTATGCGCTGCCGTAAGTTCATCCAAATGTGATAACATTTTGTCAATTATTTCTTCTTCGCACTTGCGCGAAGAATATGTGCATAGTGCGATGGGAATGTACGTATGTCGCACATAGAGGCAAAATGGGGGCATTGTGATGGTAAATTTATGCGTTTATGCTGACTCAAGCGCCGCTGAACAGAAGCTTCAAGCAACCCGCCGCACCGTTAAGTATTAAACGTATCCGAAGAGATCTGGCAACTCTCGTATGTTAGTCATTAATCATTTTTCACTTCTTTCGTAGGATTAGATACTGTGTGCCAGAGTGCAGGCCTGAAGCCCAATGATATACGATCTCGAATTAAGATAATACTTTTTTTGCGGGAACGTAGGAAAATCCTTTCCTTTTTTACAGAGAGGCATCTTTTAGGCTTGAAGTTCTTTGTTACAAGCTGCAATTCTAAACCAGATAGACTACTTCTCTTTCTTTCCGAAGAAAGACGTGTGAAGTAAGGATTTTCTGATCTAAAATGTCCTACAATTTCAACGGATATTTTTTTCTTTAGAAAATACTCTATATTACTTACATTGCTGATAAATGTATCGTAACATACACTTAAATCGTCATTTCTAACATTCTTATGGAGGGATGTTTAAGTGTAATTGAAAATATTTGGTACCTTTGAAATGCCTGTCTAAATTCTTCAGATATTTTACGGTACGTATGTCTAGCAACCAATTCAACCCGGCTTAAGGACATGCCTCTATTATGCTCACCTCGAGATAAGCCATTTATGCGTATTACCGTCTGCTTATCTTATTAATTACAGAACAAATCTTATGGATTTCAGCAGAACCAAATGGTTACAAATGTACAATTCATCTCCAAGCGCTTCGAATGATTTAGCAGTAGTATGGCGACTTATACTGCACCCTACTAGGGGATGTTTCTCGCATCCTAGTCTCCACATCTCTCTATCACTGTACTCTTCATTATTCCATCCTCCCTTCTTTGCCTCTTCTACTCTAATTCCTCATGTATATCTAGATCTTCCTCTTCTTGGGTAGGCATCTGGTTGCCACTTCCACAAAATTTTTGGCCAACGTTCTTCATTCACTCTTTGCGTGTGTCCATATCATTTTAGTGTTTTTACTTCAGTGGTGTCAATGATGTCGAATGATTTTAATATCGAATTAATCCGTTTACGTGACACTACGAAAGATATCTCCGTTGCAACGCCTAGGGCGATCCGGCGCGTGGAAGAGGTATCGCAAAGATACCTCCGTAGCAACGATTGGTCTTCCGACTTTCATTCGAAGGCCTCGCTCCCACCGTTTCCGCTCTACTTCCGAGAAGTCTGGTCATCTGAACTCGCATATGCGGTTCCATTCGTTTACAGTTACCGGCCAGGTCTCAGTGAGTCCCTCGTTCGCCTAATAGCATGATGCAGTTGTTTTGTCGATGTAACCGCACTAATTTATACGATGAGAAGAAAATTTCTTGGCAAACTCGTCAAAAATAAAGGCTCCTTTCTCAAAGCAACGACCAATTATCTTTAATTAAAGCTATTAAATTCGATGTTTCTCAACAGAATTACTGCGAAAAACTAATTTTTCGAAAAAATGGAGAAAGTATTTCGTCTATTTATATTTTTATTTGTTCTCGTTATTGTGGTTATTAATGTGGTCATAACTGCACATAACATCACATCATTCGTTGTATGGACGATTGCTGAATCAACCTGTTGGTGTAGAAAACTTGAACTCTCAATACTCTCAATGCTCTTCGTCATTGAAATTATATTTCAAAAATGATAGAAATATCGAATAATCGATTAGGAACTATCACGTATAATTTCCAAAATATTTGAAGTTAATAGTAACATAACCAGTAATTCATTCTCACGAAGATATAAGCAAAAATATTGTAATTTAAAAATATGGATAACAGCTAGTTCACAGACAGACGGATAGATGGACAGACGTTTTGCCGTCAATAGATTTTTCAGTATCAAGGCCCCACATAACAGATCCTGGCTACACCATGTGTTAGAGGATTTTTTCTAAATTTAGCATCTGTATTTATCCAGTTTTTCGTTGCCAGGGCCCTGTAACAAATAGTTTTTTCTGCCGAAAATTCGCCGTATTTTCGCGTGGTCTTACATAACTTAGGCGGTAGCGGCTAGAAAGTAAAAATAATTACTACATATTAATAAATGGGTGAAACAATATTAAAAAGTTATGCACATTGAAATAAAATCGATTTGAATTAATGCACACTTAAGATGAGATTGTGTTGTGGAGGACGTCACATAGATAAAAGGAAACAAACACTCACCGGGAGTGAAGCAAGTGGGAACAGGATGGTGATAATAGCTCTAAGGAGTAATTTGAGCCTTCCTTCTACGATCGCGATCCAATCGGAAAATGGGCCAGATAACGGAAGCGAACATCCCACAACACAAAATATTGGCCTTGAAGAACGAACGATGGCTCAATAATACTAAAGACAAGGAGGAAGCGAATACAACGATTGTATTAGGAAGTGTTGTGGGGTTTATGATATTCTCGGCATTAGAAATTGAATTATCTGGCTTTGTTTCGTCATATAATAATTAAATTTCACATAAAACACTTTATACATAATTGAATTATGATGAAATTATGCCAGAAATTTCAATTTCTAAAAGCAGCAACGTTTCACTCCATGAAGGTCTTGTAATTTAGTGCACAGCGATATCAATGATAAATAAATCTAAATGCAATTTTATATTTTTAAAGGCAATTTTCTTGGAAAAAGACAAGGGGACGACTGAGAAAGAAGCCTCAAAGTAATACTAATAGTAAGATACATATGCAACATTAGCAATTAGAGAAGAGGAGGAACAAACTCCGTGCACGAAGTGCCTACTTAGTTATAAACAGGGCCAGTGCAAATATTCCACAACGCGCACGTCATCGCTTTTAAAGTGAAACTGTCTTCATAATGAAATCCAACTGAGTGCGGTCAGCTCCTGAAATGTGTATCACATCCTATTGAGTGGGTACTATGCATTGATAAACAACCCATAAAAATTTGAAAGAATGAAACGTGCGATTAAATAGCTCAGAATACGAAACAGTCACTTTAATTTTACTTAGACTTCGAAATTTTCCATCTCTCTAACCATCCGTGCTTGGAATGGGCTACCCGGAAAGGCTACACCTCCAAAAATGTAATATAACGTCCAAAAGTATCTAAATTTGTTTAGGCAAGGATCTAAATGACGTAACTCAGCCTGAAAACATGGTTTCAATGACCTAGAAATCGCAATATTCGAATTTCGCGATTAGGTACCGTGTTTTGTGGAGTGCATTTACGCCTACTGATTTCTTTCAACTCAATATACATGTGGAAGCTCAGACCATCAGGCCTGCTCTTCAGTTTGACCACGCAAATTTCACTACACTCCTTTCACATCCTACCAGAAAAATATGGTATTACTCATTGTCGGACGACGAAAAAGGCAATTTGAATTCAGTTCAGAGGTTCCGTTTAGGCTTGAGGATCTTTAAAATGCGGTAAATCTACATGGGACAATGGCTTTTCTTCGCCTCCGAAGGAAGGCGTACGAAGATTTTTTTCGCCCTTAAAAATTCCTGGCTTCCATCGGATTTGAATCCACGAATTTGGGTATATCAGTCCTATAAGCTAACCACTACATCGCGTCACGAGCTCCCTTAGCAGCATAATCCAATTTTTTTTTATTCCTTATCGTACCCCACAAAAAGAAATCGACTCATTTAACACCCCTGCAAAGACGTAAGGTCGAATAGGAAGAACTGAAAGAAAATACATTATATTTCACTCATAACCTTCCACATTTTCTTAACTGTCACTGTTGTAGAATATGAGGAAAAAATGTATTGATGCATTGATGAGTTTTTGGCATTGAAAAATAAATATTAATTTTAAACAAACTTTCACATTTTTACAAAAAACACGCGAATTGAACCGTAGTTTAAATTACAGTTTCAACCAGGGGGTTTAAAGCAGCACAACTTATCGTCAGTAAAGTGACTAAAATGACGAGATGAGACCTAAATTCATTCAGTGTACAATTCGATTAGAAGAATAATTAATGAAGATGAATGACAGCCGTTTAAAAATATTTTAAATGTTTAACCTGTTTAATTTTAATGTTTATTATAGAAAAAAATAATTAGTAAATAATGTGATTTGGGTCTCCTCATTGCAGGTTTATTCCGTCATAATGCAGTATTGTAAGGGGGAAAGATAAAATGCATATGTGGTACACACCGAAAGATTTATACCTTTTTATTGGATCAATTTTTTAAGCCTGTGAAGTAACAACAATGAGCTTTAAAGAAAGTGTACATCATTACATGTATAAACAAAAAACAATAAATTAAGGACTCTTCCACCTCCCCAAAATGAATGTCCGTGTCAGACGCTCCGCCATTCCCATCAGTTGCACCCCAACGTTCTTGATTTGTAGGGAAATTTGGCGGCAATGGCGTTCATATCAAGTGAATGAAGTGCCGTTGGGCTCAAGGCGGGAGACCCTGGAGAGATGCTCTCGCCTCCGCCCTCCATCGACGCCCTCTCCCGTTTAACACATCGCGGCACCCACGTTTCTCCTCCCTACCACCGCTTCGCTCAACTCCACTCCTAAGCAGGTCGCCGCCCCTCTGACTTCGCATCCGACCCGCCCTCGCCTTTGCCGCACCCTCGCCTTCGCCTACACCCCGCCTTCGCCTGTTCCCCGTCTTCGCCTTTGCCCCGCCTTCACCTACACCTCGCCTACGCCTTTGCCCTGTCTTCACCTACCCTGTTTAGGCTTCGCCCCTCCTTTGCTTACCTTCGCCTACGCCCCGCCTTCGCCTACGCCTCGCCTTCTCCTACGCCTCGCCTTCGCCTACGCCCCGCCTTCGACTATGCCCCGCCTTCGCCTACGCCCCGCCTTCGCCTATACCCTTCTTTGTCACCACCTCGCCTTCGCCGTCGCCGTCCTCTTCGCTTCCGCCTCGCTCCGCCTCGCCTCGACTTCGCCTTCGCCTCCGCTCCTCCTTGACCATCACCCCGCATTTACACCACCCCGCTTTCGCCACCTCATCCCCTTCGCCTCCAACCCATCTTCCGCTTTCACCTCACCCTTTGGAATGCCTTCGCTCCCCAGTTCGCTACCAGGTGCGATCCGTGCCCGGTCTCCGCGAAGCCACAACATCCGCCCTTGCGCCCGTCTTCCGGGCGCCTGCGTCCCCCCCCTTCATAACTATCCCTACCCATCACGTCGTCTCCACCCCTCATTGCCCCCCCCCCCTGCGACCCGCCTCGCACTGCTCCGTGGCACGTCGTGCCCCGTGCCGCGGCGCCCGACGCGGCCGGCCACGCCTCCCTTCCCCTCTCGCGGGCGCTTGGAGCGCGCGGAGGCCTGGGCCGCGCCTCCGCCAAGTGGGGCAGGGATTTCGTGAAAGAGCCGAAGCGGCCGCGTGCCGCTTGTCTGTTCCGGGGCGCGAACCCGGCCCCGCTAATTGGCTCGCCGCTCCCGTTAGGCGCACGGCCGCCGCCGCACTCAGCAAACATCTCGTCTCTCCGACGCCACGCCGCGGCGGGGAACGCCTCCCGCCCGCCCCGCGCGGGGTTTATTGGTGCGCTTGACCATGCTGCCCATCTGCGCAATTTCGGGCCGGGAGACGTGGCTCAGGACCTCAACGGATGTCACTGCACTGCCTCTGACCGCGAAGGTTCGAGCCCCGACGGTGACAGGATTTTCACGAGCTTGTCAGCTAGGTCTAATCCGTTACAGTCTGGGGAATTCTAGCGACCCGCTGCTATGATCGATAGTTTTCCGTGGTTTCTCTGATCAATACTAGGCAAATACCGGAGCAGTATCCTGCCAAATGGGCCACGGGCTGCGCGTGATTTTTTCTTCCCATTATTTGTTCTATCCTATCCCTTACTTACACTTGCGTGTACTACACTACCGTACATGCCGGGAAACCGGTCGGGAGTTTAGGGCTTGTCCCGGCTGGGACGGTTTCCCCACTAGTGGGAGATACCTTGTTGGGGAAACCCCGCTAGCCGAAGGTAGATCGGTGCCGAATCTTGCCGTCCAGCGAGGGAAAATAACTGCCACCTCCTAAGGGAAACAAGCACTACACTTACGAGACTAATGACCTTAGTTGACGCGCCCGCAATCACTAACAATCAATCATCAATACACAATTTCAGTGTTAATTATTTTTGTTATGGACAAAAATAGAGTTGTAGCTTTCCATTACTATCGTCTCAGTTTCTACTAAAGAAAAGGCCGAGGCAGGCCAAGTAGCTACAGTGAAGGGAATACGTCACATGCCTCCCTAAACCCCAGCTGCTAGACGTGAGTAAGATATAAAAACAGGGCCTAGGTATGGGAACACCGCAAGCTGGTAAAACTGATTGATCAGACCCCAAAAACGCCAAATACATAGATTACTGTATGCATAATTTTGCAATAATTATTTTATTTATTATTATCATTATATACATAACACGTTAAGGGAAGTTCTGCACGATCTACAAAACGGCTTAGATTCCAAATCACGTAAGTAATTGAGTCGGGTCACGGGAGGAAACGAAAGCGAAATAAGGAAGAACGGACATTTTGCTCATAAAGGAACTACCCGTATATGTGTATCGAACATATTTAAGACCAGAAATGTAGAATGTTTTCGATTAAGCTACGAAGAAATTAGCGGCGCTCATACAATCCACAACATGTCAAGCTGCGCCCTATGTACTCGTATCAGAGAAAAACGCTTAGGTGTGGGCTCCACAGCTCTGATTACATCCGAGACAGTCCAGTTCTGAGAACCCTCCTTCATTCTCTCCATGTTTATTTGAGCTGGTATGGTTGTATGGGGCTAGTTGCTGGGGCTGGTACTCGAAAAACTGTTTGCCAGACCATCCTCTACATACTTCTCTTCTACAAATCCTAGACAATGCGTACTCCTCTTCATATCGCTCCGTGACTTCTGATATTTGAACAACGCAACCCAGTAAATCATCGCACTGCACACGGAAATCAAAACAGTAACATCCATGCTCAAGGCGCATACAATCGGCTATCCTTAAATCAAAGGAGTCATACTGACGCACACAAGCCTGTTTCTGAAGTTAAGTCTTTGGACCGAATAGCAATAGAAGTACAAGGTGGGTTGAGAGATCATAAAACATCATCATAAATCAAACGTCAATGACAGTACCGTACGTGAGTAGTAAATATACGACATTCATACCCATGTACTTAAGAGGCGATCTAGGTAGCCGAGGTCACTAAACTCTCAGCACCAATAGCTGTTATATTAGGTAAACAATTATTAACTCTTTCGCACATAATTTTTGCACAAACTTCTGCATATATCATCACAATTATGTCACTTTATCAATTACAATACAATTTATTTAACAATGTGTTTCGCCCAACCTTGAGATTCATGACAATATTTGACGAGAGAGTTCTACTTTCCCAGCGTTTGATGTACTCTTTCACATTTTACTGGAATCAAAAGGTGGTAGGTTGGAAACCCAGCTTAATTGTAGGTGTTGGTTCTTCGGCTTACACCTGTAATTGTGTCTATGGAAAACATCTGTAAGACCAGAAGGTTCCTGATTCGATGCAAAGATATGTGAAGAAATCGGTGCAAAAAGTATGAGCGAAAGAGTCAACGCTTAGAAAGAAACAAAGCTGAAACAGGCGGCTCGCATCTAGAGAGCGAGTGTGCTAGCTTCCCGTCTCTTGAACCCGGACTTTCAAGTTGTGGTCAGCTGTAGGGTCACCATGTGGAATTTGTGTCGATCAAGGGGATTCGCGACCGGTGCTCTCGAAGGTCTCTGGTTTCTCTTGCCTCTCCTTCCACGAATTTCTTCATTTGCGGCCTCACTCCTCTTCAGTATCACTATTATCATCACATCTCAAAGTACATACCGTACCAGGATAACCCGACGTAATCGCATTGAGATTTTGACTGCAGAACCAAATTCATCTCCCTGGTTTTCACTGCAAACATTGAAAAAACTATCGACGGGACGCCTTTCAGGCATTAAGCCTTGTTGGCCCATACGGTTTTTAAGTAGAAAATTTCAGTTTGAGAAATAATCAGAACGAATTAAACCTGCAATGTAACATTTGCCTTATTCAATCAGACTAAAGAAAGTCAATCCCTCTATTCCTTTAACATCGATTTTATTATTTAGATAGTAAAATCTGAGCATGAGTGTGCGATCATCCTTGTCTTGTGCTTTGTATCACTGAGCGCCGACCGCTGTGCTACGAGCCAGCGCCGGAAACCGAACTACATAATCCCACTCCGTGAAACAACGGAGGTAAGCAACTCGAGATACTGAAGGTCTCTGAATCCGTGACATCTGGGAACCCTGAACACAAACGACGCCGATCCCCTGGCCCTGGATAGGGATTAAAGGCAGTGACGAATGACAAAACGACGACCATCAAGGAGAATTACTCCCTGTCCAATTCCGAATAAAAGTTTGAAGTATTGTTAAGAGAGTCGTGTGATTACACTGACTATTCCACTCACGTCTGTCCGTGTCGTAAGTAACCTATGATAAGCAAAAATATATTCAAATTAAACCATTTCTAGATATTTTGTTCTCAAACAATTGCTATCCATAATAGCTTGTGAGTATCAATATATTAAAATGAGTAGTTTTGGTAATGTTTAAAACTCTTAAATAAAATATATTAATAAAGAATCAGTGTCGAAAACTAAAAGAAACAGAGGAAGTATGTGGAAGCAATTTCAAGCATTTTGTGAAGAAAGACAATACAAATGGACAGCACAAACAACAAATGACATTACACATATTTTAGGTAATTAGTATGCGAAAATTAGATGGTGAAGAGTACAAAGAATATTCTACTAGAAACTATATGGAACGTTACAACCAAAATTATTCAGAAAAAACTTTAATGAGTACACACGTGAGTAAAATACGTCGATGGCTGATCGACGGTTCTTCAGACTTGGTGAAATGAAACTAAGAGAGTGAGAACACACTGAGTTTATTGCAGAAGTGAACAAACACAAATTATACAAAGTAATACAAATTTCTACTATGCAGTCTAAAATGTCTGTGAACACATTACAACGCTTTCTTACAAACTATATAGATTTCATCCCCACTCCTGCTTCTAGATACATGGTGTAGGGGGAGACGTTAGTTATGATCAGTGGTGCGGACGCGCCCCAGATGGCCCTTATCACGAACGGGGAGACTCCGAAGCAAGAGGCTTGATATCACGAGGGCTGTGTCTCGAAGTGACTTTTAATGATTATGTGGAGGTTAAAGGGGCAGGCGTTAGTTATTGGAGCCTTCGACACTACATCCGAGTGTGGAACGGGGAGCGGACCTCCAGGATAAAATGTATCAGTATTTATTGCGTGCTTAAGATAGAAATGGGGTTCAAATTATTGGGGTTACGAAAAGACGCGTTTTTCTCTGGTTCCAAGATGTCAGTTATCAGAAGTTCGGAGGGCCTCGTGCTTTAAATAAATGCGTAAGCCTTACCTTGCTCTGGAGTACATTGCGTAATATTATGTATAGCCTGTAAGCTCTGTAAGTGTGGATATAAGTCGTGTGTTCAAACCATTCGAAATTGACGACTCCCGCTGCAAATGCAGCTTGTACATCTTCCATTTCAAATAATTCCACGGAATACCAAGACAAGAAAAACTCCTACAACTTTTATAATTGTGTTTTTAATAATTTTTTTTGTAAATAGCTTTGTTATAATTGTTTTTCGTAAGTTTTCTTACCATAAAATAGAAACATTTGAAATCATTTTCTGTAATAAATTGTTATTCATATTTTACTTGATTATAAGTTATTCCAGAAGGCAGTGATAACTCGGATCAGAATGAAAGTTTCATATATTCCGGTAGAAATTCTGAGTAATATTTCTCTTTTTCGTAATTCCTGTGATTTAAATTATCCATTCGATACATGTAATGTCTTAATTCGTGAAATAGTCGCACTAAATATCACTCGAAGTGCTGTGATGTTACTTATGAAAATACAATTTTGAGATTACAAAATTTGTGAAATTTCCCCCGGGCAAACCGCCCCACTCGCAAGCAAGTCCTGAGTCGGCTGAGCGCATCGACCCGTGAGGCTCCTCTGTGCCGCCGCTGAGCCGCTCAGGAGAGGAGTCGGATGATGACTAACCAGATACAATCTTTTATCTCTATCCTTGTAACGGTGTGCATTCATAGTTGGTTGATCCGGAGCGCGCATTTTATTTTTTGTAAAAGCGTATAAAGTTATTCTTTGTTTTGTTGTTGCTCGATATTCCAAAGTAGAACGAAGAAAGGATTGTCGTTTTACTAAGTTAAAATGCGATTAATGATCCGTAAGTGGATCGTGTTATAACATCTAAAAATTGAGAACAGCGCTAGTTATATTTTATCCATCGGAAGCGATAAATGTCAGATTAGAAAAGGAACTTCTACAAATTCAGCGGTCATAAAAGCCTCGAAAGAGTCGATTCTATTTAATGAGCTAAAATTATTGGAAAGATGAGATATATGTTAGTGCGGTGAAAAAAATCCATTGGGGATCTTAAATGTCACGACAAAATTAAATGCCAACTCGAAGAAATCGACTTACACACATGGACTAACACATGCTCACGCACACACAAACTGGAGCATATCAATATTAATAATTAGTAAACGTACAATAAATTTAACCATCCATTAGTATACTGTTTCTCTAAGTTTTTCAAGGTCCTATCCTTATCTCTCAACTAAGAATTATATTGCAAGTAATTTCTTCACGCTTTCTCGCTTTAAGGATTTTTCCCTCTACAGTCAACACAAAGAACAAAAAATCTAAAGTTTCTCAAATCCTTTAAATAATTTACTTTTAGGTCTTATTTATTTTAAGTGAAAATAACGTTAAGCAAAGAAAAAGTGGTCCTGCTCGTCTAGCACGCCCGAATTTCCAGATTTGGGCTGGACGCGAAGTGGATGCGGGTTTAAGTGTCGAGCGGCGGCATCCACACTGGAGCTCGCTCCGTCCTAGCACGAGAACAAACCCACGCCCAGCGAAGGTTCGTTGACCTACATGGAACCACTCGGATTCCGAGCAAAGACGTCCACTTGAGACCCCGACATATTGGGAAGCGCCGAGGAAGAGGCTGGCGACCTGCTCGCGTGGGCAGAGAGCGTCTGACCTCAGTCAACGGACCAGCCACGCCATTCGGCGCGGGATTCCGTTCACAGAAATGCCACAACGCGCCGCTCGCAAAAAATGCAGAACGAACATCCCGAAAGATAATCTAAAAAGTACTACTGAGAAACTAATTGAGAAAGACATTCAAAAATGTTGGAAAGTCATTGGGATTGATTGATTAGTGATTCCGGGCGCGTCAACTCCTAAGGTCAATAGTCCCGTAAGTGTAGTATTTTTGCCCGGGAGGTGGCGGTGATCTTCCTCCGCTCGATGGTGAGATTCGGCGCCGACCTACCGACACCTTGCGGAGATTTCCCCAACCAGGTATTTCCCACCAGGGGGGGCACCGCCCAGCCGGGACATCCTTTAAGCTCCCTAGCGGTCTCCCGGCACGTGAAGGAAAGATCGCGCGCAGTCCGTAGCCCTTTTGGTCGTGTACTGCTCCGACATTCGCCTGGTTTTGATAGGAGAAACCACAGAACTACCGATTAGAGCAGTCGACCACTAGAATTCTCCTCCAGATAGCGACATAACTCGACCTAGCTCTCTGGCTAGTGTCGAAATTCCTGCCAACGTCGAAACTCGAGCCCTAGGACCTCCCGGTCAAGTGCAGTGCAGTGACATCAATTGATGTCCTGAGCCATCTTTCTAGGTGAGTCTTTGGGAAACTAACACACTAACTAAGAACTCTGACGCTACCACCTCTCTTATATGGCAGAACTATTTTCGTCTGCTTATCCACAGACACTCTATATTTCTAGAGTGTTTTCTAGGTACTGGCGAATAACCTATAAAGGAGACAGGGCATCTACCTGTAGGCCGAACATAAGGATGGGGTAGAAATGATCGCGTGCCGTACGTGGTCCATCTGTTCAGGCATCCGCGCGAAATCGAAGGAAACAGCAGAAACGACACACAGGAACAGGCTTCCTCTAGAATTCTCATCCAGGCAGCACAAGCGGCCGGCTTCAGCTACTCATCTGGTGCTGTCCGGGTTGGACATGGATCTCCCTGCCTAAGAATCTTTAGTTGCATTGTACTGCCTAGGAATTAAGTATTACTCTACATCTTGTAGTGTTCTTGTTTTGTGAGTCTGGCGACAACCTATAGTACATACGAGGGGTTTTTTGATGTTGTTTTTTTGTAAATTTACGTAAATGTGGATCTGTACATTTCATGAAAAAAATACAGAAACTTATCACCGATATATATTCCTCTAGAGGGTGAGTTTTCTACCAACACATTTAATATCAAAATGTTATCTACATTTGTCGTAAACAAATTAATTTTCATCGGGTCGGCTTAACAAGGCCATCACGATAACGTCGAGGACGTCGGGTTGCTGTCAGTGCGAGAAGGCATCAGGGAAGGCAGGCGGGGTTTCTACACCGCGATGGCGGAGTTGGAGGCGACAGAACGGTGATTCAAGAGGGTGGGAGTAAATAGGAAAGGCGGATTAGCAGGCAGGCAGGTGCGATAGCAATAGCAGGTAGAAGGGGAGACAGGATAGCGGGCTGGCTGGATAGCCGACAGAAGAAACAGCGGGTTGACGGTTTAAGACGAATGTGGACAAGCGGATAGGTTGGTTTGCGAGTACTCTATTTAGTGAGATGGCGGGGTAGCGGGAAGGTTGGATAGCGGGAAGGGTGGGGTACAGGAGACGATGGAGAGCGTGAAGGATGGTGAATGGAGAGGAATGAGGACGGGAGGATGTAGAGCGGGGAGGGTGAAGAGTGGGGGTAGTGAAGAGCAGGGAGGGTGGACAGCGGGGAAGATGTAATGCGGGAATATGGAAAGCGGGGAAGATCGAGAGCGGGGAGAAAAGAGAGCAGGGAGGATGCAGAGCGGAGAGGCTAGAGAGCGGAGAGGATGGTGGGCAGGGAGGATAGAGATAGAGGATGATGCAGAGTGGGAAGTATGAGGTGTGGGGATGATGGAGAGCGGGGAGAAAAGAGAGCAGGGAGGATGGAGAGAGGGAAAGGTGCAGGACGGGGACGGTAGAGAGCAGGGTAGAAAGCGGGGTGACGGAGAGCGAGGATAGTGGGAGGATGCAGAAGCAACGAGGAGGCTGGGGATGGGGCGCGGGAAAGCGGGGGCGGGGTGCTGGCGCGGCTGAGAGGCTAATGCGCTTCGAGGAACGGCGCCGGCTGGAGATCCCCTGCCGCGAGCGACGATGGACTGACGTGCTTTTTGTTGTGTTCCATTCAGGTGACCGGCCGACTAAACGGTTCACAAATAAGGCCGCAGTTATTTTGATGAAACATTTATACTTTCCATAATAATCATGAAAGTTAAAAAGACGTAATTACTTTCTCAATATTGCTTGTTCACTGAGACTCAATTTTTTTTTCGGCCAAAAGCTATTCTTACAAAATACTAATAATAACTATCAATGTCTAGGTTCAGAACGATTTTAAGCAAAAAGGATTATTTCTACGAATTTCGGTCGGTTGGATTTGTTTGCAGCAAAGGTAATTAATTGTAATTGTCAAAGTACGATAATTCAAGGCTTAAAGTTAATTCTACAGAAATTGTCAGTTTATTTCTTCTCGTCCATAAAACGAAAGAAATGAAATTATATATCGTTCACGAGCTGGAAAAATGAAGTCACAAGATAAAAGTGATAAATATTCCGTTATCAATTAAAAATCATGAATCACACGTTTAATAAATGACGGTTTGAGAAGTTTCTACTTATTATTTTTAACAAGAGACATGAAGTTACTTCTTCATATGTCTCTTGTTAAAAATAATCATAAAATGATAGTCGTAACTCAAAATTTGTATTATTTAAAGTTGTGCCAGTGTTGAAGCCCATTAACCTTCCGGTGGGCGCGCGGCAGCACTCCATATTCCAAACGAACATTTTACTTATTCAGATTGTTCGTTTATAAGTATTTTCGATCACAGTACGCAAGATCAAAGATGTTGAAGGCTGTTTTTGTGGATTTTTCCTATTACTTGTAGTCTTATTTTTGTTTTTCTTTGCTGAAGGGCTGAAACAGACGAAGAAATCAGGCACCTTCTTGAGTTATTGGAAACGGTTTCAAAACCAATTGATGCTTTTCTTAAATTTAAGGACAGTAACTGTTCATTTAATTAATTTGTCTATTTAATAACAATTTTCTAGTTAATTTTTTTATATATAGTTGTTTTATGAAGGTTTTCTGAAATAGTGTTTTTTATTATTCAGTACCTAAAAATAGACATATTTCTGTGATTTATAAATTGTATTAACATTAAAAATGTAATGAATAGTTGTGAGCTTTTATACTTCCTTCTTCAATTCAATTAATAGAAGTTTTGAGGGTGCAAAAGACTGTTTTCACGAGGCAGCATAGAGTGCTCCTACGCGCCCGCTTATACGACTCAAATAGGCGCGCCCACCGGAAGGTTAATGATATGTACGCTAACTATATTTACTTACCTTAGTATCCACTTCATTTGTAAGAATGTGTGACTTCGCTTCTGTGAATTATTCCACGAGGTACAAAAATCGTCACCCGCAACCAAAGTTGAGCAAATCTTGGAAAGTCACAAAATGCAATGTTTGGAGGATGAGCAATTGCATTCTAAAAATACAATTGTGAAATTCTATAATTAAAAAATGTTTTATTAAAAATGGGTATTTTAAAGTTAAGATTTAAAGCGAATTAAGAAAGAAGGTAATTGAAACCGGAGCACTGTGTCAGGGAAGCAGAAGCCACAGAAGACGGAGATTTGCACGTCAAATATCGATTAGTATATTTCTCAGTTTTACCAAAAGCATGAAATGAGTATTTCTGATATGATAGCGCCTTGAACTAAATACCATTCTTAATAGCAGGCGATGTCATGAAATTTCAGTTCATTCTGAGAGCCAGTGTGTATAAAACTTTATCACCTTCCAATAATAACGACGCTTTTGTTTTGAGTTAAGCCTTGAGTTTTGAGTTCAATTAGTACAGAAAGAGCTAAAAAGAAGTAGGTTAATGCTTGTTATGGAACTATACTTCAAATGAGCCATTGTGACATCATAAACCTTCAATCCACTACAAGCGACAGGGCTCACTAAAGCCGACAGCGGTCGCGTCTCGATGAAATTGTATTTCCTTTTCTCCCGAATTACTTCGCGAATATGACCTAAAGATTGGTTGTAAATACCGATAGATTGATAGGTAAATGTGTAGGGAGGTAGGTAGATAGATAAATAAATAGACAGACTTGTTCCTGCAAACACTACAAGAAAAAAGAATAGATTATAGCCATATATCTAGATATAGCCAGATATCTAAATCAGAACAATACAGGAAGCTAGTCTCAGGGACATGGTACCCGGACCTATCAGGTAAATCAGCTCTCCTCGTTGCCAACTCTGATCTAAAAATCCGGAGATTCGAAGAAAAGAAGAAGGGCTTCGTATGGATCGAAGTAGGTAGTTTTCAAATCTACAGCTGCTACTTCTCGCCGAATGATCCCCTTGATACATTCCAATTAGAACTGAGTAACCTAGAAGATAACATGTTAACTGCTACAGGAGGAGTCTCAATAGCGGGAGACTTGAACGCGAAATCCTCGGAGTGGGAGACACCAAGAAGCGACATAAGAGGGTCTCTTGTCACAGACATGGTAGCGAGGAAAAACCTCGTGGTGTTGAACAACGGAGGACTGACGAAATCTCAGAACTGAGAAAAAAAGGCCTAACGAAGACGTCACTAAAATGTCTAAATTAAAACGATTAAACGAAAATGCCTAAACAAGACGTCAATACACGTGCTCCAAAGGATCACAGACCATAAGAGAGGCTCTTCGACAATGCAGAAAGGGCCTAAAAGACGCCATTAACAATAGTAATTAAAAGCACTGCTGGTCGGCGCTATTAAAGGAAATAAACAACGACCCATGGGGCAAACCGTACCAAATTGCCGCAATAAAGCTTAAGTGCAAGCAGAAAACTCACGGACTTGATGACCCTAACTGGGTAATCCAAATCGTAAATAATCAGTTTCCATCGCTTCAGAAACCCTCGTCGGAACAATGACAGACATGTAACATAACAGAAGACCAAATGTTTACCCCAGAAGAACTACAGAAAGTATGCAGTACCCTTAAGAACAAAAAGGCCCCAGGACTCGACGGGATACACAATGACATCCTAAAGACAGTGTTGGCCACCCCCAACGTCTCCTGAAAGCATATAATAGATACTTGAGGGAAAACGTTTCTCTGAAGGTATGCAAAAAGCAAAAACTTGCTCTCTTCGTAAAAGGCCGCAAGTCACAACACGAGTCCACATTTTACAAAATCTGCCTACTATACATAATGGTAAAGGTATTCGAGGGCCAGATACTAGAAAGACTGCAGACACGGCTAGAGGAAACATGCGGTCTGTCGGAAACGCAATATGGCTTTCGAAAAGGTATATTGACAGTAAATGCCATCAAAACAGGATGCGTTAAATACCTTTTTGAGCTTTCCGATTGGTCCATTTCCATTGCGTCACTTTCAGCTGTCCTTAAATAACTGCCCAGCTGCGCACTTTAATACAAAACGCGTATCATCTTGCTTCCGTCGCGACGTACGAGTGTGTTTTATCAATATTTCTTTTAAACGTCTTATCATTGATAAGCTGTCCAAAACAGGAGACAAATTGTTTTTATTAAAATATTATTTGCACTAGATCAACGGTCTTCTTTCCTTTTATAGATTATTTTGATACTGTTCAAATTTTCGTTAATTTGTAGGTAAACTTCATTATTTGTGCACGTCTTCTGAATTTCAGTGGGAAATATAGTTATTCAAATTATCGTTTTCCATATTATCGCGCAAAAAGTATTATTCCTTCATAAAGAACATGAGGGTTCAGGGCAGGAATTTATAGCTAATTTACCTTTGAAAATATATTTTATTATATAGGAGCGAATATTTTGTCAACAAAACTGAAAAAAACCTCTCTTTTCTGTATTCAAAATTCGACTAGAATATGGTTTAGGATAGAGATCACAGAATTATGAAAACGTGCACAAAATTCACTTCTCCCCATAGCTCGTCACACACAGTTTGTAACTGTTTTTGACGTAAATAAATAAAAAAATAAATAAATAAAACTGTTCAAATAATTTGTATGCATACTGTTATAATTTGTTTGAATTCTGTTCAAATCTTGCCCGAGGATTTGTAATCATATCGTCCGTGTTTCGCAGATTTCGAGAACAAACATGTTCTTGACGTATTGTATACCTAAATATGGATCAGGTCTTTGATTCTCTATAATCAAAAGTAACTATATCCGAGTGAACTATATCCAGAGTCGACTGTACTTAGCTTGCCGTTGCTTTAATGTTTAGAAATTCCCGATGTGCGTCAATCCCGTTAAACCGTTTCGCGCAAATCCAGCGCCTGCCCCGTGGCTGCCCGTGGCTTCCAGGAGGCCCTGCCGGCGCCGCCTCGCGTGCAGAGGGCGCCAACGCGCCCCGCCCCGCCCCGCCCCTCCCCGCCCCGCCCCGCCCCGCCCCGCCCCTCCCCGCCCCGCCCCTTCCCCGCCCCGCCCCGCCCCGCCCCGCACCGTCCATTCCCTCTCCGTCGCGGCGCCGGAAATGCCTATTCAGTCTCCGGGAAGCGGCGAATCGCACTGACCTAAGGGGCAGACTCCCCAAGCTCTTTGATGAACGAGGAAAACGTGCAACCGTTCGTCGAGATCACGGACGTCACCATTCACCAAGACTCCTCGACACTTCCATTGCGATAATCATTTAATTACTGTTGGCATTATACAAATAATTCAAATTTATGTAGCCTTTGCCGAACATTTTGTTTTTCATTTAGCATTAATTGGTGAATTCAACCGAATGTGTTTTTTACGTTCATGAAAAACGTATTGTGCAAAGGTGATTTTACTTCCTTGCCTACAATTTGCGGTTAAAGAGAAAGAACTGTAATGGTGCTAGGGGCATATAGAGATTTTTCCTCAGAAAAACTCATACTGTGGGACCATTATATTGAAAAAGTGGATAAATCTTGTTCCAATGTACAGTAAATTATTCCCTCTAGCAGGTTGTGACAAGAATACCCTGTTATATTGTGAAAAAAAATTGTTTGCAGGAAAACGTACATAAATGATATTCGTCATCGTTCTAGCCGAACTCGAAGCCCTGCAAATTTGAAACGAATGTTTCGATTTTGGAAGGTACTTTACGTGGTCTTATCAACATTTTCAAGATTTTTCAAAAGTGCCTCCAATTCTTTCAATTATTATTTTCTCGGATAGAGCAAAGACCGATTTTAAAAAATGTGCCTCATTTTCGTTGAACTCTGAATTTCTTCGCAAATTCGAAAAGTTACAAGTAAAGCAAGAAAGTGTGTACAGATTTATGGTCATTAGCTTAGTGTTCATTTTTCTGTACGAAGAAAGATTGGGTCCCGTTTTCCAAGCGTACCTTAAACGTGTTATACACGCAGGTGGCTTCCTTGACAATGCATAAATTCGAACCCACGATCCTTCGGAATGAAACTGTGCCTAGAAACGCACTCCAACTTCCTCTGAAATACAGAACGGCCTACAGTTTACACTCTTTGTTTTTGTACGTGTTTTTTATTTCAACTACTATATAGATTATGACAAATATCTTGGAAGCCTCTTCCCATATCTATTGGAACCTTAGCCGACCCTATTTCTTATCCGGCGTCAAGAGTGCACTCCATCAAGAACTATTTTGTATTTCCGGCTGCGTGACCAGTTATGGTATTAGTCCTGCAAGTGTGAAGTTGATATTCCGGGAGATTGCGGAGTTCTTATCTCGGTAAAACGTAAGACTGTCGACCTACACATCGGCTTGTTTTCCCTACCAGGAATCTTCGCAAACGAGGTAACAAAAGCTCTAAGCTCCTGACTTGTCGCCGGACATGAGTGGTAGTGATGTACATACTCATGTCAACGTGTGTGTGTGTAAGGGGAGAGGAGGAGACAATGACGAGGAAGGAAAGATCGCGCGATTCGTGCCCCGTTTTTTAGGGTACTTCTCAGGCATTCGCTTAGTATTGATGGGAGAAACCTGGGAAAACTTCCTATCAGAGCAGTCAGTCGCCAGAATTCTCCTCCAAACAGTGGCTGAATTCGACCAAGCTATCGAGCTAGTGGCAAAAATCCGAATCATCCTCTGAAGGTTTCGAAACAACACTAATTTAAGGAGTTTGTAAACACCACTCTCATTTTGTCAAACTGTCAGTTTTATATCTGAAATCCTCCTTTTATTTCTTCAATGTTGGTTGTGGTAAGCATTTCTCCTAACACTAAATATTGAACCTGAGACGCTTCCTTTGCTGTGGGCTTATACATTTCTAGGTCAATTAGTAATAACCACTTAGACATCACTGACGCCTCTGTCGATGGACTTCTATGGCTCTCAGTTACGAGTAGAAGACTCTCCTGCTGTGCGCTGTGTAGGCCAGGGCTGCACAACGTTACTGCCCCTCGGGCATGTGCATGTGGAGCTTTCACGCGGCGGGGAGGAAGCTGACCTGCTCACAAGTCCGCATGACACGGACCGAGGAGGATTCGCGCAATTTAGCGCCAGGGTGTTCAGTGTGGAGAGCGCTCAAAACAGTGTATCGCTTGATATTAGGAGTTATTCAGGAGTTAACTGTACTAGAGTAGTAACAAACGAGAAAAAAAACTACGGGCAGTGTTTTGTTTCACGGAAATGTGAATGTTGGTGGATTATACGTTGTATTGTGTGTTTTCTTCAAGGTTTTATGTCACTGCAGTGCCTCTGAACGGGGGGTTTTCCCGCGGGTGGCAGGATTTTCGACACTAGCTACATAGCTACGTTGGTTAGTCTAGTTTGTCCTATCCCCACCGCTTACTTACACACACGTGCACTTACATGCACTACACTACTACACATACTGAGATTCCAGTCGGGAGCTTAGAGCTTGACCCGGCTGGAGTGGTGCCTCGCTGGTGGGAGACAATTGGTTTGGGAAAACCCCGCAAGCCCATTGGTAGGTCGGCGCCGGATCTCGCCATCGAGCGGGAGAGGATCACAGCCACCTCCGAGAAAAATATTAGACTAGGCAGTTGACACCCTTGAATTATTAGTATTCAATCAATCAATCAATAAGTATTCAATTAATTGAGGGTTTCAGTCAGTGTTATCAGTTACAATGTCAAAAGTTTATCATGAATAGGAAAGTGACAGTGCCTGAACGTGTTTTATTAGGTTACATTGCCAATGAAGTTGTGATTGAGTTATTTGTACAAAAGAATGAACAATTCAGAGTAAGGAATTTGAAAAGAAGTTTATTTACAAAGAAATTTATATCTGCAACATTTTATTTAACGAATTACTTTTTGAATTTTTTACATATTGATCCACCAATATCTGTGATTCTATTTGAACTTCCGTTCTTAAAAGTTGTCATAGTGTATTGAAATATGAATGGGGATGAACTGAAAACGTCTCTTAGTAACCACTTGTAATAGATGTAACATAATTTCATGGTTGAAGAATAAATGAAATCAATAAATTTGTAAAAATGCATTTTTTCAAGTGACCTGTGGTCCATCTATATTGCCCTTTCGTCCTGACTCCCGTCCAGTCTCCCTTCTACGACTTATATTAGAATTATAAATAGAACATATAAAATTGTAGAGGGGCCATGGATGTGGGTGATGTGTTACATACCCTGACAATATCAGTTATTTTTACTTTAAAATGATTGTAAATTGTCCAATTGTTATTTTCATTTTGTATAACACAATATTTCTTTATATTTCAAACTTCGCGCCGTTGAAGATTCGATTCTTCACGTGGTTGAATGACTCACTCGAAATGCAGCCTCGCCTGTCCTGTGAATTAGATGTACAGGCAACCATTACATCCAGCGAGCCAATGAAATACATCTTGTGTTACGAAATTTCATTGTTTTCTTCGATGTTTGTAAGAGAACAAGGTTAATTAATTAGCGTAGTAATTTATTTGTTTTATTATCTATTTTAATGCATTTAGTAAATATATATTTGTAGCCAATTTAGGTTAGGGATTGTGGTGGTTGAATGCTCAAGGGTATGTGACCGTGCAATCCACATCCGTGCTGAGGAATGGCGAGTACAACGCGATCCAAGTAAGAGCGTATATAATTTTTAAATCGTATTTTTGCCGGGTACATAATTATGGAATTGCCTTGAGCCGTGGACAAATTAAAACTAGAAATATGCAGACTAACATTTTCTGAAAAGGAAAATATAATTAAAGCATTCTGCCAAAAACCTTACTCTCAGTATCATTTCGAACATTACAAAATGTCAGCGACATTTTAATAATAAAATTTGTGATAATGAATCATGGATATGCGGATGTAAAAGTCTTAAATCACTATATTATTGATCTTCTTTTCAGTTCTTAAAAGAAAAAAGGGTGCGATTTCAGTGTTTACGCAGATTTGAATAATATTTACAAGGCTATCAAGACACATAAGTACTCGTACTTGCGGGGAAATGGGTAATGGTAATGGTCAAGTAATGGGTTGATTCCCCATCCCCTTTGGAGCTACCCCAAAGGGAGATAGGGGGGAGTTCAGGTTATAAATCACTCCTAGCCACACTTCTAGGCTACTGGGCTACCAGAAGAGCATTCGTGAGTGCGAAAAATATACACAGAGTGTTTCGTTAAGACAGTTAAAAAAATTTAGGCCGTGGAAGGGGTCGGAAAAGGTAACTTTTTGCAAATGAATATAGCACATGAGAAACCGTTAAAAATGTTCGGAAACTCTAAGAGGATAAAATTTTATTAAATAGCCAGCACAGGCTTTGTTGAGCAACACAATAGTGATATAAGGAAAAACAGGGAATTTTTTTTCACACTTCATTGGAGTTGTATACTTTTTTGGGAGACAAGGGCTTGCATTTCGTGGCCATGATAATAGAGGATCATCAAATACAAAAAAATCATAGAATATATAAATGAAATAATGAAATATGATTAAACTCTCAAGGATGATATGGAAAATTCCATCGTTTCATGCAACCTCACCAGAAATTCAGAACGATTAGATTTCAAGGGTGAGTATGGTAATGTCTCGTGAAAATGTCTCGAGGAAATTTCTGAAGACTTTCCTCTCATCGACATTGGATGAAATCCCTGATGTAAGTAGCAAAGAACTACTGTCATCTGTTTTTCGTTACGTGACTGTAAATTAATTGATACTCTCTTTCCTATTGTTTTTTACTATACACGTTGAAGATTATTGCTTTCCATTTTATAAATTACGCTCATTCTAATGGGTCGTAAATGAAATGGGGCAATTTTTAAAATAGGGAATAAGGAACATTTACGAGTTTTAAATTATTTTCTTATTTCTCGAGTTACATACCCTAAGCCAAAAATCAGGCTACGCCACTGAGCGTAACCCCAATAGGCGTGAGGGGGCAAGTTCGCAACTGAAATGTCGAAGGTCATAGGTTCGAGTTCGGAACGCAAGCGGATTTTCGACTTCAGCTAAGTACCCAGGTCGGACACCGCGGGATGAGAATGCATACCCCAGTTTGCCCTAAGAACGGTAATGGGTCAGCGTATCTCCTGCGTTGGCCACTACTCCACACATCTGAATGGTCCACCAGGGGGCACGAGTCCCTGGGGTTGGTTCCTGAGTCTGTGCTCTAACCCTACCCCCCCCCCACGACGCCTAAGTACGCCGCCCGGCTGATATCTGGATCCCGCCGGAACGCAGTTACTAAGCCGGAAGTTTCAAGAGGCTTCGGAGCCCCCTTCCCGTCTCCTCTCTGACCACACCTTTGGGCTAATGACGTGAGTATCGCCAGAACCAGGGCAACCTGGCGGTAGGTACCAATTTTTCCCTCTGGTCCTTTTATGTGTGGATTCCAGAGCATCCCGAAGGATCTCCTTCACCCGATCCTGCCCTAAGGTCAACGCGCCAGGGGCCCAACTGGTGGGTTACCGGGCAACGCCCGGTAACCAGGAGCTTAGCATCACCTTACACGCTGTCCTGCACCTTGAAACTAAAGACATGAGTGCCGACATGAAACTAAGGGTCCAGGAGTTGGTCTACAAATCTCCCAGAAATCGAGTCCACATACGCAGCCACGATCGCCCCTGCGGGGAAATGGGTAATGGTAATGGGTCAAGTAATGGGTTGATTCCCCATCCCCTTTGGAGCTACCCCAAACGGAGATAGATAGGGGGGGAGTTCAGGTTATAAATCACTCCTAGCCACACTTCTAGGCTACTGGGCTACCAGAAGAGAGCATTCGTGAGTGCGAAAAATATACACAGAGTGTTTCGTTAAGACAGTTAAAAAAATTTAGGCCGTGGAAGGGGTCGGAAAAGGTAACTTTTTGCAAATGAATATGTTGTTGCAAATTTGATAACGAAGATGTATAGGAGACATTAGCCCCTGATTGATAGGAAACTCATCATATGCGTCATACGTGTTTGAACGATTATGTTCAGTCAAAGAGGATTTCAGTGATTCCGTCGATCATCTAAGGATTATCAGTTGCTTGTTAATCCGGAGTAAATGTCACTTGATTGACTTTATTTTTTCATTTTTTTACAATTTTTAGTGCATATAATATTTACAATATTGAACAATTCACAATATTTGATATAAACTTGTACGTTAATGGCATCGCATTTCACATATGTTAAAACCCTATTTGCGAATCCGAATTTTTTAAAATAATATTTACAGTCTTATTAAAGAGAACAAAAAATACTATATAAAAACTTAGGTGTATAATAAAAGAAGAGATACAAAACCTAAAAATTCAACTGACCACGTAAAACACAATCAAAGAAGAAAATTGAAAAGGCTTGGTTATATGAAATTTCCCTCCACATGTCCATTGGAAAAAAGTCATCATCTTCGACCCTTCTAAATGGCCCAGAAGTGTCAACATTTATCCCAAGACATTCTGAAAAATTAAAATAGTAATTGTCATTGCTGAATTAAATAACTTATAAGAATAAGTCTTCATATTTATTTTTTATATCTGTATTTTCTGGATCTCTTTAAATAAGATTAAATAATTCCAATATATAGAAAAACGGTTTAATCGTCATATTCCAGAATATATTCGAACTTTCCGTTTTACATCACTTACAGTACGAAAATAAATCGAACCAATTAAAATATGTTGGTATATTCAATTGCTATATTCTGTCAAGGTCCTTGATTCGACGAGAAAATTGAAAATGAGCTAATTGGATCTCCACGAGATTTGCTACGCGACTCTTGGCATCTAAGAGGGAGCAATAAAGTATGAATGATCTTTCTCTATTCTTCATCTCTTTTGCTTCTCTTTGCTGCATCTGTTATCGCATTTGCTGCCATGGTGTCCCTCAGGCGCTTCTTGGAGTCGTAACACACGCACATAAATCTTTGATGTTTATTGCAAAACACTGAAGGTAACGTATTTTTTTTTCTTTTTGGATACATAGTTAACGTCATTCAGGTTCGCTAAGAAGAAAAAAGTTTTCCTGAAGGATATTACTAGCATTTTTCATCATTCGTACACTCTTAAGTAAATAATATATTTTAATATTTTTTGTTCCCCAACTTTGAAAGTGTTGCGTAGATTAAAATAAAAGGCGCTTTAATATCAGATACCTTTTACTTTATCGCATACGTACGTATATGCGAAGAAATATACGCAGTGTAAAAGGAGTTAGATAACACTGCGGAAAATCGATTTAGAAATCTTAATGAAAATACACATTTTAGGGGATCAATGGTACCAGAAAGTGTTTTGTTTTCAAAATGGTACACAAGTAGTATACTTCAGCTTCCGGGTCAATGACCCCCATCTCGATCAGGTTTTTGTCCACTACGTAGTCGTTTCGTGGCTTCCAGACAGCAGAAAACTGATGATGATGGCTAAGCCATCGAAAGCTGCTCTTAAAATAAATAACATTGTTGGCAATGACAACACCTGTGATCATTTAAGAGTCGATTGCCACTGAGATGTGATTTCTCGTTGTAAATCAGTTTAATCTGAACAAATAGAATCATCACAGATTGAAAGTGATTATTATCTCATTTTTTCGTCTATTTTACCCTTACCCTAGATAAATTTCATCAAAGTAAAATCAATAACTGAAATCAATTTTGAAATAAGTAGAGTATCAAACATAAATCCATCCCTCGCTATTCTGTTCGGCAAAGGCAATATCTATAAATGAAAAGCATAAAAAGTATTATTAAATGTCAACTTCTAAAGTAGTATATTTATTTCTTAGAATTTTGTAGTACCTGTTTCACTGCCAAGAGCTCAGAAGACATTCTGGTGTGAGCAGAGAGATCTGTAGTATGCGGACGGCAGTTCAAAGTTGCCGCGCTAACAGCGCGGCAAAGAGCGCCGGCAGCATGTTCCCGCCTCCGGCAGCGCGCAGCACAGAGCGTCGGCATCAGGCGCGCTGAGCTTCGTCAAGCGCGCCAAGGGTGTGCTCAGAAACCAGCCACGCCTGTTACCTGGGCTCCGCGCACTGGTGAACCCGCCAATCAGGGGAAGCCGCGGGAAGCCTTGCGCGGGAGCTGGCCCAAATAAAAGGACGCCGGCGGAGGATCACCGGCAGTAGAGCGCTCGGCGTGGTTTCAGCCAGATGGCAGATTGTTTTTTGTATATGAAGTTTTGTGGTAACTGTACATAGCGGCCGAGTTGGCCCAGATTTTTGTAAATAAATATTCTTATGGAAAGTGAGTGTTTTTGAGTTATAACAGTGGCGACGAGTAAAAAGGAGAATGAACGCGGAACAATTTTCACAACTGATGGCGTGTCTACAGCAGCAACAGCAGCAGCAGATGGCGATGATGGTGCAGACATTGCAGCAAGCGGCAATTTCGTCACGACCGAGCAGCCCAGCCCCGCCGTTCGCAACTTACGATGCAGCAGAGGAAACCTGCGAAGAATATGTGGCCAGATTGGAGCAACATTTGTTATGCTATGATATTAAAGAGGAATCTCGTAAAAGAGCATTTTTTCTGGCCACAATCGGCGCACCGTTAAATAGGTTGTTACGTAAGTTAAGCAAGGAAGAAGAGATTTCGCAGGTATCATACGATATACTTAAACAGCGGCTGCTAGCTCATTTTTCGAGGGAGACGCATTTAGTGGCGGCACGCTACAAGTTTTATTCATCCAGAATGAAGCCAGGCCAAACGCATGCCGATTGGGCGACGGAGTTGAAGGGTTTGGCGAAGCGTTGTGCGTTTGAATGCAACACAGAGAAATCGTATGCGGAGTCATTGATACGGGACATGTTGGTAATGCATACGCCGGAAAAAGAAGTTCGGTGGGCATTATTGCAACAAAACAACCCGTCTTTGGAAGACGCCTTAAAATTAGCAACATCGTATGAGGTAACGAAGCATACGGCGCATCAGATGACGTTAGGCGATAGAGCAGCAAGAGATGTAGAGGAAATGAGTGTACAGGAGGAAAATTGGGTAGCCAAGCCACGAAGCAGGAAGCAGCAGGAGAAGAAAAGTCCTTCCACCAGCAGAGGCAAGCTATTGAAGTCTTGTAGACAGTGTTTTATTAGTCACGACAGGAAGGTTTGCAGATTCCTCAGAGCGGAGTGCTACAAGTGCGGTAAGAAAGGGCATATTAGAGAAGTGTGCAACAGTGGTTCTGCTGAAAACAGACGACAAGAAATGGACATCGATGAGGTGAGCGGGCACGTCAGAGAAGGACGCAGCAGTGGTTATGCCGAAAGCCAGCGGCAAGAAAGAGGCATCGATGAAGGGATGGTGATTGTATTTATTCAGTTATGCAGTGTGATGACAAGAGTAAATTGTTTGTAAACTTGGAAATAGGTGGTAAATCTGTATTATTCCAGGTGGATACAGGTGCAGCAGCAACTCTAATAAGCATGACTACTTATGAGCAGCTGGGTTCTCCGCCTTGCGCCTCGCTGAACACAGTTTTTTATGGATATGCTAGACAGAGGATCAAGACGAAAGGTAAGATAAGCCTGCTAGCGAAATACAAAGCGATGGAAAGACAAGTAACACTGGTGGTTGTGGACAGTCGTGATGCGGTTAACATTCTAGGAATGGATGTTTTCACAATTTTTGGATTTACGGTTCAGGACGCGTTGTCATTCAGACTAGCGCCCTGCCAAAGGAGGTAAAGAATGTGATAGATTTGAATTCAGAAGTTTTTTTCGGAGCAATTGGGAAAATGCAAATTTTTTGAGGCGCATTTGCAGTTGAAGAAAGATGCCACCCCTAAATTTTTTAAAGCACGACCTGTTCCCCTGGTAGTGAAAGATAAAGTAAAAAAGGAAATCGACAGGTTAGTAGATTTGGACGTCTTGACCCCCGTCAGTACTAGTGCATGGGCAACTCCAGTAGTCATAGTAAAAAGAGAGACGGTAAAATTAGAATGTGCGGAGATTTCAAGAGCACCGTTAATGCGCAACTCATGGTAGAGCAGTTCCCCATCCCCAGAGCAGAAGAGCTTTTTCAGAAGCTAGCGGGCGGGCAGAGATTTTCAAAAATAGATTTGCGGGACGCGTATCTGCAGATCCCGTTAGATGAAGAGTCTGCGAACTTATTGGTAATTAACACACCGTTCGGGCTTTACCGATACAACCGGTTGCCTTTCGGGGTCGCTTCAGCTGCGGCTATTTTCCAGCGCTGCCTGCATACGCTGACAGCCCAGGTGAAGGGCAGCGCCAACTACCTAGATGATATAGTGGTAACGGGCGAGTCGGAGGAGGAACATCTACAAAACTTGAATCTCTTATTAAAGACTTTAAATGAATGGGGCCTAAGGGTTAACTTGGATAAGTGTGATTTTTTTAAAGAACAGATTACTTATCTAGGTCACGTGTTGGATAGCTCGGGGATCAGGCCAACCGGAGAAAACTCAACGGCGATTCAGCAGCTTCCGGTTCCTGTTAATTTGCAGCAGCTACAGTCATTTCTGGGGAAGATTAATTACTATGGCAAATTTATCAAGAACATGGCGGAAATAGCAGCACCCCTCAACGCTTTGCGTAAGAAAGGCGTAAAATGGCATTGGTCGGCAGATTGTGACAAGGCATTTCGGAGGTTGAAAGAGAATTTAATGCAGGCAGTTAAATTGGAACATTTTTTGCCAGATAGAACGACTATACTAGCTGTAGATGCATCAGAATATGGTATTGGGGCAGTCCTTTCGCAGAAGGATGCTAAGGGTGTTGAGCGGCCAATTGCTTGTGTGTCAAAAACGTTGAATGTTCACCAGAAGAATTACTCTCAGATAGAAAAAGAAGCTTTAGCAATTGTATACGGCGTGAGAAAATTCAATGAATACTTGTATGGGTCAAAGTTCATAATCATTACTGATCATAAGCCGTTGGTGTCTTTGTTCTCGCCACACAAGCGTATCCCAGATAATACGGCGCGTAAGATGCAAAGGTGGGCGCTTTTCCTGTCTGATTATAGTTACAGGATACTTTACAGATCTACATATCAGCATGCTAACGCAGATGCACTATCCCGTCTTCCGCAAGGGCCGGATGCAACTTTTGACTCTGAGGACATCGCCTGTCTCCAGCTGGACCAAGCCGAAGAGGAGGCAGTATCAGGTTTTCCAGTCTCGTCATATCAAGTGGCAAAGGAAACAAAGAAGGATCCGCAGCTCAGGCAAGTGCTGTACCACGTGCAAACTGGTTGGTCCAGCGCGCATAGGCGAACCAGGGCGCTGACGGAATGGTATAAGCTCCAACACAGGCTGTCGGTTAAGGGCGGCGTATTATTACTGGCTAGTGATGAAGGAGTTAGGGTAGTGATTCCGCATAAGTTGCGACCAAAGGTATTACGCCTTTTACATGAGGGTCATTGGGGTATAGCCAGGACAAAGCAAGCAGCCCGCCGTTATTGTTATTGGCCAGGAATAACCAAAGATATAGAGGAGATGAGCAAGCATTGCGAAGCATGCCAAACTAGTCAGGCAGCGCCGAGAGCGGATTTAAGCTCATGGCCCCAACCCTGCGAGCCGTGGGACCGCATACACGTAGATTTTGCGGGTCCTTTCTTAGGGCATATGTGGTTGTTAGTAGTGGACGCATTGTCAAATTATCCGTACGTGATGCGCATGCAACACACAACTGCACCACATACAATAGATGCTTTGAAGAAAGTTTTCGTAACAGAAGGCCTCCCACGAGTATTGATCTCCGATAACGGCCCGCAGTTCATATCAGCGGAATTTCAAAAATTTTGTAAAAGTAGCGGGATACAGCACATTTTGGCTCCACCGTTCCATCCTCAGTCAAATGGAGAGGTGGAAAGATTAGTGCAGACGTTCAAGTCAGCCATGCTTAAAGCAACTAGAGCGGGTGCATCAGTAGAGCAGGCGTTACTTAGCATGTTGACCACCTATAGGACGTTACCGAATATGTCAGGTAGAAGCCCCGCTCAAGTATTGCATGGTCGGCAGCCCCGTACCTTATTGTCCTTGTTATTTCCGGAAGAAGTGCCAGTGTCAACCAAAGGCGCTAAATTCAAGAGAGGAGATAAGGTACTGGTAAGAGTGTACGGAAGTAATTGTAAGTGGCAACCAGCAATAGTAACTGCAGTAAGAGGAGGCAGAGTTTACGTCCTCAGGACAGAAGATAGAGCAATCTCTCGGCATCAATCACAGATTAGGAGACGGTACTACGATTCTGTAGTAGATAAGCAACAGGCGGGGGGGCCAGCGCAGAGCAGGGCAACAGAAAGTGTAATGCGTTTTCCCTTTTCAAGCCAGCAGGAGGAGCGGCCCACACTGGATTCCGGCGCAACCATCGAGGAGCCATCTCTACAGTCGCAGCAGCGGCCGGCATTGCGGAGGAGCAACCGACTGCGTCGTTTCACCCCCTACATCACAACTTCGGTGGGGAGGGTGTAGTATGCGGACGGCAGTTCAAAGTTGCCGCGCTAACAGCGCGGCAAAGAGCGCCGGCAGCATGTTCCCGCCTCCGGCAGCGCGCAGCACAGAGCGTCGGCATCAGGCGCGCTGAGCTTCGTCAAGCGCGCCAAGGGTGTGCTCAGAAACCAGCCACGCCTGTTACCTGGGCTCCGCGCACTGGTGAACCCGCCAATCAGGGGAAGCCGCGGGAAGCCTTGCGCGGGAGCTGGCCCAAATAAAAGGACGCCGGCGGAGGATCACCGGCAGTAGAGCGCTCGGCGTGGTTTCAGCCAGATGGCAGATTGTTTTTTGTATATGAAGTTTTGTGGTAACTGTACATAGCGGCCGAGTTGGCCCAGATTTTTGTAAATAAATATTCTTATGGAAAGTGAGTGTTTTTGAGTTATAACAAGATCGACATTGCCTGAAAAAATAATCGAAAACCTAAAAGACGGGGGAAAATATTTTTATCTAGTATCACGTAAATAAATACTATAATACTAATAAAGAAACGTGTAATTTTGTACTTATATTTTTCCACAATTTTTAAGACATACAAGCTGTATAAATGAAGGTGGCTGTTCAGACAACACTATAGAAATGTATTGTAGGTTGTATATACTTCAGGCGGCGCCCCTGACTATTCCTTTATTAATCTCAAATATTTTGGAGGTTTAATACAACGTAATACAAATTTCGTGACACAAATTATCAGGCATTTCCGTTTCCTTTAGCTGTCTTTCAGAACCCCTAATACCACAATAAGACATTGCAACAAAGTTCTTTAATCTCTTACTTCTATTTGTCAGTTGTTTTCCTCAAACCAATCCACATGGCAAGAAATGAAATGGAAGAGTTCCTTGCCAGCGATATAATGTCTTATTGATCTTGTACATGGTTAACTGTATCCCGACCGTACACACACGAATTAATGTTAAATTTGTTTGATATATTGGGGGCAAGCGCTGAAATTCCCTTGTCTTTTGTTTCTCACTACTAAATGCACATTTTCTCCCTTCTAAAATGCAGTTTTTCTTTTTCACGTGAAGTAAATAAATAAATATGGCTGTTATTGACTGTGCGTGAACACTATAACATAGTGACGTATTTATTAATAAACACAAAGTTATCCCTACTTATTATTAAATATTCTCCCCCCCCCCAAAGAAAACATGTCAGTTCACACTGAATACGTCATGATTGATTGGCTAATGTTTCCGAGTACGGTAACTTGTGTGGTCAACAGTTCCGTTTGTGTAGTGATTGGTTTATACCGGGAGTTAGCAATAATTCTCTGCCGCGGATAGCGCGATCCGGCACCAACCGGCACGTCGACCTGCGAGAGATTTCCCTCTCCAGGTATCTCCCCAGCGGGCGCCTCCTCAACTAGGACAAGATCTAAGCTCCGGACTGGTCTCCCGACATGTGTGGTTGTGTAGTGCATGAAAGTGTAGGTGTGTGTAAGATGAGAGGATAGGACAAGAAAGGTGGCGAGAAAGATAGCGCCCGGTCCTTGGTATCCGTGTTAGGATATTGCTGTAGCATTTGTGTGGTACGAACCGGAGAAAACACAGGAACTGCCAATTACAGCAGTCGGTCAATAGAATTATTCTCCAAATAGCAGTGAAACACAAAGACGTTATTGTAGTTCTACTGCTAGTGTAGAACATGTCTTAGTTTATTTTCAAAATTTACTCGAATGATGACATTTGCACATACATGGAATTGGCACGACTTGAAAATAACTTTCGGGATGTTACTAAAATTAACATATGAGGCCTTTTAATGGGAAAATGGTTAAGTGATATTTATTTTTCGGATGGAAATGTAATGCTGATTCCATTTTTGTACCCCAGGATTGTTAGCCCTAGGGGATGGGGTAAAATGATGATGATGATAATGATGGCGATGAATCAAATAGACACACACATAAATATACAGAGACACACAACACAACCATGCCTGAGGCAGGAACCAGCGTCGAACCCGCTCCTTTGGTCCGAGACCGCTACTGCACTACTGCCTTAGCAATCTCGACCACCGGATCGGCATTATTATTATTATTACACTGCATTACGACTAAACATGTTATGAGTCGGCTGAATATAAAACCTACTTCAGGTTGCAAACCAACTACCTAAGGAGCAGATCTAGGAACTGTCGGTGCCTCTACAATACTTTGCACAAAATGTGGGCTGTTCCAAATAAAGTAATTTCTTGCACTTCCCAATGTTTTGAATTTACTGGGAGTTTAGCCAAGTTCTTACACAAATTTTGCTAAACATATCCCAGAGCTGCGATAACTATTGGTACGACCAGTGATTTTACGCCCCACATTCGGCTGATCTCGATTTCCAAACTCTTGTATGTAAGACGTTTCCCTGCGTCCTTTATTACGATGTTTTGATTGCAAGGCACAGCAACATCTACAAGTAGACCCGATTTTTTCTCCAAATTCAGGATACCAATATGCTGTTTGTTTGTCGCTATCATGCAATCCGTGTGAATTTATTGGTACTCTGGTATTGGACTCTGTACAATATTGTACAGAGTCCAAAAGACATCACCGGTTTTGGTGAGTGTTCGTACTACTTGGGGCCCGTGTTTGGAACTTTGAGGGGGGGTACAGATCTCTCAGTGGAAGTAACTACACACCCTGTCGTGTCTTTTCAAATATTAGGACTTTGCTAGAATTGGACAAGCTGAGACGATTTGATTAATTGTTTCTACGTGTTGGCTAATGCGGCATTTATCATCTTGGGAAATTTTAAGAACATCTTTATCATAATGTCGTGTTCTCAAGGCCTGATCTGGAGCAGCTATTAGAACTGCTTCCGATTCTGGCTTCATTCTTCCCCTTTTAAGCCACATATATGATTGATCTTTATCTGCACCTTTCTTTTTAGATATTGTACATGGAGTGTTTTGTCTCTCCATGATTTTTTTAAACACTTTTTGTGTCTCGCATTTCATGTTTAGTAGCATCAGAAGTATTATTATTAATACTATTAATAATAATATGAATATATGAATTTTTCATTAAAAATTTCAGATTGTATTATTTACATCCGAGTGCCTCATTAGTAATTTCTCATGTAAAAAGTGAATTGTTGTAGTTATTTCAGAGAGGGGCTAAAAATCAATATGCCAGTGTTCACGTACTCCATGATGATGGCGATTGCTATTTTGAATTCCACGCTCGTTTTTATCTCCCATGTCCATTGTCTAGCGTAAGATCTCGCAGTGTTCTGACCTCAGAGGTAGCGACAAGTACATGTGCATGCCAGTGTGTGAGAAAACGCCACTCAGGGAGTGTTAAAAGACGACCAGCTTACGCTGGAAACAGCCCTAAATAAAAAAAATCGCAAAAAGAAAGTTCCCCCGGGGCGATCGGCGCGGGAGAGCCTGCAGATCGCCGCCAGCTGCCCGGGCCGGCCCTGGCGGAGCCGATGCGCCCCTGATGGGGGCGAGATAAGGGCGGAGGAGACGGCGGCGGCAGCGGCGGCGGTGGCGCCAGCAGGCCGGAGGCTCCGGTTGGACTCCCGACGGCGGCGGCGGGCGCAGCGCGGCGGTGGCAGAACGAGTGGCGGCGGCGGTGGCCGCGGCGGCGGCGCGGGCGGCGGTGGGGGCGGCGCCCGTACAAAACCGCGGCGCGCGTGCGCGACCGACCAGTGCCGCTGACGCCGTCGCCGCAGCAGCAGCACCGTCGCCATGGAGCCCCGTGCAGCCGCCGTCGCCCTCGCCGTCGCCGTCGCCCTCGCTTGCTGCGCCTCCGGTGAGTGCCCGGGAGAGGCTCCGCACTTTAGGACTGCTTCGGTTAGAAACGCGAAGTGCTATAGACGCCGGATGTCAATGTACCGCCGAAAGCAACAATTTCTTCGATCACGCGTGTGGTAGTTCTTCGTACAATTTCCGGTGAAGATTGCGTCTCGAGAAAGTCTTCGACCTGAACCAAGAGGAAAATAACCCGAAGTTTACATATTTGAATTTATAAGGTCGTATTCATCGTTTGTCTGTTAGTTTTCTGGTGATGCAAGAGCAGGGTTCGGTTTCAGGGAAATGAACTGTGGATAATCGACGCGATGCGAAAGAGTGATCAGTTTGAAAGGATGAAAATGGAAATTAAATACTATGTCTCTCGGAATACTATTTTCTGCACTCAGAAGGCAATGATATTCAATTACCGAAAATCATAAAATGTACGAAAATTTATTACCTTGAGAACATGATGAAAAATCGGATATCGTGAGTTGTTTATGTACATAAAACAAGAAGTTGATGTTAAACACACTTAATGACATTTTATGCACTGATCACAAGTTACCGCGTAGCTCATCTGATTATGTCGGGGCATATTTATCACAACTCTACTCATAAAAGGTATAGTTGATAACCATAAATTTTAGACATCTTAAAACGAAGAAATGTAGCGGAATAAAGGTCAAACAGGAATGATTATTGCTCAAGCATATTTCTAATTGGAGAAAAAGGTAATAAGTATGTAAACTAATTCCGTGCAGTCTTAGTTTGTGATATTGATTTAATTTTATTTTGCTTGTTTTTTCTTTGTTTACTTCAATTACTCTATTTCTTACTATACTTCAATTTCTCGGTAAACGAAGTTGGCAAACTGAATGTTTTTAATGACTTTTCAGATTTCTTCTAAGAAAATAAGCATTAAGAAATTTTGTTTGTATATATATATATATATATATATATATATATATATATATTGTATATATATATATATATTTACACATATTTGCTATTATTAGATAACTATTAGTTAAAGCTAATGTATTTGTGAGCAATTAATCACTGAACAAGGAAAAATCAGATATTGCGAGGAGTTGTTTGGCAGAGATTAATATGGACTTAACTCTCAACGAAATTAGCTCATATAGAAAATGAAAGTGAATGAATCGTCTAAGCAAAAATTCCCATTTTTGGATTCATCAGAGTGTGCTACACTGAGCTTTACATCTAGGAGTCTCGGAACCTAAACACAGTAGTGCAATGAGTCCAGACAACGAGAGGAGGGCAAAGAGCGTTAGAACTGCAGGAGACGTTGTGAGGGCGCTGTGTGCAGTGTGCACCTGTGGGATTCGAGCCAGGTCTTTGAGGTTGAAGGCAACCAGTTCGCGACTGCTGCGGCTTTGTACACCAGGCCAGAGCAGTATCAACAGCAGCGGCACACAGTGGACATAAATTGCACCAAAGCGTAAGCGCAACGATTTTTCAGTGATGCAAAAAAGATGTTTATAACAACGTCGTTATTTGGAAAAGCGATATTGGTAACCACTTTATGCAAAAACTTTTGGTAATTATTGATACATCAAAAATTACTTCCTGGAATTAAGGTGAAGTTGGGAACGCAATATTTTCTTTTATATTCAAATTTAACTGCATTTATCAATTAATATTTTCTGTGATTTCCAAAGAACATTTCGATCAAAACGATTGAACGAAAATCAAGATGTGTTACATAAAAGACGAAATGAAATTTAAAAGATTCGTTCGTGTTTTGTTTATAAAATATAAATAAAATATAGTATTAATTCAATGAAAAAACCCAAAATTGGAATTTTCAAATTTCCATTAAATATTTTTCTTATTAACAATTTCGAAATATTGATTAGTAAACGAAAAAATATTATGTATTTTTTATTATTTTGGGTCGCATATTTAGAAAAGTTAGATTTTTGGAGCGGAATTGAATCGCCAAGTATTTTTCTTAAAAGGTGTCTCTGTATTCAACATCAATCGTCATTCATTTCGATCGGGCCGGCTATGAACCATGTAAATCGGCTGACGCATGTCACAATAATTTTTATGTAAATAAATATTGCAATTCAATGGAGACAAATGGCATTAATAATTTAATTTGTTTGCTTTTGGATTTTAATCCCTAGAATGCGCACGCACAAACAGCCACGCCTAAAATATATTGTTCTTCTTTGCAACTCGTGCGACTCTCCTACAGCTTGTATTAGAGATTTCGTAAGTGAATATTTTTATACGCAATATCCTTTCTAACGCTCTAGGTAGTAATTTGCTAGAACACGTGATGAGGATATTAGTATAGTTGCCAACACATTAATGGGAGTATTGGGAATTAATGCGATCTACGTGTTGGAAGAGTCTACGAGAACTACCTTTTGAAGATGATCATTGCTAATCTTATTTTTAGAGGATTAATTGCAGTGTCAATTTGTCAAATAATCATCGGAAGTTTATTATTGAGAGAAGCGGGAAGTTCTGGCTGTTTTCCAGCAAACGTTGTTAAACGTAGAGGTGCCCATACACAATACACACAATTATGGACCAACGTGGAATTTTATTATTATTATTGTTATTATTATTATTTACCTATTATTATTATTATTATTATTATTATGTTACTTCGCACGGCTAAGTCCAGGACTGTGCGGACACCATAGAAGACGGGCACTGTGCGTGGGTAATACATTCTAATATTGCTGAGTGTTTGTTAAACAAGCAAAGACTTGGACCCATGAGATTAAATTGCTTCAAATTATCAAATCGTTTATTTAATTTCAGAGAGAATTCGAGATGACACACAGTTTCTAATAATCCTTGCTTTAGAATAGGTACTGAACCTCCAAATATGGAATAAAAGGGCCCAAATGATCTCATTGTCAGAGCAAATAGAGCCTAGGAGGAAATGTTCTCAAAGTACGCTAGATGGTATCGTGTTGCAGCACTTAGGTTTTTGTGAGCTTGTTGACTTGTACTATACTGACAGTACAAAACAACAGCCTTTTCTTGCTTATTTCCGTACAGAAGGATGATGGTGATTATTATTATTATTATTATTATTATTATTATTATTATTATTATTATTAATTACTTCGTATTTCGAGTCAACTATGGTCTAAGTAGTAACATAAAGTTCTTGCGGCTTCGGGCTCTTGGCGAATTCTTCAGCTTTTTTCCCTTGTCCGCCACTATTTTATATGTAGACTTGGTCGTTTTTCTTCTAATATCTTCTTTCCTAACCCATATTTAAATTTAATTTGCATGTACAGATATAATAATTGCAGTTGCGCTTATTTCGCACCGCGGGCAATTTCGACTTTGGGCCCTGTATGACGGCTCACTGGGCTTTCCCAACCAGGTATCTCTCACCTGCGTGACACCATCACACCGGGACAAGCTCTAAGCTCCCGTCTGGTCTCACGACATATGTGGGAGAGTCCGTACGTGTAAGAGGAAGTGTATGTAAAGGATAGGGAAAGGAATAGGAAGGAAAGATCGCGCGCGGTCCGTGGGCCGTTTGTTAGGGTACTGCTCCGGCATAAAGATCTACCTCCTCAGTCTACGGCTCCGGGATTCGCCTGTTGTTGATCGGAGGAAGCGATGTATTTCGACCATTCGGACCCAGTGCGGCGCGGTGAGGCGCGGCACGCGGAGGCCGGAGCGGAGCCGATGCCCTCGACCTCCGCGCGGGTGCGGGGGTGGGGGTGGGGGCGGGGGGCGCGAGCGACACCTCTTGTCGGCAGCGGCCGGAGCAGAGACCCCGCCCGCCCGCTCGCACGCTCCTCCGCCGCTTATCTGATTCGGTCGCGGCGCGGCGCGGCGCGGCGCGGAGCCGGTTTGGTTTCGGTTCCTTCCGTTCCGAGAAGCGCGCCCTGGCGACGAAGAGGAGGAGGAGCAGGAAGGGCGCTTCCCGCTCCGCTCTGCTGGGCGCTGCGCGGGAGCGGAGCGCAGCGCGGGGGAGTGCTCCCGCGAGCGCCCGCGTCAGACCTCAGCAAATACGGCGTTCTCATCCGGAGTATTCGCCTCGCTATGCGTATGCTGGACGCACTGGCGGGTCCACGGGGACGGGAGGGGGCATGGGGGCCTTGGGCCCTCGCCCCAAAAGGATTAGAGTTTTCGTTTATCTTCTTCACTAGGCAAAATTGATTTAAATATTTATTTACGTTCGAATTATGTAATTATTTAAATAATAATATTGTACAGTACCATACACACGCTACAAAAACAATATACCAAATAATAACAAATATGTTTACTATGTAACAAAAATCTATGACGGGGGAGCCATGGCCACCCCCAAAACGATCATCTGGATCCGTTCCTGGCTGGATGGCGATGTGTGGATAGAAGACAACATTTTGAATCAAGTTGTTTTTAAATATCGATGTGTTATTGAATTATTTTTTTCTGTACAATGGATATCTATTTAAATTTCACTAAATACCTTAGGATATTTTCCGATTGAAATACACCGGCTCTTCAAAGTCACGAGCTGGAAGGAGTGGGGACGGATATTATCATCCAATCGGCAGATCCAATACCAAAAATTTCAATCGTCACGAAGCTCCCGATTGGATGAATGTGCCCCTCTTGCCGCCGAACTCGTGACATCGAAGTGTCGCTGTTTAAATCGGAATATAAACATTTTTCTTCAATGAGAAGCAACTTTCATAGTTCTTCCAATTGTTTGTACTTACCGTGAAACCAATTAGGTGAAATTTGGCGTTACTTAAATAAGGAAATTATTTAAGAAATGTTTTTTAAAAAAAAGCTTAAAAGCCAAAAAAAGTGTATTTTCTTGCAACAAAGAAATAAATATCTATTTTTTTCTCTTTTCCTGATTGTTTATTAAGATTCACTGAAGTTGAGACTAAAAAGTAATAAAATTTATATACAATTTCACTGTTGTGAAAATTAATTTACACTATTTTAACAATTACCTAAATAACTGCTCGTTTCAACGATGGTAAAAATATTGCCTCATGACTACAATCAAATAAAGTGTGTGTACATTTCGAGGAAAAAATCAATACTGTAGTGTTTCAAAGATATTTTGCAATACCTCTCTAAAAACACAATTAACACCTCGTTAATATTGCAAAATAATCAAATTAAAAACATTGCATTTAACACATATAGCAACAGAAGTTTCCCTAAGTAAGGCTAGAGAATGGCGGATTAGAATACTTCATCTAACTCGCCGTTCTATGTCTGTTGGACACGGTCAAATTTTTATGGGTCGCGTATTACGAAAAACACATAAAACGTTCCACCGAAACGCATCATCAAAACAAGTGTGTTATACACAGTGAACATTTTTGTAAAAATATTTGGTATGTGGGAATATTGTATATTAACATTACTGTTTCGCCCTCTCGCCTAGCATTGAGATATAAAACAAAGAATCAATGTCAATACACAAGTGAGGATACTTCTGATACTTCTGGGAGTGCATTTTCCTCTATCGTCCACACCCAAAAACTTTTCTCATTTCGACGCTCGATTAATCTATACTCTTTCGAAGAAACTAAACCTAACATACATCCGAAGAGAGAAGTAATACTCAGTGTGTTGTCGTTTGCGCTTCGCTGTTCTCTCACCAGTTGCGTTGCTCGTCGGCATTGGCTTAGGCTTGTTAGTCACGTAAAATTATTTGTTGAAAATATAAGGTGCTCTATTTCATAAAATCGTTTGTAAAACTCAAATTTTTACTGAATGACAGCTGGATTTTATAAAATTTAGCTTTTATGAAACGTTTATAAAATAATTTACCGAAAATATCACCTTGTACAAGAGGCAGGTCCGTCGCGGAGGTGAGAGCCGCCCTGCCCTGGGGAATGCCCGCGCCCTCCACACGCAGCGCGGGACGATGCCAAGAATCTTGAAGGTGCGCCTCGTGTACTCCCTGCTGCAGTACAGCGCTGTAGAGAATGGGATATCTAATCAACTGCTGGTTTGCAACCGTTTAAACCAAGCCATTGAACCTGGCTGCATGTCTGACGGGCGTTCTTTCAATAAACGCATCTATAGGTAGTGTGCGTTCATTTTACTGAATTTGCTTTTCGAATGCCCTTTTCATTATTTGAATGGAGTCTATGGACACATGGTCTGCATGGACCAACCAAGATTAAACAAACAAATTTTTTATAAAATCTGGAACGACAACGGTCATGGAGGCTATGTCAAACAAATGAAGGAAGAAATACAAAAATTTAAAATTACTGAACAAGCCTGTCTTAATCGAAAAGAATATAAAAACACATTTTTTACCTCAAATTTCTTGTCGGTGAAAAGAAGAACAGAGTAGAATGGACTGCTGAAAGAAGAGCTGCGCAGTCGAACAGGATGAAGGATTTCTGGAGTAGAAAGAAGGAAACTGTATGAAGTGTTATTTGCGTGTTGGCCTGTCCTCGTGTAAAAAAAAATTTGAACGGATACTTATTATTCTGTTCAACACGTTCTAAAACTAAACCATTTTGCATCAGTTTGTAATTGTTATATTTTAATATTTATACGGTTCAGAAGATACGTAGAGTGAATGGAATATGTACTCGGTGTAAGAGGTGCATGACTTCCACACTACAAGGTCTTACTACAGCGGATGGAGTATAGCAGAGCCCTCTAGCGAGAGAGAAAGAGCGTGGGATGCAAACTAATGATGTTGGAGGAGGGGCCAGGGAATGTGCTCGGTCCGGGCAAAGTGCTCTCTCACTGGAAAATCTTGTTTCGCATGCTGTAGCCCAACGGATATTTTCAGTGTTGTTGGGGCCGTAAAACCATTAGCAGAAGCAGAATTACTTCGTTAGGTGAAGACAGAACTGGACTACTGTCCCAGTTAATATCTTGGTCTCGATTTCTCTCTTGATAGTTCATGTTTTCAGACAGATCGCGTATGTGTATTAATGTATCACTGAATATTTAATTTTAGTAATAAAATATTGCAATATTGGTACCGAATAAATCAACTGAAAACAAATACTTATCGACAATCTTAAAGCCTTCATCTGCAGGCTTGTTTGAAATTTCCATGATGAAAAAATTTCATAGGTTTATTCATAGTTGTTATTCGCTGTTAAACAGTTATCTTCCCTCCTTAGTTTCTTACTGAGAAGCTCCATTAATGTCAATGAACGTCGTCGATACTTGAGAGTCTTTTGAGCGACTGATCCTGAGTTTGCGACCGACTTCTGTGGCTTGTGTAGTTCTGATCCGATCGATCAAAAGGCAATGAAAGGAAATATGTCAAGGTAAATAATTCAACATAGTTGGAATATTCTGAAGACACTAATAACAATAAGCACATTACATGTAAGTTCTCATACTGGAAGACGAAATTGGATATTATATTCCTTTATTAACCTTGAATCTCAGAATGTGTACTCTTATGTGTACATTGAATTATATTCAGTCCCATGACTATAAATACGATACGACTACAATATGTTAATAAATCACTAGTCAAATATTGTGACTCGGACATAAATTTGTGGGTGTGAATGAGCCAAAAGTGGAATCCGTGGGTCTGAAAACCTCACTTTCTCTGAGTAAGATATCTTCTACATATATCATCCTTCATATTGCTGTTGATGAATGTTTCATATCACGATGGTGCGACCGGTTTGAACGATGGACATACGAGCGCGTATTTGTATGCAAGTTGTGACTGTCCTCCTTCTGATACATGAAGTACAGCAGCATACAAAGAACTCAGATCATCCTGTATTGAGGTCACATATTCTAACAATTTACTTGTGAGAGATTAGATTTCACGAAAGCTATTTAATAAATTAGTCTAGAAATAACAATAAACAATAAAATAACAATTAAACAAACACACGGCCAGTCTCACCAAAGGGGGTACCTCCTAGAAGAACTAAGCGATAACCGGTTTTGCGAAAATACGTAGAAAATTATTGTTTAGATTTTATATGGATTAACGAGCGCGAATCGTGATATGATGCAAAGCAAAACGGTCTGCAATGATGACCGAGTAATAATCGTATCAGATCAAAAGAACCGGATCATATCAGGTTCTCAAAAGCACCAACGAACGGTGTAATTTGGTTCACTCAACTCGTGATGAGAACGATTGTAATAGTACTCAGGATCATCACGTACGTACACCGCGAAAAAACATTACGTTGTGAACGCATCATGATAGTTCAATTACATACCAATGCACTCGAATTCTCATGCCGAAAATTATCACCAACAGCCTCTGCACGTGTGGACTAATCACATATGATACAATTGCACGTGTAAATGGAGCGCAGCAGCGCAATGAGCGCTGCGAATTTCGTCTGGGAGTTAATATTGCGTGACCCAGTCGCCGGCAGCGCCGCGGAGCGAGAGGAGGTGGTGGAGTGGGGGGTGGAGGGGCGGGGCGGGAGGAGTCGGAGACCTGCTCCGGCCGGCCGCGGACAAAGGCGCATCGCCAGGCGAAGCGAGGCGAGGCGAGGCGGCGCGGCGCGGCGCGCGCCGGGCAGCGAGCGACGGCCTGTTGACCTTCGCGAGGGGGTGGGGTGCGGGGGCGAGGGGAGGGGGAAGTTGCCGCCGTGGTCGTCGCCACCCATCCTCCAGCGGCGCGGCTTCTGGTTCGCCGTTCGCGAGGCCAATCTACACGCATCTCTCCGTCGGAGAAAGAATGCCATGTGTACGAATACTTTTCGTTATCTATATTACTAAATTTCCGACGCGCACAGAACTTGAAAAAACACTATACAGTCTACTACCATGCGAGAGGTGTCCATGGTTTTGTTTCATACTCAGAAACTCGGAAACAATAGAAAAATCACTAAACAGATTCGATTTTGACTGGAAAACAAACATTTGACTGTGTGATTCCGCCTATTCTCATACTGCGACTTCCTACCATATTGTCATTTTGAATGCTTCACCGCGTACAGCTAACGTCACGCGACACCAAGGCTCCAAGGAAAGTCATTAAATATTTGTGTTTTGGAACAATCATATTTTTTTATATTGTGCGAAAAGTACTGCCCTATGCCGTCTTCACTACAACTTCACTATGGTATTGTAGTATTCGTGAAGACTATTGTTGTTATATTTAATTTTTTGGTGTGTCATAAGAGGAGATTTCTTGTTCTTGAGCAGTGACGCTCACAGAAACGTTATGCAGTGACCCACACTTGAAAAACACGCACATAAACGTTATTTTTTGTGCGTTCTTGAATTCACTTATAATAGGCCCTACGGATATAGCAACTCCTTCTCTTTCATAAAGTCCAGTGATCTGTAGTTTGTCCAAAACGTTACAGACCATTGGTCTCACCAAATTGCCTGAAATATATTTTAACAAAACTGAATAATTTGACAATGATGGTGATGAGATAAGATGAAAGTATTCTCAAAACTGAGCGTGGTCTAAAGTGGATTTCTCATTCACGTTTGGTTTTTCTTCCACAGTATTAAACGTGGGGCGTGAATACGAGAGTTAATTGATGACGATATATGGAATATGAATGGGATGATGTTCAGATTGCAAATTGAATGGAATGAGAAGCCAACCACGCTGCCACCACTTGGTAAAAATACCATATGTTACGCAGGATTCGGACCCTCTATCTTCGACTCCCCACATCTGTAAATCACTACCCCCATGAAAATCGGCAATCAGGATAACACAATAATACAATATTTAGTCATAAAAAATTATTCTGGGAACTAAAACTTCTTTGAAATCAGAAAATTTGAACGATTTTGTAATGAAAAATTATCGAAAGTTGAGTTTCATGTCTCAGGCAAATTATAACGTAGTAGGTGTTGGTTTCTTCTTTTTCATACAAAAGAAAAAAATATGTCAGAACACAGCGATGCTTTTAAACCTCAGCTCTTCATTTGGCATGAAGAATCGCGATTTCTTTTGCGCTTTGAGAGACTTCCACGTTCTTAGCGTAACTGCTGCAAATGACTTATTAAAACACTTACATTTATATGTCAGATTAATAACTATGAATGATTCAAACTGGTGGGCTTAAGTGGCTTAAATTAGATTGTCAGTTGAGAAAATTCTCTTTTTTTAGCTTTAAAATCACAAAGATAATTTGTGCTTGATTTCTTCCTAAGACAAAACGTAGTTATTGCTTTGAGTTATTTTGTTAAGTTTTTTCCTTTAACATTTCCCCTAAAACACGCTTATGATATTCTCGAAAATCTTAATAATAACAATAACAATTTTAATGTTTATTAAAGTCTTAAAGTCTTCATTAAATTGTGTTTACTTTTCGAAGCATCTTGCAAATGCTTTTTGAGAACAGACATCATTGCGTAAACCTTTAGAATCATTTTTTTTTAGATTTGAAACAATACAAAGAAATTTAGACGTACCTTTCCCCACTTTTAGATATAATGAATTGAAAATGTTATATAATATTTGTAAAATCTTTTATATTTTACACGATTCGAAAAGCCTTTAGATTAGACTCTCTCCAAAAAATTTGTTTTGTGTCTTCAACTGTGTCAAGTATTTGACTCTCTATATGATATCATTCTACAAATGGAATGCTATGGTGATGATGAAAATGTGACAATGTTTACCTTTTACGAATATTAAATCACTCACCGCATTTTTTATTGAAATCCAATAGAATTAATATTCATTAGATTTACGTAATCAAAAAATAATAATTCTTGATAGCTTTGAAACATTCAGCAATCTGTTTTTTGTAAACCAAGATCAATAAGAATATTAACTTTTTTAATACGGAACTCTTATTTAACCGTAAAATATTTACTGGCACAGTTTAAAGATGGGTGACGTGATCACAAAAAACAAAATTCTTGGAGAGTAGAGAGTAGGAGAGAGAGAACGTTTTCAAACTTCATGTAATTTATAAATATGATAATTCATTGAAAATTAAATATACTAATTGATAAATATTTCCGTTTTCTCAAGATTTTAAATAACACTTTTAGCTATTGAGATGAAATTTCTGCAAGCGAGAAGGGTATTTCGTTGTTAACTAAAAGTATTAAAAAATAAACAACTTATTGTAATGTGACAAGCCCTTATTGTGCAGTGTTAGTAATACACAACATACTAAGTGCGCGGGAGACTTCAATGAGAGAGTAAGAGAAGAACTCATTCTAAATAAATCTTCCTTCTACTAAAATTGTTAAAAGGGAATACAAAGTGTCAATCTTATTTCTTGATTCTGTTTGTTTGTCTTTTTTCATGTCATTTATTATGTGGAGGGGATGTGATGCGAAATGGTTCTTGATCAGAAGGAACAACTGAAAAAGATGAGGACGAACCCCGAGTACATGTGGTAGAGGAGTACTTGCAAACATTCAAATGATCTTAACAACCAGGAAGTAAATATTGACAGAGCAATCGAAGTCCAAGTTGCGATTATGTACGTAGCTCTTCCAGTAGACATATTTCCTCATAATCATTGGTGCCTTCTTCGTTGTCTCAACAATCGCCGTCCTTGCCCCTTTACCGTAATCTGCAATCAAGCTTATAAGTTAATGCAAAAATAGATTTAGAAAATCAACTTAATATTTAACCGCTTTTCTTTACACTAGTAAATTGTATCGATTCAGCAGATTTTTCAGGTTCGTTCTTAGGTTCAGCAAACACCTTCTATTCCTATTTTTTTATCCATTAATAGAATACCTCTCTTAACGTTTAGTCTCTTTACGACAAAACGTGTAATAGTTTATCGTTATGAACAGTTTTGAAACATTTTATCCGAATAGCGATGAAATCTTACAAGAAAAGGCAGACAGAATATTCTATTTTTACATTTCTGTGGTCACAATAGATTATTGGGACGAAGAAGTAAAAAAGCCCCGATATAACGCGCTTTTGTTAGAGAGCAACAGTAACAGACCTTGTAAGGACATCCGTGACACTGGCTATTTCACAGTTCCTGTTTGAAAATATTACAATTACGAGTAAAAGCATATTAAAGTTACTTTTTAAACTAGATCTCTGTACATAAAAATTATAATGTTCTTTATTGTTATTCCATAATATATCTTAACTCTTGCCCTTTTCTTCCACCCAATGCCTTGTGCTTGTTATTAAAGGACACAGAAAAAAATCTGCCTTTTCACGCAGGTTTCCGCTATGATACTTTTCACGACTTTTCTCGTGTTCCGAACTACAGTAAGGCTTGAAAGCAATCTGGAGAATTCAATCCGCCAATGATCCTTGGAAGACCGTGGTAATCAACACATGTTTTCTTCTTAATCATAAGTTGAAAAAACGAATGTGTTTCGAGTTGAGGCCTCTCGAGTTCTGAGATCGAGAGTTCGTTGGGAAGTTTCCATTAGGCATGCGCAGGAGGCGGCGATGGTAGCGCCTCTTAAGCGGAGAAGTCCCCTCCGGGGCCGAAGCGCAACAAAACCCCGACGGCCGTGAAGTTTAACGGTCCCGGCCCCTTCGGAATTTCCGCTCTTCCAGTGCAGGAACAATGAAGAGCCGAAGAGCCCGACGGCTGCGCCGAACCGTGTCCTCGCAAATACAACGGTCAGCCGATAAACCGGTGTACAGCATAAGATTGATCGCTTAACGCCAGGTACCTAAATGCTTACGTTTCCGGAAACGTTCTTGGAACGACGCGTCTAGCACATTTACTTATTACGAGACAGCACGTGGGATGTGTGAGTCACCTGGGGGACTAAGTTACGAGCAGCCGGGGAAAGGAGGAGTTACAGCTTGGCGCCAGTCGTGCGGAACCCTTCGTGTTCAAATGAAGCGCGTGGTCATCGGCAGGTTACTCTAAGGTGAATTCATGGGAGCGCGTGGACACGGAAATTGTAAACTCTCTCAATAATAATAATAATAATAATAATAATAATAATAATAATAATAATAATTTAGAGGGAGAAGAATTTCTATCGTCCTCACAGGAAAACTACAAATACTCATATCTCTTTTAGTCGTTTCAAACATGTAAATAAACCTCGGTGCGCAGGGACTTGGAAATGCGACAAATGAACTGAAGCCGAAGGCTGGGGTTCCAAGTCTCTCGTAAAAGGAGGCTGTTTTCACCAACTGCTAGTGGCGTGGTTGGCTTCTCATATCACATCGCAACCATCATGCTAACCACAGTAAATCACCTCTCTTCATTTACTTATCATGACCACAGCTTTCATCATCCATTAAGTAGAAGGTAATAAAACACCACTTTTAATATATGACCAAGAGAGAGGTGTGCATAAACGGGTAATAACCTTTACGCACCTGTACTAAGCAAACATGTGTGCCACTCATCACCATCAACATCATCATTCAGTGGTTAGGCGGAAGAGCAGGCCCTATGGCCTGAGCCTCGCCATTAATAAAGGCATTTTTATTATTATTATTATTATTATCAACATCATCATCGGTTATGAACAATTTCATCTATTGAAAGTATCCATTCATTGTATAATATAAGCGGGATTTCTTTTAGCGTTAGAAAATGTTTCTTGCAAAAAACACACCTATTGTAGTTGCAAATACAAACTCCACCGTAGGCTCCTATTATCTTTGTTGTCTCTTCATCTCTTCTCTTCATCTTCTGGAAATGTTTCATCATAAGCGGGCATTAGTTTATACGTTTTCAAGTATTCTTTTACTCTTTATTTCTATTTACAACGTTACAACTAACATGCCTTCCAAAGTTTCTAGGGTGCCGTCTTCTTATTTGAATATTTCCGTTTTTCTGGCACTTAAAGGATCAGTAGACTAGTAAATCAAACTAATAAAGAATTAGCATATTCATGATTCGAGGGCATGATTATCTACTCACGATACACGCACGACGATATAATCTCGAGGAAGAAGCCGACATTGGTGACTAAGTAGTACCTCCATCTCATGTCGAATCCCGAGAGTCGATCGGAAGAAGGGCGCATCAGCTGCTTCCACGAAGTGAACGGGACGAAACGAGGTCATGTAGCGTGATCCGGAAGCCGGTTGGCGTTGTCATGAGTTGCTGTGATTTCACTTGGACCTACAGGGATGCGCTTGTGGCACCACGAACGGGATTCCCCTGCCTCCGGAAGGAACAAGTGTCACCGGTCGGTATACCCGAAGTTCATAAAGCTCATTACTGCAGCTTGATATCTAAGAGGTGTGGAATCACGAGGATTATGACTTCCGAAAAATATAGTTGAATGTATAAGGGTGTATGTGTGTATGTGTGTATGTGTATGTATGTTTATGTGTATGTGTGTGTATGTGTATGTGTGTGCATACACACAGGTGTCCCTAAAAATATTACACAGTTCTAGACATGTAGAGGGGTCGAAAACGTTAATTTTGTTTTGTTTTTTTTTCTAATGAACAGTATTGGGAAATTTCACATAATGACAGTTTCACGTGTGCCATATGCCACCGACTTTTAGGCAACTCTTTATGCACAGATGTTTGGCACGTCACGTTCTCACTCCGTCAAGGAAACTTCGTGCACCTGTGCATTCGGGTTTGCCTAAAATATGGGGCAAATCTACCATCTTTGGCAAAAAGTTATCATTTTCGACCCTTCTACACGCCCTAGAAGATGGTAATATTTGTTCGGAGACACCTGTAGGGGCATGTATCTGTACCTATCTATTCATAACTGTTTGAATAAAAGCAAAATATACACGACGATAGGAATGAGATGGTTACACTAAAGATAATTGGTGACTAAAATAAATGTGTCAAACTACTACTGCGTTTTACAACATCACTGTTATTGACTCTTTTCATGGTAAGTTATTTTTCTATCACACGAATCAGGACATTTCCCCTCATCAATTGAAAGTATTCTAGACCCATCTTTGATCCAGCAGTGTGAAAAGGATTGCAAGAGCGACAAATATGGATATGTAAATCGCAATAGTTCACAAACTTTGAATTCGTTTCTAGTTTCCCTGCAGGATAAGAAAGAAAGTAATGACAAGAACATAATAGATGTTATCTTGGTTTTACAAAAAATGCTTAAGACTATTTAAAATATAAGATTTATAGAAAAATGTTCACGTCAAATTTAAATATCGTTTTTCCAGTATTTGAATACATAATTTCTCACAAAATACGTAGCTGATAGGATGATCACATTTCCTACACCAGAAGCGCATCTCATCAACAACGCAAATTAACAAGAAATAACTTGAAGAACCAGGAACTGGTGCGGGTTTGTTTAGTTGGCAATACGGCGGCGGGTAGGACAAGTCGCTCACGTGACTCGTCGCCACCTCTGGTCTAGTGGACCATTTCGAGGAGGCACAGCGACACAGAGAGAAGGGATGATTGATTTTGTCACTTGCGTCAAGGGGCCTGTTAGCGTAGTGAACGCTGTGTCCAGGAGGTGGCGGAGTTCCTTCCCTGCTTGAATGTGAAAACCGGCGCCGAATCTATACATAGGATTCTGGGTTTTTCTCCTCCAGATATCTCCGTCAGCGAGACACCGCCCGGATGGGATAAACTCTATGCTCCCGACATATGTGGTAAATGCATGTGAATGTGTGCATGTAAGAGGGAAGAAAGGGTCAAGAATGTGAAAGGAAAGATCACGTGAGTTTGGTGGCCGTTTGTTAAAGGCACTGCTCCAGCATTCGCTTGACTACTGATCGGAGAAACCACGGAAAACTATCTACCAAAGCAACCGGCCGCTAGAATTCTCCTCCAGACAGCCGTTGAATTGAACGTAGCCACACAGCAAGGGTCGGACTGGACAGGGGTGGCTCAGAGCATCAACTAATGTCAATGCAGTGCTTCTGACCGGGAGGTCCTAGGTTCCAACAGTAGGAGGATTTTGGACACTAGCTTGTCAGGTACATCGAATTCAGGTCGTTGTCTGGAGGATGATTCTAGCGGCCGGTTGCTTTGATCGATAGTTCTTCGTGGTTTCTCCGATCAATATCAAGCGAATGCTGGAGCAGTACCTTTAACAAACGGGCCACGGACTGAGGGGAATCCTTTCTCTTCCTTGTCCTATCCTCATCCCTTACTTACACTGCCTTGTACGGCACTACCTCGCATGCCCGGAGACCGACCGGGAGCTTAGAGCTTGTCCCGGCATGGGGCGGTGCCCAACTGGTTGGAGATACCTGGTTGAAGGAAAACCCCGCTAACCGACGGTAGGTAAGGTCGACGCCGGATTTCGCCATCCATCAGGCGAAGACTACCACCATTTCCTGAGGAAAAACATGCGCCACACTTACGGGACTAATGATATGAGTTGACCCGCCAGGAATTACTAACAATCGGTTATCATCAATCAGCAAGCGTCGGAACTCCGGTGCGCCCCACGAGGCAGGCCGAGGGGGCAGAGGGGCACGGAGGACGGCGAGCGACGGTCCGCCGCGAGCAGCCGCCAGGGGCCGCTCGGGGGGACCATTATTCACGTGGAGGCCGCATTCTGCAGCCACGAGACCCTCGCGGAGCAAGCGGAGCCGCTAACGACAGCCGACCCCGATCCGCCGCCGCGACTGCTCACTAGTCTACTTTTAGCTGCTCCGCATCGAACCGGGATGGGCGACCGGTTAGGCGCGGCCGGGCGGGAAAGCTGCGCAAACACCCGTCGACACCCTCCTGCCCGCGGGTTACCCAAATTTGTTTGTTTGTTTTCTGGTGAATTTGCTTTCACGATGAGATTTCTTTGCTGGTAAGATTAGTTCCATGTTCCCTTCCCGGACTTAAAGGATCCATATTCCCTTCCCAGACCCACAAGGTTTTTCCAATGAAATTGCTATTTCCTTGAGATGGATTTTTAATGACGAGAGTGTGAAGAATGAGCAGATTCCAACCAAATCTCACGATTCTTCTCCCCTCGTTCTTCACTTGTTTCTTTCTCTTCGTTCTCTGACCACCGTTGCACTGAAACATCTGCTCACTAGTCTACTTATAGCTGCTCCCCATTGGACCGGTCGGTAGAGGCGGGCGGGAAAGCTTCACAAACACATTTGTCCACTCGCCCCATCTGGTTGCCCAAGTTTTTCTTTCTCATAAATTAGCTCTCGCGGTGAGAGGCGTTTCTGGTGTTTAGAATGCGAAGATCGATTTGCAGAAACAGAAGATTTAAGCCTCATGTTCACGACGATTTTTCTTCTGGATTTCTTCTCTCGATGAAGTGAACTTTTGATGTTGAGAATGATCATCAAAACCAGAAATTCAAGGATCACTCTAACCATTTCACAAGTTTATTGCCTTTGAATTGCGTCTGTTCGTATATTTCCTTCGGATAAATCCAGAAATGCATCACTTCCTCGCTCACTCCTCTGTCCCTAAATAACAAAATTGCAGGTGAAACGGGACTCATTAAAATTACATCGTAACCTCAAAAACTTAAATCTGGATACCTAGGAGTACTTCGTTATTTCAAAATCTGTCAATCCTCTTCACCATTCCTGTAGACATTAACTAACTCGAACCTCAAGTCGTGCGCCATTTAAAATTTTTACACAGGCCCCACGTGACACGAACTATGTATTTAATATGACAAATCATTTGCCGAAATATTCTAAAATTGAGTTCCGAAGCTTACTTTTCATGCCGTTCAATTAGCAGGCGAACCGCCGTAAAATCGTGAATTCGTTTTCTGCTATCGGAATTGGAACCGGGAAGAGCAACAAAACGCTTCAGAAACATTCTAAGGACTTCCTCTCTCTTCCTCGATTCTCCAGTTTTTTTTCTGAATTTTCTTTCTGGATGTAATGCGCCTATGAGAAACTGAAGTGAGTCCGGACAGGATCAGGCGAAAACTTTATGATTTAATTTTAAAATGTACAGTGAAACCAGTCTTGAACGGTCAACATGACCGCTAATGCATTGCTTAATGCAGTTAATGCAGGTTATGAAAACATGGGAAGTAGACATTTAGAATTTTGCTTTTTGTAATAAAGTTGGCATGTATTGCTTGTTAACCTTTTAACAAGCAACACATAAACTGCAAAATTCCGTTAGCTTTTATGCACATACACTTAAACAACTCGTAAACAAAGTCATTCAATTTCCCATTTTTCTAGTCTTCCTTTTTCACGCCTTACAATTCCCACCTTAAACTATAGAGTATGCATGAAAATAATATATGGTTACTTGAAAGAGATCATTTCCCTGCTATAGAAGCGACTCTGTATATCATTGATTTGTGTAAACTGACAATTTATACGTGAATATTTGATTACTGTTCGAGGATTGTTTTTTTAGATGCGCCAGTATCTTCTATGGTCCAGATGAATGCAAAATATACCGCCAAAACTTTCGCCAACAGGTAATTCACGTGTTTTGACTAACCTACATTCAATATTCAAACCCCAATTAATATGAAAATGCTTTTTTAAAGTTTTTTGTTTTAATGTTTCCGCTTATATCATCTTTTGTGACTTTTTTAAATAGTCGATCACAAAACACTGTAGTACATGTTTCAATATATTACGACGTTCTTTATTTATACCGTTCAATTTTATTAATGTTATGGCTAGAACAGTGAAATGTCATTGCGCATCGAAGTGTCGTTTCTTTCTGACCGTCGCAACCAAGAACCGTCGTATTTCCCAACCACCGTCTTAGATTTTATTCACAGATTTTATTTCACAGTGATTCAAAAGCTACGAATTATTGTAGCAAGAGTTATAACAAGAAAGTAAAAACTGGACTATCTGAGTGAAGTGTGAATCAGAATAAAGATACTTTCCTCGCATAACATTTCCACAAGCTTATTTTCTATATTAAATAATTGAGACTGAGTTATGAACGAAATATAAGACAACGATTCCCGTTAAATTATGAGCCCCAGTATTTCTTAAGGAGGAGGACTATGATAATTAAAAACTATCACTTCCGGAACACTGCTAGCACTTAATATAGAACGAAAAAAGTCAGCAACGTAATTGTTAAATCCAACTTGCATTTCGAAAGGAATCAACTACGAAACATCCACACCTATGAATGAATTTATCATGCTAAGTAATATGTAAAATAAAAAAAAGATCATAATCACTAACTTAATTCCCTACGTCCAAATGAGTATCGTAAAACTTCAACAATAACTGGAATAAGGTAGAAGCCTGGAGTTTTGCATATTTTTACTAATGGTTTGAGGACACGTCGCCAAATATGATTTTTCAGATAGGGCGTCTCAAAGAGCAATTAAAATTAAAAACCAAACAATGTAAACCCACAACCCACATAATTTGGAGCAACATCCTATAATTCGGTAGGTTTAGCGGCGGTTGGGGGATTTGCAAAATACAGCACCACCAATTAGGCTTCCCTAAATGTATTTCGATTGGCGGTTCTCTTGAACTTGTATGACAGGGTCAATCTTTCGACGATGAGTGTTTGTTTTTTTTGTCAAATACCATTACTTTCTACACTGACAACTACACGTACCCGTCTCAATTTAAAAACAGCGTTTTAAAAAAGCCACCACCCCCTGATCTGCATTTTGTAAATATTGTGTTTTTATACACACACACACACTATATATATATATATATATACATATATATATACATATATATATATAAACTCTCGCATTATATAATAATTCTTATATAATAACTCTTGCATAATTTCTAATTTCGTCGCGTCATTTTTGACGGGATGCTCCTAGCAAAACAATAAAATATAAACGTAATAGAAGTTTGTTAGGTGTCAATGTTAAGTGGGTGCGCCTTTGTTTCGCTTGACTGCTAGACTGTTTAGTCAGCGAATCGTGCTTCCATCATCGCTCCCACTCCCCAGCTCACGCCCCCTCACCCCCCCCCCGCGCAAGGCTTTTTGCTCTTGGGGAGGCAAGCGTCTTCTGAGAATGCCTCGCGCCCGCCTGCCACCGCCGACTCCTTCGGCTTTTTATTCGTTTCCCCTCGTCTGATTCTAGTGGCGAAGTGTGCATTTAGTCCATTCTAAGGAAAACAATTCGACGCACTTCAGGTACTTCAGAAAAGAGGAAGAGGAAGTCATTTGAATTAATTATCTACCATTTGTCTAAACAAATTTATTCTATTTCTGATTCCTGCGTTTTCACGGTTTTCACATTGTATTAAAAGTTATGGGATTGAAACTTATTAATTTCATTTTTTCACATGGTCTTGTATGCACACTGTTGTGAAAAATCTATCACAATACACTTTTATAAACGTGTACACACACATTCTTGAGATTATTCGAATTGTGGTAGGAATAACTCACACCATCGGCATAGCGTCTGTAGTAGCTGGACGTTTCTCAATTAATTGCAGTTTCTGCTTTAGCTTCGGCGACTCGCGGATAACAACGCTTCACACTCATGAAGATATTCTCAAAGAAAAAAAAATTATTTGCTTGGTCTTTGTAGGACAAGGTAGATCAATAGTTTGAAGATAATACGTCATTTACATCAAAGGTTCTGGATTGTTTATGTTTTCTGAATTTCTGATCTAGCCTTGGATAAATACTTTTAATAAACCAGAAAGATAGGACATATATATTGTAGTATACCATAAAAATATCGACGATAAATAAAAATGAAACTTCAGACAAGCAAAAGAAACAAAAGCCAACAAGCAAACGCGGTGACCGCAAACCAGCATTAGTAAAAAGAGGATAACAAATAAGTAAAGGCACAAAAAGAAGTTTTGCTGACAGTTTTCCTTTTTGTTTTCCGGTACGGTATCAATAACTAGGCTCTCAACGTTACGTTGAGGGTCAACTCAGGACTACTCTAGACGCCGTTTAAAATTCCTTCGCTCCTTCGATCGTGAGCTCTCATTGCTGCACTGCGAAAAGTGTGCAACGGAAGCCCCTCGTTCTTCGCGCCGTGCAACGGCGTCCGCCTCTCGCTAACACCGCCCTCGGCTCCAAGATCCACTGTTGCTCAAGCCCCTGCAAACCACTTCGGCGGTGGCGCGGGGAACGTGTGATGCTGATACTGAGCGGCGCGGGAGGAGGAGGCGATGATGAAATGGGAGAAGGAAGTGGTATAGTGCGATTTTTCTATCTCTGCCTCTCAAGCCCCTACGGCCACGATGGAATATCACACGGCATTTCGCGTCTTTCTCCGTCGTACCGCTACAAGTCACATGATTGCAAGCACTGCTTGATACGGTCGCGATCATGCGATATCTGGCGGCACGCCTAAGAACGTCGCGAAATACCGTGACATATTCCATCGTGAAGATGGGCCTTGAGGGGCAAAGTTAGAAAAATCGCAGTATAGTAACAAGGATAAAAAAGATGAAGTAGAGGTGGATGTGGAGAACGGCTCTGGAAGTGATGATGCGGGAGGATAATGATGAGGATGGGGAGGAAGAGGGGCAGATATTTTTCTCCTAGGACTTTTATCCAACTGACAGCCGGTTACCCTTTACGTCCCGATGGGACTCGTTTTCGACTATACATTAGACACTAACAAACTTGCGGGCTCCTCTGATCTGGGGTCAGCAGAACGCGAGACCCTCCGTGACAACACATGCATGAGAGACAAAGGGCAAACAACCATGTTCAAGATGGGACTTTTGCGACCCTTCGGAGCGATGCGCTGAGTCGGTACACGCACTTAACCACCACCACCATCTCGGCAGAGGTGGAGATGACTACGAACAAAGATGCGCAAGAGACTTGTGATAACGGCGAAGGAGAAGGAGGAGGAGGAGGAGTAAGATGAAGGGAAGTACGATGGAGAACAGATGAAAAATACTGGAGAGAGAAGTGGGAAGCTGCGGAGGTGTAGGAGGAGACGAATATTGTAAATGAAAGGAGGTTTAGGAGGCGGTAGCAGAGAAAGAGAATGAGGAGGCGTCATCGACGGTGAAGTAGGCACTGGAGGCGGTAGCAGAGAAAGAGAAGGAAGCTTTGAAGGTAATAGCAGAGAAAGAGCAGGAAGCATTGGAGGCGGTAGCAGAGGAAGAGAATGAGTAGGCGTCATCGACGGTGAAGTAGGCATTGGAGGCGGTAGCAGAGAAAGAGAACTAGGCTTCGAAGGCAGTAGCAGAGAAAGAGAAGACGGCTTTGAAGGCAGTAGCAGAGGAAGAACAGGAGGGATTGGAGGCGGTAGCACAGGAAGAGAATGAGGCTTTGAAGGCAGTAGCAGAGGAAGAGCAGGAGGCATTGGAGGCGGTAGCAGAGGAAGAGAATGAGGAGGCGTCATCGACGGCTAAGGAGACACTGGAAGCGGAGTGGGCGAGGAAGAGGCGGTCCACGATGTGCCGGCGGCCATTCCTGCGGTTCCTGCGGTCGACTTCTCCGGAAAGATGTCACAAAACACCTTCCTCGGGGGCTCCCACACTCGCCAGGTTTCTCCCCGCTTCTCTAATTACGTCGCGGCGGTCGCCGACAGCTGGCGCGTTTCCTCCTCGCATTCGCCTCATTCGTCAACGCTCTTGTTTTGGGAGTTCGCCACTTTTTCTTCCTCCCGATCCGCCCGCAAGAGCGCGTGCTGCCGGCTCGTTCACCGAAACATCTCAACGACGTGCCAACGACGATTCACGAAACTATATTATTTGAGTTTCGAATATGTGGGTGTAAACCATTTATCATCAATAACTTCTCTTCTGTGCATCCTCTTCTCGCGTAAATAACTTTTCCTCTTTTCCTCAAAAGGTATGTATTGACATTGCGTGTCTGAAATAGTACAAGCCATTCTATTACATGAGAATAGTTAAATAAATCAGACGAAGTTTTACTTTTAATAAACTGGTCAGGATGCTTACATTCAGAGTTATAATCCTTCACTGAGGAATCAATTTGACATAACGTTACAGTTAGACTTCTGCAGGTAACGACTTGTTAACACATACATTCTGCTTCGGTGACCATGACGTGAGCTGCGAGATGAATCAAGAAGATCCGTTCCGAATTGATATAAATAAGACTGATGTATTACAATCCGCGTTTTGATAACAATGACAAAAATCTTATAAAAATTATTTTGCCAGAAAAAATATATCTACCAGATCTCTAACCAAATAGCTTTGCCATCTCTCGCTTTTCAGTAATCTTTTATCATCACCCTCAAGTATATATTTACCTTACAAATTCAACACCACTAAAAATATCAAATTATATCTGTAGGAATAGAAACAAAGAATTCCACACAGTGCTAAGCAATTTCAAGAAAATTCTACACAGTGTAAAACCATTCTAAAATAACATCTGACGAAGTATTTGGTCGAAAAGAACGTACGATAGCGGGAATCTGTAAGCGGGGTATCCTCCGAAATTGACAATACCCGAGCTCCGCCTCGGCGATTTTAGCCTCATTACCTGTTGTATCTCCAAAGGACGCGGCGTTCTCTATGCATACTTCCGCCCCAAAAAGTGGCTGTCTCGCTCTGATTCGGTGGCGCCATGTATTCATTAAACTCGCTCCGTGGAGCAACCCGCTACTCGCCCTAGGCACCTGTTGGGCGGCGGAGAGGACGGCGTCGCGGAAAATGGCGGGGGCGGGGAAGATGCTGGAGGCGCGGAAGATGACAGAGGCTGGGAAGGGGAAGATGGCGGGGCGGGGAAGAAGGCAGGGGGAGGGGAAGATGGGTAAGAGGCAAGATGGAGGAAGGGAAGATGGGGACGAGAAAATGGCGGGGGCGGGGAAGATGGCCCGATGGGGAAGATGGCGGGGGAGGGGACGATGGCGGGGAAGGGGAAGATGGCGGTGGCGGGGAAGAGGGCGGTGGAAACAACGGGGGTGCTGTCGCCGCGGCATCCGAGGCGATGGATAGGGTTACGCTGAGTCATTGTTTGCGCCTCAGGTATCACTGGCATTTGATCTGGAAACTCCACTGTCAGAAATGTCATTATATCAAATGCAGAGTCATGTCTTGTAAATGAAACTTAAATGTACCTTGTACATTAAAAATAACTGAATATATTTGTACATTACAGCTTCAATTACAATCAGTGTAGATTTAATGTAGAGGTTCTCCCGATACCCCCGTATCTCATCGTATTGCATATTCATCATCAACAATCCATAAAGATCATTAATGCTTTCCTTGAAGGTATTACCATAAAGTCTTGACTATTGCATCTTAATATACACGAGTACATTAAATTTATGCGTTCTTGATAATTACTTTAATTTCATTATAGTAATACAGAATATTTTCTACAAGTATACCGATGACCGTCTAGGGAAAATATTTACGAAAGGGAATGCAGTATTTCCCTGTTAGTAGAACGAAGTCACAAGCAAAAATGAGGCTGAGGTTAGCTCAGAACCAGCGTAGTCGCTGACCCTGCCGCGGCCCTGATCGGGAGGTCCTAAGATAAAGAGTCCCAACGGAGGTGGATTTTCGAGTGCATGCAGGATCAGTACCCTAACAAACTAGCCTCGGATCGCGCGCGGCCTTTCCTCCCTCTTCCTTGTCCTATCCTCATCCCTTATTTTCACTTACTTACACTTACATTCACAACACTATACTTCAGTTTTTCTTTCTTGGCGCACGGGGAGGTGTCAATAAAATGGTAAATCTCACGGCATTTCGCGTTTATCTCGGTTGTGCCGCTAGGAGTTGCATGATCGCGACTGTACCGAGCAGTGCTGGCAATCATGCTACTCCTAGCGGCTCAACGGAGAACGACGCGAAATACCGTGAGATATTCCATTCTATTGACACACCTCCGTGCGCCAAGAAAGAAAAACCGAAGTATACCAGACATGCCGGGAGACCAGATGAGAGTTAGAGCTTGCCCCTCCGGGGGGAGATACTTGGTTTGGGAAAACCGGGCTAGCCGACGTTACCCTAACCTCCACCTCACCACTAAGTAATCATCATGCCGGGGAGGACCGCCGCCACCTCATGCAATAAAACATACTAACTGGACTAACAGCCACAGCACTTGACGTGTCCGGAAACCAATCAATCTACCAAGCCAAAAAGTTATTCTAATTCATGATCTAATTCATGATCCTAGAATGATTATAAATAGCTTAGATCTCTTACTTAGTCAACAATTATTTCAGTTGCAACTATTATTGCAATTGTTAGAAGAGAAACATAGCAAATATGAAACGTATACATATTAAATTCATAGCTTTCCGTAGTCGTGCAATAAGATCATCGTTCAATTAAGAAACAAAGAACCTGCCTGCTCTTAAAAGCATTCACCCACGACGGAGCGTTTAATTTTTATTACTCTAGTCATTATGATTCTTTGAGAAGTTCCTTGCAGAAAATGAGTTTTCATGGGATGTTTACAAACATTTGTATTCTTGTGTAAGGTAAAATAACAATGCATCACATCATCTACAATCAACATCATTTTAACCGAAAATGTTTTTCGATCATCACATAATTGGCATGGAGTTTAACCCAGCGTTCTCTAGTTTCCATGGTCTTTGACCTGCGAGTGTACTCAGGGCATCCGCTTCCTACAATTTGCGGAAGTGGCAGCGCAGCGGCAAGGGAGGCGGCGCCAGAGGAAGGGGGCACCTCCGCCGCCCCTCACCACTGCTTCCTCCTCCTCCCTCCCCAATGTCATCACTCCACCCCTCTCTCCCTTCGCTGTTCCGCCTCAGCCACCGTCGCCACCGCCAACACCACCGCTGACCCCTGCCCCACGCCTCCGCTACCCCCTCACCCGCTACTACCACCACAACCACCGCCACCACCTCAACCGCCGCCACCACCTCAATCGCCGCGACCACCTCAACCGCCGCCACCACCTCAACCGCCGCCACCACCTTAACTGCCGCCGTTGCCGCCACCTCAACCGCCGCCGCCGCCACCTCAATCGCCGCCACCAACTCAACCACCGCCACCACCTCAACCGCCGCCACCACCTCAACCGCCGCCGTCACCTCAACCGCCGCCGCCACCTCAACCGCCGCCGTCACCTCAACCGCCGCCGCCACCTCAACCGCCGCCACCACCTCTACCGCCGCCACCACCTCAACCACCGCCACCACCTCAACCGCCGACACCACCTCAACCGCCGTCGCCACCTCAACCGCCCCCGCCACCTCAACCACCGCCACCACCTCAACCACCGCCACCACTTCAACCACCGCCACCACCTCAACCACCGCCACCACCTCAACCACCGCCACCACCTCCATCACCGCCACCCCTGCACCGCTACTACCACCGCAAAGACCACCACCTCTCCTACCACCATTACCTCAACCACCGCCTTCTCCCCCGCCAACGCCTCTACCTCCGCCTGTGCGCTGTTCCGCCTCCGCCGCCGGTTGTTTGCCCAGTTGCGGTGCCGGCGCGCCGCCGCCGCCTCGCTCTGAGGCGGAGGCTCTTGGCGAAGGCCGCGACCGGTTCCCGCTGCAGCCCAGCCCAGCCCCGCCGCGCCGATTGGGAGGCCTCTCCCGTCATTTGCTGCCTCTGATCACATAATAACGCGCCGCGGTTCTCATTCCGCGCGCCTGCAGCCTCGCGTTCTTTTTGTGTGGTTTACTAGTGGGGCCTGTTACTTTCTCATGTGACGTTGTGGTTTAGGCCTTTGAGTGTTCGCTCGCCTAGTTCCAGCTTCTGCGATGTGTGCAATGTACATGATGTTGCATTTCAGTATCCTATTTCGTCTTCTTTTATAATTTTTGCTTCGTTTCTATTTCGGTTCTCAATATCGTCACTTGCATGTTCTAAATCGTGGCTGTAAAAACTCAGTTTATTACAAGCCTACGAGTCAAATAAGTGAGTACGTTCTCTACCCCAAAAAATCATGCAAATCTTGTCAATGTACACGTATAGTGCAAATCTGCAGCATTGTCTGTCATTATCGCTTCCATCATTCTGGCTCCATTTCATGTGTTCGTTTATTTCATTAGGGATCCGCACTCGACCATCATGCAATCGACTATCTTGCAATCGAAATCGTTCACCTAGAACACTTCATCCACCATGTCATTTCGCTATTATCTTAAATCGCATCCTACATCTCCCGCCCGAAATTTTGCTTCCGACGATTTGAAGCCCCAGTCTCGGACCCGTCATTCTGGTCCCCACCCATTCCCCATTCGCCGTTTCGTATCTCCCAACGCAAGCATTCCGCCCCTGACAGTGCGCCGCCATTCCGAATTACTTCCGTCCCGACGGTCGATCGTCATCCTCTCCTTGTCATTCCGCCCGCTCCACAGATCCCGACCATTCTGCACCGAGGCGGATTGTCCGCCATGCGTTTCGCCCATCTACCTCCGCCCCGCCCGTTCTCTCTCCCTTATCTTGCTCAGTTATTCCTTCACATTTCGCTCCACCCCGACACGTCTCCTCCCTTATATTCCGTGCTACCTCATTCCACCCCCCGCCGCCCCACCTCAGCCCTCACCGCACCGTCCCACCTTATTCCGCCGTTAGCAGTCCCATGACATTCCGTCCGTCGCCGTCCCACCTCATTCCATCCCTCACCTTCCCACGTCAACCCACCCCTCGCCGTCCCACTTCATTCGATACCTCGCGGACCCACCTCATTCCACCCGTCAGCATCGCACCTCATTCCTCCACTCTCCGTCCCACCCACCCCCGCCCCGCGTCTCACCCGTGGGCGGCGCGTGCCTGTCTGGGCCCTGGCTGCCAAGCGGCGCACGAGACGCCCCTCGTGCGCGAGGCGGGGCGGGGCGGGGCGGGGCGGGGCGGGGCGGGGCGGGAAGCGGCGCCAGGGCCCGTTACGTCCTCGCTCGGGAGCCGTCGCGTCGTGCGCCGCAGCCGCCGCTAACGAGTTGGCGGCTGCGAAGAAGAGTCTTTGCAGGCGCTGCACCCCCTCGCTAATTGTGGCCGTACTTGAAAGCTCCGAAACAGGTTATCGTGACGATCAAATACCCACTAGTTAAAATTGCTTGTATTAAATGAAGTTTTATTGCCAAGCATGAAACCGGGAGAGATGGCACAGGGCATTGTCACTGCAACGTCTCTTACTGGAGGTCCTAGGGCTCGAGTTCCGACGGCGGCAGGATTTTTGACACTAACTAAATAGCTAGGTGAAATTCAGTTGCGGTCCGGAGAAAAATTCTACTGGTCGGCTGTTCTCATCGGTAGTTTTTTGTGGTTTCTCCAATCATTACCAGATGAATGCCGGAGCAGTGCTCTAATAAACGGGCCACGGATCGCGTACAACCTTTCCTTCCCCGTCTTTTTCCTAACCTCTCCCCATACTTTGACTGTTCAGTTACGAGTCTGAAAATTGAGGACATAGTGAACCTGGAGGTATGGAGTTCAAAAGTCGGGTTCAGGCGATGAATTCTGGATCGCTATTAAAATCCATGGGTACCGGATACAGTCGCTCGAAACCACCTGCTCTGATCGTGAGTTTTCGAGGTTTCCACAAATCAATTCCAGGCGGATGTTAGAGCAGTACCTTAACAATGGGCTAAGGACCGGTCGCAATACTTCTCCGCCAACCGGTTCCTGCTCCCATTACAGCAGAAGGGGGAAGTGTTGAACAGATCGCCGTAAGATATTGCCGAATCGACTTTTCAGCTAAATTTCATTCATCATTATAAACTCACGAATAACTTCCAACCGTACGAATTAAGAACAGTAAAATTATAAATACTCCACAGACAAGCACGTAATGATGAAATTCTCTCAATACCATGGTGTATGTCCTATTGAAACCTCGAGGTGTTTCATTTTCCCACGGGTCATTTCACAACTGCGGATGACTCGAATCCGACATTCTTCGAAATTCCCAACGGCGGCCATTCTTAACGGAGAGAAGTCATAAACATATTCACTAATAAAATCAAGTTCTGACTAAGAAAAACAACATTACTCGTATAAGTTGGATTACAATGTGCTCAGTTTTATTATTATAAATAGCTGAACCGAAGTTAATTTAATTTCTGGCGTTCAAGATGATTTTGTCTTGATACAATACTGGTCTGCAGCCAATCAACTGTCTTACTCCATGTTTGCTAAAGGAATATAGAAGAAAATGCCCAACTATCAAACGCATTGTAACATGATATAAATTACTCACTACTTTACATGCCAGTCGAATTTCCGACCAAAGCAAGTAAGTTAAAGGAATGAAGCAAGATATATGAGCCTAATGATGTAGGAGGTTAAACCGTTGAGCAGCGAGAAATATTAAAAACACAAAGCAGTTTTCAGAAAAATTATGTCAATCTCAAAAATAATTCAGTATTAGTTTTTATTGCAGGAGTATCATTAAAATACATGTTTAACGCTCTCAAAAATTCTTTGAAAAGAAGGTATGTTTATTTTATAATAATATTCCGAGATTTTAAATGACCTTTGAAGAGTGGCACAAATCGGGAAAGACTGAAAACACATATACAACTAGCGCTGAACGCAAAACTCAGATTTCCCGCAGACTCAGATATTTGGCAACTCTATACGGTACTTCCCGGCAATAGGGAACTAGGACCAGCTACCTCCCCATGGGAAGGAGCTACTCGAGGCGAGGGATTCGCTGCTAATCCGCCGTGACCAGTCCGCGCCACACTCGCAAACTGGTCTTCCCAAGTGGTTGGTGTATTTCTGGACGTAGCTGTGCTACCACAGAGGTCACGGATGTTTCCTCGGGGCAGGTTTTATGCCGTTCCACAAATAGAGACGAGTTTGCTCCAGCACGTGGAAGCGGGATTCAGTCGAATATGAGCGACGGAGGGAAAAGGTAACGTTACGAGTGGAAATGAAGGAATGTTTGAATAAGGAAGTGGGAAAGCGAACTCATATCTGCTTCTGCACGTGCGATTTGGAGTCTTGTGTTAAAGAAAGGCAGTGTGTCGTGAGGTCGTGAGTGTTCTGTGAAGTGCGTTGTCAGTTAAGAGAAATGCAAAGGATTGCTCTGAGGTGCTTGTGAAAGCTCATCATGGCTGCAGCTCGCAAGCCTTCTTTTTCGAGGAACAGATGAGTCTGTCAGACGCGTCTTGAGAGATGTACAGCGCGATGAAAAGTAAGGCGACTTTCAAATGAAGGCCCGACTCACCAGTCTACTGTAGTCTCATCTTGATCTACAGGATATCGTCCAATAAAGGAAATATCGCGTATTTGTGCTGAATACAAATGTATTATTGCGATTCTTTGCACGTTAAAGAGTTTTTGTTGACTTTCTACCCGTCGCATTATTAATTGTCACATTATTTTATTCAATTACTTGTTGAATACTTCAATGTACTGTCGGACAAATTACATGTGTGGCCCTTGAATGAGATGGAATTTATTCAACGTTCAGAGAGATTATTCTATTATACCACTTTGTGGAGCAACAATCAAACAAATTGTAGATACACTATATATATTTGAAACATTAAAATTTAGTTTAAATGAAATTCTTAATAAATTTCAAATTTTTCGAATGCACACCAAAGATATTCTGAATCAAAGAATATTACTCTCTTTAAAATAATGGCGAAACTAGAATTGTCACACCAAAAATGTTAAATACTGCAACATGAAATATTCACAACGCATTACATTTTGTCTTGGAGTACATACGTTTAGATCTGATGCTTTTCATTTGAATCCTTCACGTTTCAAATACTTGGAGATATTATTTTGAATGAGGTATTAATCGTTAATTTAATTCTTTCAACAAATATTTGTTTCACTGACTCCTTGATTACATCGTGTTTCCGGGTGCGTCAACTACTATCGTCATTAGTCCCGTAAGTGTCCATATATTTATCACGGGAAGTAACTGTGCTTTTCCCCGATGGAGGTGAGATCCAGGGCTAATCTATACGTAGGCTTGCGAAGATTTCTCCTTCCAGGTATCTGCCACGTATCTCTGGGCATCGCTCCGTCCGAGTCAACTCTAAGCTCGAGACTGGTCTCCTGACATATGTGGCAGTGTAGTCATGCAAGTGTGTGCAAGTAAAGGGTGATGATTGGACAAGAAATAGGAAGAAAAGATCGCGCCCCGAAACGGTCGGTGCCCCGTATCTCACGCTGCGCTCCAGCATTCTCCAGGTGCTGATCGGAGAAATCACGGAAAACTACCAATCAGAGCATCCGGCTGCAAGAATGCTCCTCCAAAAAGGTGCTGAATTCGACCCAGCTCAAAAATCCTGCCACCGTCGGGACTCGAATCTTAGGACCGCACGTTCAGAGGCACTGCAGTGACATCAGTTCATGCCCTGAACCACCTCAGCTTCTTTATTTAAACCACCCCTTGCTACATTACGTCATCCCGTGCCGTGCCACGCAGCGGCGCACGAGCCACATTGTGCCACGCCATTCCTCTCCCCGCCACGCCGTCCCACCCGCGTGGCTTCCAGCGCGGAGCCTCCGTGACCTCCTTAGGCCGCCGCCGCCGCAGAGTTGCGGTGTGCATTTCCCACTGTGTTTCGTGCCAGCGCCGAAACCAAGGTCGCTACAAGGATATCACAAAGGGCAATGAACCGTGGAATACAGCACGCACTAATCTTGTATGTGGGACCCGGCGCGCGAGACCTGGATAAAAAAAAATTTACAGGCCGTGTTCAATATTGCGGCTACTGCAGAGTTGTTGTATCATTCGCTGTGAATAGCTACCTGACTTATAAACTAATTTTATGGGTATGGCGAGGTTCAACACAAAAGGATGTGTGGTATTTACGACACTCATGCCTCCATGAACCGTAATGGCAATGTTAATCTAGTCCAGAATTTTTTCAGATGGTATTACATTAAATTTCCCTATCTTATATGATTATCACAGTAGTAATAATTACAGAAACGTATGATCAATAAAAATATAATCTACACATCCTGTGTTTCTTTCTTGAATATGATAATATCTCTTTAAAAGTTTAGTATTTCATTCCATTAAATGAAAACACTTCTGTGGTTACGGGGTAAACGTTCTTGAGTAAAAATCTCAGTTTGGAGAAAACAAGGGTTAGATTCTTGAGTCACCGCTTGTCCCTATGCTAAACACTATTTCTTAATGTGTCTTTCTCGTTAAGGAGGCAACATTTGAATTCGGTCGTTTTACTAAAATATAATATAGATACTTAACTTTTAGTTTCAGTATTTAACCCAATTTTGCCAAAAATTGACTTAAGAACTTTTATCCCGTGGCCATAGACTTAATAGACTATTTTTTTAAAGTATAATTATTTGTTTCAATCAGAAATCATGCACAGAATGTTCTGAATGTTCTGGGAGACAAAGGAACTTAAATGAACAACTCTATTGTCCAGTTTTAATTTTTCAAGAGATATAATAATAAACACGTTCAACTAATAAACTGTACTTTAATACTTATTTCAATTTTTTAAATATTTTATGCTATTTACAATATTACTTTCTTTACAAAACCTGAATGTTGTGGACTTCCATCGAGTATCGTGTTCAAATCGTAGTCAACCGTTGCGGAATCTGTGGAGAACACAAGTTGATCTTTCAATCAAGAAAGACAATACCCTGCTCTAAAAGTTTATCTTAATTATTTCGGCTGTACGCTTAAGTTTAATTAGCACACACATGATGACTCCTTTGTAAACTACTTTATTAACACAAATGTTGTAATGCTCTTTATAGTACTCTTCCTTTCAGAACGTTATTTGAGCAGTGAAGATTCATTTATATTTCAATTACCGCGTTCAATATACATTGTACACTTTATCGAGTGAGTGCCCATAATAATTACATTTAAGAAATTTTACAGGCCAAAAATAGATTGGTTGGGTTTGGCTCCATACAATATCGTTGACAGGTTTGAAGTTGGGACGATTAAATTTTCAAAGCCCCCATACCCCGCACTTCGAGTAACGGGGTAAAGGAACGTTTACGAAATTGCTCCTGCCACCGCCCCCTATCACCCCGTCTGCGTCCTCGCTCAATGTCCCCGACGTCCCAGCCGACCTCGCCGTCTTCCTCGCCTCTGCCCCTCTCACAGTCTGCAACGCATTCTGCCCCGCCCTTTGTAGCGTTACTCTACGCTTTTGGCGCCATCCCCAACCAGGTATCCGGGGCACCGCCCCAGCCCGGACAAACTCTAAGCTCCTGATATGTCTTCCGCATGTATGAGAGTGTAGTCGATCAGAGCAACCGGTCGCTAGAACTCTCCTCCACACAGCGACTGAATTCGACCTAGCTACCTTGCTAGGGTGGAGAATCCTGGCACCATCGAGTCTCCAACCTAGGACCTCCCGGTGCGCACAGCAGTGACATCAGTTGATGCCCTGAGCCACCTCTTCCGGTCTCATATATTGGTTCTGTTGCAGGATATTATCAAATAAGTGTGCTTTTTTTAAGTAGAAGTTTCTTTCGAATTTGCGATTCCGACGTCATTAAAAGACACAACCGATTTTTCCAAACACTCACCTCTTCGTTCCGCCAACAAGAATTGCTTGGAACTCGACAAGTTCTCGGTAATAATCTAGCAAGCAAAAAACTTGCCGGTGCGGGCTCTAAAAGAACGAAGAAGACTAGTACTTTCTGTGCTACAGGAACCTTCTCGTCCTTTATACCTCCGGAATGTATATTCACGAATGTACCACAAGGTGATGTCTAAACAATTAAACTTCTCTCGTCGCAATTTGCGAAGAAGCGGAAGACAATTATTTGCTTGGTCAACGAACCGTGTAGGATCTACAAATGTTTGCAGACAGACAGTCGGCCAGGTGGGGAGGCGGAGAGAATTTTTCTCCAACCACTTAGTCGGCGTCAAGGATCTCCCAAACACGTAACTAATTTGCAATCTCCTGATCGAATTCTTGCACTCTTACTGTACATTGTATTGTCATTGATGAATCAATAATATCCCTTCATTGTATTGGAATTCAACAAAAATTGCCATAATTAAATTATTATAAGATTTCTTTTTGGTAGTGAATTCTGCGTGTTTCTATTAATTTTAGGCTTAATGCTTCAATAATTGTATACATACGAAATCATTCAGTGATTGAACTTAATTTATTTATGGTTCAAAAATTGTTTTTCGAACAATTTAGTATTTTATGAAGCTATCTTGTATAAAATACATAGAACAATAGAGGTAATAAGAGATGACATTAGGTTGCTAATTGCCTTATATGGATGAATTAAGTCAGCGCTAAAGATGGGATTTGTACCTACAGCATTTTTCGTCAATTCAAATTGTGTAGCAACGGATCAAAATATATAAACTCCACAACTCATGTGTTCCACCGAACTCTTAATATATTTTAAATATTCTGGGCCACAACCAAAGATGAACACCGATTCAAATAATATTTAATTAATTTAAATAATGCGGAAAATATATTAAATATCACACCAAACATATATTAAATTCGATGATGAGGCCCCTTCAAAATGCATTAAGGTTTGCCTTCCAGTTAATACTTAATGAACTGTATATCCCCAAGGAACACTTACTAGAAACATGTACGCAATATTGCTGGATTTTCAACACCAACTAAGCTGGATCGGATGACATTTTTGCCATGGGTGAGCATTCTAGAGGTAACGATCGTTTTCGTGTTTTTCTGCAACCAACTCCACATTGATACTTGAGAAGTACAATTTATAACGGCGATGAACCCCGACCCATCATGGCATCCCCCTCACCAATACGACCCATACCTCAATGATATCGAAATACTCATAACTGCAGGAACTCACGCCAGACAACGATCTGCCCTGAACTGTAGCACCATCGACAAGAAGTGGAGGGGGGGCAAACGAATAGTGGATGGCTAAAGTCACCCGCTGAGGACTCGAGTGGGTCAGAACCATCATGGAATATATTTCGACTAAGCCCCCGCCCGACCAAAGGCCATGTGATCTCGAGGTCGTCGTCGTCGTCGTTGTCGTCGTTGTCGTCGTTGTCGTCGCCGTCGTCGCTGCCGCCGCCGCCAGCAGCAGCACATTGGCCACTGCACCGCCGAACCGCCACCTAATCCGCCGATGACTCTGTCCCCGCCGTCACTAATGCCGCCACTCCCATTGCCCCATAGGTGCCGCCTCTGCCGCCATCAAATTCATCGACATATTAATTCCATCAATGGCATCGCCTTTGCCTTCGCCTTCGCCATCGCCACCGCCATCGCCACCGCCATCGCCATCGCCATCGCCATCGCCATCGCAACAGCCACAGCCATCGCCACCGTCGTCGTCAGCGCCATTGCTACCGCTACTGCCACTGCCACCAATGCCAACGTCCCCTTCCGCTGCTGCCGCCGCCGGCGGCGGCGGCGCCTCCACATACGCCACCGACGCCGTCCCTGCCGCCGCCTTCTCTACGAGAGTAGTCCCAGCAGTGACAAGGCTTCCCGCGTGCCTCTTGGCGACCGTTAGAGGCGGCCGATGGGAGGGCGGCGGGGGGAGGGAAGGGGCGAGGGGGCGGACGGCGCTGTACACGAGCTCTCGAGGGCTCCGCGGCTGCGGACGTGCCCGTCGCGGCGCGGAATATGGGACGCGGCTGCTCAGCACCACCTCTTCTCTCGCTGCTCTTCACCGGCGCAGACAAGAGCCTTGTGGGTCGCCGCAACAGTGGATGGAGTCAATGGACAATGCGACGCCATCTGGCGCCAGGAGAGGAGGGGGAAAGATTGAACAGGAAAACGAAAAGGAGAGAAGTGGAGAAAGTAAGGGGAGGCCGTGATGAGTTGTTAAAAAAATTCGCAAAAGTACCATCCCGGTGGCTAAACCTGACGGTTTGGCAAATATACAATAATTTAATGTGAATAGATGGAATTTAGAATAAAACTAATTGGTTTATTTACCTCTGAGTTCAAGAGATTTGTTGATCTTCTTTCAGTTATTTTGTTTAAATGGTAAAAGTGGTATCTGTGGAGCATTTATTTTGACCTGATGTGAGGTGAATAAAGATTTTGTAAAATACTGTATTTTTCGCGTGTTCGGAAACACAAATACCTAATCGAATAAGTCACTTCAGTAGAGCTTTATTTTCCTTAACAAACTGTGACTTCCAGTAAAGTTTAGTAGCATAGACGCTCCGTGTCCCGTCCATTGCCATTCTGATTGCCTGTGAATGTGACAGGTACGCGCAATAAAAAGGGACGCTGAATCTCTGTCCTCGCCTCCCTCTCCTCTTTCTAACAAGCCCGCAGCCCTCCACCTCTCTCAGGACCACACCTTCAGAACTTCCCTCGCTCAGCCCTAGTCCTTCACCATCAATCGTGGCTCCATACACCGTCGCCCTTGCAGCTCCACTCACATACCAGGCCCGCCGTCGTCGCCTACGTGCTCGCTCAGCGCCGACCTCTCCTGTTCTCCGCGCTTCAGTGCTTTGCGGCTGAGGGCAGATAGCGATTTTCCGCGAAAGCCGACTGAAATAAATATGATCTAGCTCTCCGCCTTCTTCTATGAAACAATATGCTGTAACAATACAGAACGTTCTGCAAAAAAACCGCGCAATAGGCGATGCCGCCGCAAAATTCCCGATAACCATTAGCAGACTGTGCTGCCCTTCTGCGAACTTGCCGCCGCCGCCGCCGCCGCCGCCGCCGGAGCCGCATCACCAGTGGCGGCGTCTCTTCCGCGCGTGTCCAGCGACTGCCGGTCCGCCCGCGCCGCGCCGCGGCGGCGGCGGCGGCTGCAACAGGCGAGAGGGCGACTCCCGTTAGAGCGCCGGGATCCGGGTTCGAGCCTCGAGCGGCCCCTCCTTCGCCCTCGCCCCCGCCTCCGCCCCCGCCGCCCCCTCGCGGATGCAGCGCCTGGCCGGGGCCCTGCCACCGCCCGCCGCCGCCGCTTCGTTGTCCGCGGCGCGGCGGGGCGTGGAGCGAGCGAGGCGGGCCGCGGGGCGGGCGGGAGGTCAGCCAAGTGGGCCGGGGCCCGCGGCGACGCTCCCGCTCCGCTCCCGGGAACTGGGCCGCCGACACGGATTCCGACCCCGCCGGCAAATATTGTGCCTCAGCCCCGCCCCCCGCCACTCCACGCCGCCCCGCGCCACCCCGCGCCGCCCCGCGCCGCCCCGCGCCGCCCCGCGCCGCCCCGCGCCGCCCCGCGCCGCCCCGCGCCGCCCCGCGCCGCCCCGCGCCGCCCCGCGCCGCCCCGCGCCGTCCCGCGCCGTCCCGCGCCGCCCCACGCCACCCCGCTCCGCCCCGCGCTGCCCCACACCGCCCCGCGCTGCCCCGCCCCGCCCCGCGCTGCCCCGCTCCGCCCCGCGCTGCCCCGCGCCGCCATCCGTCTCTGCTCTGCCGCCGCCGCACCGGATGTCCGCGCTCGCGCCTTCCTGGCACTTCCTTTTCGCTCCTCAGTCGCCTGTCCGTTGATTCAGCTTCCCCTGTGTTCACGTATGTTCGCCGGCCTGTCTCGTGAACTGGACTGGCCAAAAACACAGCCTGGTATGAAAATGTATAACGAAGGACGACCATACAAAAACCTGTCATCTAGTAAGTATTATCTCAGCGAACCTAAATATGACTACAGAGTATTCGCCAACTAGAGAAACAGTTTCGGTGTTTTTAAATAAAATAATTAAAGCTAACAACATTTTACTCATCTTGGTAAGTGAAATCGTTACAGTTTGAGCGTTCTGCCTACATCCGAATTGTCGCAGGTTTGAGCCCCACTTTCCGCGTTTCTGCGTGGTCATTCATCGTTCATTAACATACCCGTAAATCATAATTCATGTCAATAGATTACGATCGTATAATAGTGGATGGCATGTGCGATTAGAATATAAGAAAATTACTAACTCTAATTGCACATGCATTCAGAATGTGAAGATATTTCATGGCCCAAAATGAAAGAGATGTGTTGTTTTCTGTGTATCTTTCTCATAGTGATAGCTTCGTTGAAGTGATCGGGCTCCCCGGTCTGCAGTTCCTATGCGTAGCACGTAATCCACCTTCTCTCAGGTAATCGCTCGTGAATGCACCGCATTCGTGAAGTGGGGCCTTGCGAGCGCATGCGCAAACCTCGCTCTCCCCCCCCCCCGTTGAACGCATTTCGCTTGAGCGGACGCTGCCAAATTCCGCTAGCAACTCGACGTGCGTTCCATCTTCTAGTACCGCGCATTTCATCCGAATTTTCTTGTTTGAAAAGTACAGATACCTATTTCTTACTAGTGTAAATGAACGTGATGAAAACATTCAACACATAAATTATTACTTATTCTGTGTAAGGCATGTGCAGTGCTGAGACTGGGACATATTTCCCAGCACGGACACACTGAATGAACTTTTAGAGATGAATCCTATGGTGTAATCTTCTCGTGTCGTTCGAGTTTAATGCATTCTCCAGTATGTATGATTAAGGAGACCGTTTTTGAAGATACAAACATTTGAAATGCATGTCCAATGAGGAACTCAAAGCTCCTTCAAGCTGCGGAGTATTCGCAATTGGCGTTTCTAATTAATCCTTAACGCCCTCAAGCAAATGGAAGAAAGCTCCTTGAAACCATCAAAAGGCTTAGTGGAATGTTTCATTTAAGCTTCAGCAGATTTGTTGTAAATTGAAACAATAAATAATAAAATTCAAAGAACCTCAACCGCAGCTGTCTGGCAGAAGTGTCCGCTTCTTTTAATAACAAACGCTCGCATTCGAGACGTTGCAACCAATTAAGCGGGCTGTGCTTTTGTTCCAACAGGCCGTAAAGATTGCGGCTAGACACTTCATTACGGAAACGGACAGCCACCTTCAACGAGACGAAGAGGACGTCATTCTCCGCTCACGAGAATAGTCTCTACCGTCACGCTACAACTCTGCCGTCGCCGATGGGCGGTCTCTGCGAGAAAGGAAGAACAGGCACTTCCTACTGAACGTGGTCTTCGCCCACGACGAAAATTACTGAAGTTCCCGCGAGGTCGTTCTGCTCCCAACGGGACAAGCTACTTCAGATCGAACCCGCCACCGCGCGGCTGCACCCGGCCCGGAGTGCTCGTGCGAAGGTGAGGGAGAGAGGTGAATCACTTCATTGAAGATGGCGAGCTGTTTGAGCGTCACATCTAGGGAAGGTAAAAATCCTCGATGTTTTTGTAACATCGATATTTTTGAGCAAAACCATCGATATTATAACATCTATGTTTATCTTTCTATATTTTCTTCAGATCGAAACATTTGTTCAGAAACATCGATGTTTTCAAAAAAATTCTCATGATATAATTTCCAGTATCTAATTTTTTGTGGGTTGCTGGCAATCAACAGCCATTCACTATTGTCACACGGTCACTGTTGTCGATCCCCAGAAGGCATTCGCACCCTCTCTCCAGGGTTATTAACCTTTTTTAATATATTTTTGTACGAGGTAATATCATTACACTGCATTTCGAACCTAGCCTACATAGGACATTGATTAGAAAATTAAGATAAGAATCAAATTTAAGGCAGAATATCCTTTAAACTAATATTTACGTGTTATGTATCACATTAGAACCAGGACAATGTACTTCGAAATGTTTCATCGTATTTAAAACATCGATGTTTTTGGTCGATGTTTCCATCTACATCGAAAACATTTTGGTAATGTATCGAAGAATCGATTTATCGATGCTTTGCTAAAATTTGCCATCACTACGCGAGGCTGCCCCGGGCCCCCAGTGCTCGTGAGGATGAAGTGTGAGGATGAGAGATGATTGACTCGATTGAAGCTGGTGAGCTATGCCTGAGTCACTTTGGAGTCTTAAGCCATCTTGATTCAGACAAGTGGATTTATCACCGTGATCAAAAAAAGGCGAATTATTTGCCTCTCGATAAATTATAAACGAATACAAATACAAGGCATCGTCTTTATCAAACTTCCATATATATGGATGGCAGATGTGGATGTATAGCCCATCGAAGGCCGCTCATCTTAAACATAATAACGTTCGAAAGGCGTTGCCTTGGATTTGTATTTGTGCAAGAAGGATAATCGAAACATCGAAGACTTTATCCTCTAACAGTCGTGAATAAACTGGGAGGAGGGGTGGGCAACGATGGACTCCAGAGTTGTTTCTTCCCTCCAACTTTGTTTTGACAACGTTTCTAATGTTTCATCTTTAGGGCCTTTTATTATTAGAAACTTTGTGGGCCGTCACTGATAGTTTCCTCTTTCAACGTTTATCAACGAACTGCTTTTTGGGAGTCGTAATGCGTTTTGGCATTTTACGGTGTTATACACAAATGAAACTTTCCGGCACGGGAACATTTACAAGAACAACCCTACATGTAGTCTGTGAAATACTTTATAATCGCCTATCTCGATAAGCTTCCGTAACCACATCCGACATTGTGTGGGAGGTCGGAAGTCGCATATTGTATATATGGTAAGAAGGCAGTTTCCAAGGTAGATATTCCGCCTTTTAAAAATCAACGGAACTCGACCTGAACCCAACTCGCTAGCTTTTAGCTCAAATGTTGTTTGATGACAAGTGAGATTAAGTCAACGAAGCTTCTCAACTACTAAACCGGCTTAGGTGCCTCAGGGCATCGATTGATGTCATTGCTGTGACTCTAATGGGGATGTGCTAGGGTTCCAGTCCGACGGTGGCAGGATTTTCGACTCTAGTTGCACAGCTAAATCGAATTCAGTCGTCTGGAGGACAATAATTGTAGCTGGAACTTTTAGAGGAGTCATCTAGAAGGAACACATCTAGGAGTTTTCTGTAGTTTCGCCAATCAACACCAGGAGATTGCTGGAGCATTCAACCCTTAATAAAAAGGCCACGGATCGCACGCGATTTTTCCTTCCTCTTCCTTGTCCTCTCCTCATCCCTTACTTGCACAAGCACTTACATGCACTACACTATCAGACATGTCGAGAGACCTGTAGGAATCTTAGAGCTTGACCCGGCTGGGGCGGTGAGATACCTCGCAGGAGAGATACCTAGTTGTGGAGAAACGCTGCAAGCGGACAGGTAGATCGGCGCCGGATCTCGCCATCCATCGGAGGAAGATCACCGCCACCTCCCGCGATAGAAACGTGCACTACACATCCGGAACTAATGACTTCAGCAGTTGACGCGTCCGGAATCACCAATCAATCAACGAGCGCGACAACCACGAGCGCGCGCGACACAATAAAATTAATCCGGTCACTAAAGGTCAGGTACACTTCGATTTTTCTATAGTGGTCGATGACATTAGGTCATTATTACACCTCCTGCGTTATAGAAATAAATATTTTTAACAGTAGTAAGCACATTTATGAGTACCAGAAGCCCCGTTGAGAAGGATGTTTGCGAATTAATTAAAAATATTTATTTTACAAGGCAGAAGGCGTAACAATGACCTAATGTCATCGGCCACTACAGAAAAATCGAAGTATATAAGATAAGGTACGATAAATTTATTTAAAGTGCAATTGAGTATAACCCTGTGGCAGCTAATTACAAAAACATATAAAAAACACAGTCTCCGGTAGCATATAATGCTAATAATAGTAATAATAATAATAATAATAATAATACGTAATAATGAGGTAATATAAGTAACAAATTATATAATAATTATAGTAATAATAATAATAAAAATAATGGCAAATAATGATAATATAAAAACCGACTGAATCATTAAATATTAAACTACATTAAGAGAAAAAAAAGACATCTATAGTCTAATTCTGCAGCTGAATGTTTATACAATTAGGATCAGAGTTCATATGCAACAATTCGCCCACCGAAGGCCACCCTCACCGGGCAATACGGATGTGACGAGTCGCTGTGTTTGCACGCGAATCGTGGCCACTGGCATCTGGTCACTCCCGGATGCGCGGCCGTGCCACTTCCCTTCCCGCGGCCGCGGCCCTGCTTCCGCCAGCCCCGGCCACTGCTGTTTCTCACGAGTCCCCGCCCCACCCCACCCCACCCCCGAAAGAAAAGGAAAAAGGGTTTCGTTTCTCCCGACGCCCCGCGCCAAGTCATGTCCTTCCGCAGGGCACTGCGATATCCGCGCATCCCAGGGCCCACTTCAAGGCTCCCTTCACGAGTTCCGCATGACTTACTTCTCGAGTAAATATTACACAATCAGCGGTGTATTACGCAGCACTTGTCGCTCGGAAGAGTACGAATCTTTGTGTTTACTCTCCCACCCTGCCTCGAGGAAGTTTCTCGCGGGGAATTCGGAGTGTAATGCTCGTCTGCGTTTTTTCCCCTTGGGGAGATGACAGGTCTTTTCAAATTCTGGAAACAGGGATCTCGTTTCCATGGGATTTGGATGGCAATGAAAGTGCAAGGTGAACATTTTTTCGACCCCTCTTCTCGTTGAAAGGAGGAAACAAGGCGAAAATTGAAGACTGTGTTGATAACATTACAAGTAAAGCAGAAAAATCTCTTCTTTTTAACTGTAGACAAGATTATAAAACACGGCTTTGGTCTCTAGTAAATTATTTGCTTTGATTTGTAAAACATCATGAATATAAATTGCTGATGAAACATAATTATAGATAATGCAATCTCTGTGACAACATAAACATTATTTCGGAGGATTTGGAAAGTTGTGGGAAAATACTGCATGTTTATGAAAATAATCATAGAATGTATAGCGAACAGTGTGGTGAGATTAGTTTGACAACTGATTTGTTTAACTTGATTATATGCTCCAAGAATCGTTCAATACAACAAGCTGTTTATTGAAGTTATTTGAACTGCCTTATTTTGACATTTACTAAGACAATATTACACTACATCAACAGATTCAGAAATGTAGGTTAACACTGAATGCTCCGCTTTGACTTATTCGGAATACAAATAACATGGTACTGTGAAGGAAACAACAGGTGGAACGTCCAATGCAGAAGTCGCCTCAATGCATTCCAAGTGAAATTGCTCCTGAGGAGGAACTTCCTGTGCACGGCGCTGGCCTGCTGCCCGCTCACCCGCACCTACTTGACATGGTTCGATTGAGTCGCTGACCTCGTCGTCTTTGTATTCAAGACGCGCTCTGCTCTGGATTAGTCATCTTTTCTTGCATCATCCATTACAACCGCTGACCACGTCAGGGTTCTCGCTTTCATCTGTGCACTTCCTTGATGGGTTTTTACACCGCGGATGGGCACCACGTGGAATCGGAGAGTTTCACATTGCCTATGATTGGAGTGACTCTTAGCAAGACAGTTCAAACCTGTAATAGCGATATTTTATTTGAAATTCCTGTTAATCTGGCTTGAATATAATATCATATAATTATAATGAATTATTTTCGTACTTGTGTTCTATTTTGTTGTGAGTAGATATTCGCAAATAATATTACATTCTTTTTTTGAGTTATTAGTGATGAATTACTTGCCACAATCTAAAGTTAATTAAAAACATTGGTTGCGTGAGCTCTGAGACACATGCGTTACTACCAGTACATAGTCATAAATCATTGGATTCTTCGAAGAAACGCCCAGTTACCACTCCGCTTAATGAAATCTAAACGATAGTTTCCTTTTGAGTACTCGACCGGTATGATCTTCGCTCTCACCACAGCAGTTCTGTCGACCAGATTTCTTAGAGTACAATCACATTTTGTGTTTAGTTTTTTTAATTTCATATTACACGTATTTGTGAATTGTGATGTCGAAAACAAAATGAAATTGTGGAAACACGATTTTCCCGGAGCTTCGAATTTGAGCAGTTGCCCTCAATGTGAGGGGCAGTGCAGACTGTGGTCCGGGCACACGTCTCAATATTTTGGGCCACGTGGCGGCGGTGGTGCGAGAACCCGGCGCGGTACTGTTAGGCGCTGCGTCTATTGAGTCCACGTAGATCACGCAACTCGAAAAAAAACGCGGCGGCGGCGCCGCCGCGCTGTCGAAGCGACAGCGAACTCCACCGCCAACATTGCCATCGCCGCCGCCGCTGCCGCTTCCACTTGCCTCTCCCCTTACACACACACACACACACACACACACACTGCTGTCGTCGCCGTCGTCGTCGCCGTCGTCGTCGCCGTCGTCGTCGCCGTCGTCGTCGTCGCCGTCGTCGTCGCCGTCGTCGTCGTCGCCGTCGTCGTCGCCGTCGTCGTCGTCGCCGTCGTCGTCGCCGTCGTCGTCGCCGTCGTCGTCGCCGTCGTCGTCGCCGTCGTCGTCGCCGTCGTCGTCGCCGTCGTCGTCGTCGTCGCCGTCGTCGTCGCCGTCGTCGTCGCCGTCGTCGTCGCCGTCGTCGTCGTCGCCGTCGTCGTCGCCGTCGTCGTCGCCGTCGCCGTCACCGTCGCCGTCGTCGTCGTCGCCGTCGTCGTCGCCGTCGTCGTCGCCGTCGTCGTCGTCGCCGTCGTCGTCGCCGTCGTCGTCGCCGTCGTCGTCGTCGCCGTCGTCGCCGTCGTCGTCGCCGTCGCCGTCACCGTCGCCGTCGTCGTCGTCGCCGTCGTCGTCGCCGTCGTCGTCGCCGTCGTCGTCGTCGCCGTCGTCGTCGCCGTCGTCGTCGCCGTCGTCGTCGCCGTCGTCGTCGCCGTCGTCGTCGCCGTCGTCGTCGCCGTCGTCGTCGCCGTCGTCGTCGCCGTCGTCGTCGTCGTCGCCGTCGTCGTCGCCGTCGTCGCCGTTGTCACCTTCGCCTTCGCCTTCGCCATCGCCTTCGCCTTCGCCATCGCCTTCGCCTTCGCCACCGCCACGGCCATCGCCACCTCCACTGTCATCGTCACCATCTTTGCCTGTGCTATCGCCACCGCCATCCTCACTACCATCGCCATCGCCCCTACCATCTCCACTATCTTAGCCTCTGCCACCGCCGCGTGTAACGGGTGCCGCCGCGACCTATCGATGCCACGCCGTTCGCGCACGCTTTGGACTCGCAGCTTCCGCCCGACTTGTGTGTGGTACATCGAGCTTGCCGCCCCTTCCACTCCCAGGGTCACACGTTTACCCGGAATAGGTCGAGCTTTAATCGCTGTTGTAATTCGTGCTGGCCAGAGAGCAAAAAAAAAGCTTCTAAGAAAAGCCTTCAGCTTCCGCCAAAGTTGTGCGCGGAAAATCACACCGCCCAATCTCCTCCTACGCATTGTCGTTTTACACCTTCGTCCCGATTACGGCGAGCATTATAGTACCTTAGATTTCTTAGGTCAGGAGACCAAAGTTTTTCAGTATTTTATAAAAAAACTATATTAGAAAAAGTTTTGTCCAAATGGAAGTTGTGAATTTATGAAGCGGGGTATATTTGACAGAATCGTTTGCAGTGTCATTTGTACTTCATTATAGCGCTGAGTAATGTAAGAAAAACGCAACCAACTGCTGTTATTTTGTCCGACTCAAGCTTTCCAATTTTTTGTGAATTTTATTTCTTTAACTTTGTATACGGCACATTAAATTACCATATCATTTAAAAACGCATTTAATTTTTGTAATTTCTTACTGCACAATTTATAGATCAAAATCTAAGCACGTCACTTTTGAAAAAGTTAAGAATGATGTACTAGAACGAGATCGAATGGGGAATAGTACTGAGTCCCCACAGTGCTTGTAAGTAAGAATTTTGTATTTTTGCTATTTGTGAAAATTTTTAATTTCACTTGTACATCTTTACTGCGATATCAAGCGGGTACACACAGTACAGAATACGATGTGTCGATTTCTGGTGTTTGGCAACAACCACACTTATAGTGCAACAACTTGAACACTTATGATGCTTATTAAGTTTTTTGCTGAGGAGTGCAAATACGTGAAGTGTTTCACAAAGCCAGGGAGCACGCACAACGAAGAAACTTCCTTTCTAAACACTTTTTTATGACGATAAATATATTCAGTGATGATGTCTTTTGACCGACATTTATTTACATTTATAAGTGAAATTTTCGATACAAAATTTTCGAATTACGTCAGATTTTTTAAGATTTCAAATGGGATCATATCTCATGTCATCTTCAGAACTTCTAAGAAAGAAGGCGCCAATGTCATGATGCTAATCCGGTTTGATTAATTGTATCTAATGTATATTAGGATATCTTAAAGATGACATAAATTTCATTTATATCACACGCTCCGCAATAGATATCTCTCGACCACTCCGTATGATTGAGTTAATACACCCTTCTTCCTGGATTCCATTGAGAATTACGGTCAGTAAACGAGTTTCTGGCGGGTTTGCTTATTTTTCAAGAGGTCCTCCGTCACCTACGCAACTTGCTATTTGCAACCTAAATGAACTCAAACCCGTCCAGAGGTAGAAACGAACGCACAGGGTAACAGGTCAGAAAATGAGATCTCTCATTAGCCAGAAATGGAATATCAAGGTTCAGCAAACGGCGTCTAGATGATTATTTTATTGCTTTCGAAGTTTTTTTGCCATCACCCGGTTAAGTTCCGTTCCTGATGTTACCCAATTTTAGTAGGCTTAGTCATCGGATACTGACGAAATGGCTGTGAAAGATAAAACGTATGCATGCACGCTATTTTGGAAACAACGATTCTCCGTTCTTGTGGGAATCCTTGAAAAATATTTAATTTCATAAAATATAAAAGTGTAAAAGAACTTAAATGAAATTTCTTATTTGCAATAGCTTCCATAAATCCGCCCATATGTATTTTGTTTCAATAGGTTCCCAATAGAAAGGACGTTGGGCTCCTTGCATTCCTCCCAGCAAACGGTCCGGTACACTGGATTCAGTCTGAACCAATCTTGAGATACTTTAACTGGATTCCAACGGGTTACAAAGTTACGCAGACAATGGCGTAAAAAGTTGAATGTAAACTCGGTAATTCAGGTCCTAACGGCCAGCCTGCGCCACTTCCCCCTTCTCCTGTACAACTGTTGCTTCGGAACGGTTATTTGCATTCCTCCTCAAACTTGTGTTTCACATTTGAACAACTTTAACTTCCAAGCAATAGGAAAGTTCTATCAAAGAGTGTTGGGCAAAGGGGATTAAATACATACTTTCAAATATTCTCATTAGGACGGAACATAAAATGCATACAAAGAGGAATCGCTGACGAAAAATTCGCTTTCCCTTGAATATAATATTACCCTAATATCACAATGTGTACGGTAGCACACACCATCTTCATTATTATAATCTTCTGGTATCTGAACTATGTAGTTCAAACTAATTGATTTTCAAAGCCGTTCCTTCGTATCACGTGAATTTGAGCATCCCACGGACTGTGCGTAAGACCAATGAGTAAAGTAGTCTGAACCGTTGGTGGTGGTGGTTGTGGTGGTGGTGGTAGGGGGGGGGGGTCAAACATATGTAGCAGTGACCACAAAAAGCCAATTTTCCCGGCGAGGTCCACTGTAGAGGCGGTGACCGGTGCGGCTGTGGACGGGCGGACGGGCAGACGGGCGGACGGGCGGACGGGCGGACGGGCGGACGGGCGGACGGGCGGACGGGCGGACGGGCGGACGGGCGGACGGGCGGACGGGCGGACGGGCGGACGGGCGCACGGGCGCACGGGCGCACGGGCGCACGGGCGGACGGGCGCACGGGCGCACGGGCGCACGGGCGCACGGGCAGACGGGCAGACGGGCACACTGACGGACAGACGCACGGGCGCACGGACGGACGGGTGGCGGACGGGCAGACGGGCAGAGGTAGCACGCGGGTAGAGGCGATGGGCAGAAGCGCGCGGGCGGGCGGGCGGATGGTCGGTCGCGACTCGCCGAGGCAGAAGCTGTGAACGGCCGCCCGTTCGAATGAATGACAATCAAGCGCTGGCGCCCCCACCCGCGCCGCGCCGGGCCGGGCCGCGCCGTTTGGGCATAGTTCCTTTAATGGGAGCCAAGGCCGTGGGACGCGCACGCGGGTGGGCTAAGGGCTTTCAGGCCAGTCACATTCCTCCCGTTTATGTGCTTCCTCCTTTGATTGTCCCTCTCGCTCTGTTTTGTTCGTCACGCCTCTCTCCTCCGTACCTCTACAATACTTCCTTTCTACGCCTTGTACGTCAATGTCTTCCTTTTACTTTTCATTTAACTTTCCTTTCATTTAGGATTGCTGGTTTCCGTTCACTCACCATAAATGAAATTAATGTGAATGCCAATACACCATTTCTTATTTATTTCGTTTTTTTTCTTTACTGTATTAATTACTGACCTTGCCAGCTCAATTTTATCCTTTTGGTTTTATGTCATTAGTATGAAAGAATTTAATGCATGTGACAATCTAAAAGCTTAAATAAAAAGGCACATTCGAATGCACAAAATGGCCGCCCACATTCCAAACGGTATGAAACAAAAATATTTTTGAAGTCGTGATTGATACATAAATTATGAATTTATCGAGCATGGTTAATTACCTCGATGGATTTATTTGCAATGTTTGTATTTAGATCTACAAAAAAATAAATGATTAAAAAATAAAAGTGAAAATTTAACATATTGTATCTGCATAATCTATATTATTTATTTCCATTTGTAATCATATGTTTTATTTCTTCTTAAGCCTGCAAAACTCAAAAGCTTGGCAATAGATTCTTTCAATAGACTATTTCTGTCGGTTAGGTATAGCTATATTTTATTTTAGCCGCTACGTCATTCCAGTTATAGCCAATCACCTTCTTTGCTGCTGCTCAAACTTAATTATTTTTGTGCCACCACATAATCCACTTCAACAAAGTAATCAAAGTTGTGTCAGTGTACCTACCGTTGCAGTGGTTACTAAGGAATTTACCTATACTAATGATTTAAATGTTTTCCTGCCCTTTAAAATCGCATCCCTGATCACAATAAGAAAGCCATCTGCCACTTAGCACAAGGAAGTGAATGTGAAATCGCTGGAGACAGATGTGAGAGGCGACTGGTTTGACCACTGCCACCATCAGTTCATCAGACAGCATGCTATGAAAAAAAAAACTTTTTAAAAAAAATTTATCCTGCGATGCCTCGTAACCCTACAAGTTCAAGGCTTATCTTGGATAGGCAGCGCGAATCCATCGTTGTTTGAGGACACCACTTGGGTGATTCCTGTTTGCGGTTGGGTTCTGAGAAGCATTTCTTGATGTAGAGAGCGGACATTGAACACGGTATTCGAGACCAACACATGTCCCCCTTCAATGCAATTAGATGACGAGTCATCTATTCAATTTTCTGCAATGTGTAACGAAACTAGACGTAGGACTAATAAATATTCTATAATCCGTTTTCTAAAATATTCTCTAATTTGCCCATTTTTCTTAAATGCTTCATACATTTTTTAAACTAATTTAAATTACTCTGTAGAAAATATTCTATAGAGATGATCTTTCGAAATAACTGTCAAGTTATCAGTTCAATAGTTTTTCGATTAGCAAATTTGATCATGTACAAATACTTACGTATTAGAGTGCAAATACATGCATGGAGAACAAAGAATTGGTAAGTAAAATTTGGTTCTTTTCCCAATCCCGTTATTTCTAGTTTATCAAATCTGCAATTTCTTTTCGTCATTTGTATCATAAGGCAATTCAAAGAATTGTCCTATATTTATTCAATCTTGCAGTTCTTCCCGATTTTAAATCACAGGATTTCAAATTTTGTAAGTAAAATTTGGTTCGCACTGCAAATCGCAAATACTGAACGATTTTATTTTTATTTTCACATTTCTTCCGCGATGCTCTGATTAAAAAATATATTTCTCCAACTAACATACCTGTATACAATGAGGAATGTTTAATTTGACCCTCAAACATTTTAAATAATGTATATCGTCTCAGTTTTTCTCACAAAAATAACCTTAATCTTTTCGAAACACGAAGAATCAAAATGCGACTAAAGTATGTCACAAAATCGCAGAAAACAAAATTTTCAGATTACCCATATCACTATATCTAAGAATACAGAAGCAAACATCACTCTTATGTTTGCGTTTCCTGCATATTTATGTGAGGTGTTTGTTACGTGCAAAACTACTCAGGCAGCTGCCACGTAGCCAAGCTCTTGTTGACGCAACACTCGGCTAACATCTTCCACGTCGCAGCTCTATAGCCTCACGTCCTTCCAACGTGCAGCGAACGAGCCCCTTGACATCTAATTGATCCGCATTTTCCGCCTCGTTCCCCCTTTGGCAGCCGAGAACCCCTGTCAGTATGCAACCCTCCACGCTTCGCAGCCCTGCCGATTGCCTAATCCCGGCGCCGTCTTGGCTGACGACCTTGAGGCCGGCGGAGCGGCGCGGTTGCTCACCTCGGCCGTGTGAGCGACCTGCGGCACGCGCCGCGGAGGCGGGGCGGGGCGGGGGCGGAGATGGCAGCGACGGCGGTGACGGGAACGGTGGTGGCTGCGGAGGGCGCCTACACAGCATTGCTCTCCTGAGTTTCCCCTGGATTATTTTACTACTAGGATCGCTTTAAAACGTTTTGTTTCTAATTACAGGATGCCGTAAAGCAATGGAGACTAAACATTACATTAAATGAACAAAATTATGATATAGAGTGACAATTGTTATAAAACAAACTTAGTAGATTTTCTGTGCACTCTGATGACTAAAAATGGTTCGATCCCGTGATACAAGAAAGGGGTACTACTAGAAGAAGGAAAGGTAATAAGTGACTAGTTCATCGATTATCTTTAAAAAAATATTACAAACATGACAAATATTACGCCTGACGTTTTCATACGTGATATCGCATATCATCAAACTCGCTAATGGTGAAGGTCAATTATTGGAAAAACATAATTTTCAGACGATTCCAGTGATAATAAATTAGTGAGATGCACCTACATTGTAACAAAGAGCGCCTCAGGTCATACGTATGCCAAGCTGAGTTGTCAGGCGAGAAACCACCTTCGCATGCACGAAACCCTCGTGCAGGTATATTCTCCTCGCCAAAGCACTTATCACGAAGACGATCACTATATGGTTGGCTATTACGATTGTTAATATTTCATGTTGTACGTTGCATCTCATTTAGTTGATATTCTACGACGTACAAGAGAGTATTATATCATTTATTTGAATTTAATTTTAACAAAGTCACTGACTCGCCCAACAATGCATAATAGTCAAAGATTATCTAAAACAAGGGATGACAAGGTCAATAAGGTCCTATGCGTTTTCCCTTCTCGTATATCAACGTTCAACCATTCAATTACGAAAAAAATCCTGGAACATAATCAGTGTTACGTTCGCAATAATGCGCATCTGAAAGCTCACCACGACCCGACAAAATAAAATTTCTTCGTTTCATTGCATGCAACTTGGTATAACAGCGTAACAAATTACAGCAACATTCTTAGATTTACAAGCTACATTAAAATTCAGTAAACATTACTGAAAAATAATACGGAAACTCATTTTTATTTAATCCAAAATATTAGGTATTGACATTTTTTAAGAGCCTGAAGACGCATGTAAGTAAACTGAACCAATCACATATTTCAGCGAAAACAAAAATATTTACTTGTTTGCGTTGATTCAGAGTCTAAATCTCACAGTAAATCAACTCGCAATCTGATGATACATCCGAGGAACTAGTAAAATTGATATAACTAAAGAAAATCACGTCTACAAAAGAAATTCACAATTAATTTTTATGTGAGGAGCATACCGCGCTAATGAAATAATATAACTCACTCTACTGTCTTATGTATGCAATCCATATTGTTTGCGATTCCACACCTTAAATACCTTGGCCGTGTAATTGCATGCCTCACAGTTTCATTAAATTACACGCTATCTCAAAGACACTACTACGCGAACAAAACCCAAAGACCGATTCTTTTACTCGTCTTGACCTCTAGCATCGCAGATAACGAACACCAGAGATTCTACTTCGGCGCAACACATTCCGCAACAACTTCATCGTGCGAAGGCATCTCGTGTAGTGCAGCGCGCGTCCTGCATTAAGCGCCACTTGCACGCGCGTGCGAACGTCCTCCGGCCGCCGCCGCCCTCGTTACCCGCGCGCCAAACACTCCATTAGGCTGCTCCATTGTGCGCCGGCGGAGGCGGAGACTCCGTGAGTCCCCCCCCCCGCCCCCCTCCCGCGCAGCAGCGCTGCGGACGACGCTCCGGCTACGCCCCCCCCCCGACGGCCGCTTGGCAATGCACCGTCCCGGGAGCCGCACCGGCCCGCCCCGCGCCGCGCTGCGCCGCGCCGCGCCGGCCCGCGGCCACGTCTTGTTTGATGAATGGTTCAATTCATATTTTTTGATAGCATTTACTTATATGTTATCTACTAATTTGAATGGAAATGTTGGAAGTTTAGACAGTGGTGTCAAGGTCTTCTGTTGGTGGCAGTAGCACGCGTCTTGGCACTATGGCATGTCACGAGCTTCTCAGCGCAACTAGCGTCGGGAAAGGAAACTATTAGTAATCCCGCCGTTTTACAATAGGGATGGCGTTGTCTCTCGTGGCGGGGTAATGAACAGCGTGAAGAGGCGATTTCGTCCTCGCACTCATGCCACGGACTCCCACTCGTGGCATCGACCTTGACAACACTGGTTTAAGATATATTTGAGGTATTGGTTTATTATTTTATGGTTTAATTTTGTTGAGATTTTGCACCGGCCACGCCTCGTCGCGCCGGCCCGCCACGCCTCGTTCTGAACTGCGCTGCACCAGTCGGCCCGGTCTCGTCCCGCGCCGCTAGTCTCCTCGTCGCACATCGCACTACCTTGCACTGTCCTGCTCCGCGGTCTCCCATTCCGTGCGGTCCCTTCATCTCTCGTTCCTCCTTCCATTCTCTTCTTTCCTGTATGATTGCACTGCTCTGCGCTGCCCTGTCCCTTCACGCGACAAATTGCACTGTCCTGTTTTGTGCCGCACTGCACAGACCTAACCTCTCCTGCCTCACCCTGCATCAAACTGCCTCGCCCTCGCCCTGCAACCTGCATCACACTACCTCTCCGTACATAGCATTGCCTCGCCCTACATACCACTGTTTCACCCTGCACAGCAGTGCCTCGCCTTGCTCCACAACAGCCTCGTCCTGCATAGCAGTTCCTCGCCCTTCACCACAAAAGCCTCACCCTGCACCGCACTGCCTTGCCCTGTACCGCACTGACTCTCCCTGCGTAGCCCTGCATCGTATTTGCATCGCCCTGTATCGTATTTGCATCATCCTGCATCGTATTTGCATCGCCCTGTATCGCATTTGCATTCCTCTCAATCGCATTTGCATCGCTCTGCACCACATTTGTATAGCCCTGCATCGCATTTGCATCGCCCTGCAACGCATTTGCATCATCCTGCATCGCATCTACATCACACTGTATTGCCCTGCTTCGCACTGCCTCGCCTTGCACCGCTCCGATCCGATCCCCTTCCAACAAAACTTCACCGCAACGTAAAAGTTGGTATTTCATGTTCATTAAAACACAACCTCCGTGTTATCCTCTCGCCCGTACCAAAACGCGTGTTCTCCTTTCTTCAAATAAACTCGTTTCTATCCCAAAGGAAAAGAGGAAATTCGGAGATCGACTTCTCTAATCAAACGTTTTCACAATCTTCCCTAGCCCTTCAGATAAATGCTGAGGAGGTTTAAAACCTGTGGGGTCGTGACCTACGCACAAACCACGTCTTCCCAGACCTTTCACCAATTGTACGACTTTGGCGTGACCTCTCAGCCTCGATGGCGTTTCCTGCTAAATATGTTCACAGTGGTTACAAAGCACAGAAATAATGTACCGAATATATCTTAAAAACACCGCACAAGTGAAGACTATCGCCAATTGCATAAACGTGACTAAGAACAAAAACACAGTTTTGTATTCTTAAATATTTTCCTTCTTTTCTGATTGACCATCAAAATATTATTAAGATCAACCAAACCAAACATCGATCCCGAGACTAAAGCTTGTATTGTACTGGCATGTTTCCAACGAATCCACGTTAAGGGAAGGTTCGCCCGTAAGAAAAGCGTAAAAAAAGCATCAAGTAAGAAGGGATCAGTAACCATTATTGCAAGATTTTTTAAACGATAAAAATCGAATTACTGTTAGCATAAAATATCTATTACGAACGCACATATTCGCTTCCACACGGAACAAACAAAACAAGAAAACGACTAGGCACGCTTCTTCATCTCCAAGAAATATTCCGCGGCACGAAATAAGCATAACTTCCTCTGCCCACAGCACACCGGAGATGCAAATAAAAGAACACGTTATGCGCAAACAACCGCTCATAACGACAGACTAGCGTAAATCTCCGGCGCAGAAATTACCTTGACCGAAATACGACGTCGTAGACGTATGCCTGGGCTGCTGCGTTCCTCGCTTTGAAGTCGCATCGCGTCCGGGGCAGTGCAGGCGGCAGCAGCCGGCCCCAGCAAACACCGTCACAGCGGGTTCGCTTCAGAATGCAGTGCGGTCAGTTCCGCCAGGACCTCTGCCACGGCTAACGGCATGCTGTTGTCGTCTCCCTCCTGCCTGTGTACTGCATTCACAAGCTGAACATTTACCTCGTGAACGCTCCCCTACGCTATATATTCATGTCACGAATTGTAAAGGAACGAGCTACGTTTTTGTCTCGTTCCATGATGGTGACGAATTGGAAGGCCTTGGCATACGAGAAATGTTCCCTGAGTTGGCAGAATAAGAACAATAAAAATGTTAAATAGATATAGGAAGCCTAGGTAAAAGTATGCACCTCAAACCAATAATGTAATATCAGTTAGGTAGTGAAGAAACAACATAGGAAATGTGCCCGCTTTTTATATTTCAAATACATTCTAGTCTTCTAGTCTGGAGCTATAAAAAAGGAAGCTTCTTTACAAATTTTGCGACAAGCATCTGCTTTGCAGTAACAGCCAAGAAGTGCTCAATATTTGTCATAGTATCAGAGTATTGAACAGGAAAAGATGCATTTAATCCACACGATATTTTAAGAAGGTCCCGATTTCCTTTTATTTCGAAGATGCGAAATGTTAAGATTTTTAGAATGCGTTTCTGTTCTGTTTATAAAACATAGCAACAAATGTAGTTAACAGGGGTACACTCGCAATTAGTAGACCGCCGCGGAGACCTAACGGTTGGATTCGGAAAGTATACTTGCAAACTGTCATTCCGACTTTGATTTTTTGCTTAAAACAAACTTTTTTATTAATAAGATAATTTTTTTCTGAATGAGAGGTAGATCAAATACGTTCAATAATCCAAAGCGGCAAGTAATGATCACAGCCGTCATGACTGCCGCCACCTCCAGCGCCTCCGACATTTGAAATGTGCAACAGGGTACAGAATGAGTCAGCTCCTCGTCGTTTTACCTTCTCTCATACAGTAAAATTTAACATGAGCTTCGCGACAGTAAGAACCGTTACTCCGTCCATACCTTCCGTCCGATAGAATGGCAAAATTCATTGATTTATTTTACTGCAGCTAACAATCAACGCTTGTTTAAGTTCATATTATTTTTCTCTTAGATAATAAAACAACTCTACTGTTGGTTTTATAAGTTCACCTACGACGATGCATTAAAATTCGATTCGCGCAATATATGGATGCTTTGAGAAGATTGATTGTTGCCCTACTGCTGAAATGGATTGCTACATTAGTGTCATAACTTCACTGTAAAAAAACAATTTTCTAAGAAAAAAGAAAGGCTTTCTTTGAAACAAACGAGAACCTTCCTATCCTAAATAGTGCGTTCATGTAAAATAATAAAGAGGAATAACATCAAATCAAAGAATATGAATGTATAAATCGCACAACGCTATAATGACATTTGTTTGATTCATAACTATGAAAATGATCGAGTAAATATATACGTCAATCTATCACTCTTTTAATTATATAATGTCAATCTATCACTCTTGTAATATTTTTTTTAGATATGCTACTTCTATATAACGAGTCCTGGTTATTGAATATTGATTACGATACTGGCAATGAATGGATTACTGAGAACGGAAAGCGAACTTTGTCGGAGGGCCTAACGCGAAAAAGGCGAGCTTCAACTAGACGAGAGGTTGTTGGGAATCAAAGAAACATCTGATGGAACTTGATACCGAACCTTTTGCTGCTGGCGTCGTCCGCCAGCACCGCAATGGCGAGACGTAGATACGTGCGGCTCATCGACCTAGCGGGACCAATTCGCCCGCGCCACCTCTGCCTCGTCTGTCGCCTCAACCCCTTCTGTCGCCTCAACCCCTTCTGTCGACTCAACCCCTTCTGGCGACTCAACCCCTTCTGGCGACGCAACCCCTTCTGGCGACTCAACCCCTTCTGGCGACTCAACCCCTTCTGGCGACTCAACCCCTTCTGGCGACTCAACCCCTTCTGGCGACTCAACCCCTTTTGGCGACTCAACCCCTTCTGGCGACTCAACCCCTTCTGGCGACTCAACCCCTTCTGGCGACTCAACCCCTTCTGGCGACTCAACCCCTTCTGGCGACTCAACCCCTTCTGGCGACTCAACCCCTTCTGGCGACTCAACCCCTTCTGGCGACTCAACCCCTTCTGGCGACTCAATCCCCTCTTTCACCTCTAACTCCTCCTCTTTCATCTCTAATTCCTGTTTCAAAAAAGTTAGATTTTTTGTAATGATTTAATTATCATAGATTATTTCGATAAAACTCTGATTATTTCGAGAAATAATATTTAGTTTACATCATCTTACTTCTTGTTCTTCTCGGGCGGTGCTATTAAAAGAACCAGATGAGGATAAAAAGAATGAAACTAATCACAACCTTGGGAACTAGCATCGTCAGAGTGTAACTCACGAAGGAAATGCCGCCTGACTGAGAGAACGAACCGGTATTTTCAGAACTTAAAATTTCCTAGTAGAATGGAAAGATCTTCCGAGCGGAAACTAATTGCATATCAACGACCACCATCAAGTTCTGAGACTGCAATAAGGTCTGATCATCAAGTCTGATTGCCAATTAAATGTTTCGTTTCAAGATGACTTTGTACAAGTTTAAGTGAACTATAAACACTAAAGTAATTGCTTTGTGGCTCTAAATTTCATTTCACTGAGAAGACACTGCATTAAATGGAAACCAAATGGTATTGATTTCTTGTTTTAATTGATCACGCACGAAATGTTCATCGATACACAACCCATTTCTTAAGCATGAAAGATATTCAAAATACCTTCTCTTAGACTTTATTGTTATTACAGCAATTGTACAGCATAGCTTTAAGTGGTTCCATTTCCTCTCGGCTCTGGACCGCTGTGAAGAGAACATCGAACGTTTACCGTTGTAGCTAGGGTTGCCTTCACATAGGAAGCAATTCGTCCCTAGTTAGATTCAACACTGTTGAATGGCAAAAAAAGGTGATTCGGTCACGAGAGAATTATCAATCGTAAGAATTAAATGCAGTTTGAAATCGAGGTCTCTCGTTGTAATGGGGCTAAATTCTGGAGCAGACCTCATAGACTTCTACTTTGCTGGAAGGCGAGTTATATACGAACATATTTCCGAGTGGTTTAAGAAATGTTTTATTTCTAATAATACGAGTATTGATTGCAGGTTATCTAGATAATATATCCAGAGTGAACATGAACTTCACTATGAGGTGTAATTTTTTTTAATTACTATCACTAATGATACGTATTTTAAATCTCACTGAGTGAATTCTTGGCATGGCCGATGCTCAGGAGTACGAATATATTATTTACAAGAGACATGTCGAAAATATTAAGTGCTCTTCTATGTTATTATTATGCTAATATCTAGCACAATACATAAAATATTATTCTTTATAACGAGGCAATTGAGACAGAAGGCAGGAAGCACCTCGTTATGATTAAATCACCAGCCTACCTGACTCAAGTCGTTTGATGTCGCCGCACTTCTGCGCAGGTATCCGAGAGCAAAACGTGAGGGGAGACCCAAGTAATGAAACAAACCCGCAGCGCTTGGCAATGTTTTATTTACTCCGTCTCATCCAACACATTTACGCTGAAAGCAGACCCGCAGGGCAGCAAACCGACGCGACCGTCTCTGAGGACACTTGCTTCCTAGAACATCGTGAGCTGACCGAGTTGTATCGACATCCTTACTGCCCACCCGCAAGCCAGAGGACGCCCCTCGTAGGACCTAGCTGTTAAAAATTATCAGTGGAATGGAGAACCAGATGAGGCGTTGGCGACCCGCTGGCAGTCTGAGTAATCTCCGTTTTGGGATACTCCTAACAACTTCTTGCCACAAAATTGTACTATTGACGGCCTGGCTAGCGGAGATCGCTAAGACTGAAGGTTTGTAGCAGCCTTTACTTGAAGTTTCGCGGGTTTGGATCCCACCTCGGGCATGGATGTTTATGTTGATATATGTTCCCCCACCGTTATTCCAAAGTTAAAAGGTTACAATAGTCTCTATATGACCGAGCAGTAGGAAAGCGACCAAAAAAATGGTTCTAGGCTTGCTACTGTGCTATAATGCGTTTTAGGTCATACCTTCATAGTTTCTACCTATTCATCTCCTTTCAAAGATGCATATTTTTTGTATTCCAAGACAGATCAAGGCTTCCGTTGTAGGAGTGTATGAGATCTTCTGACCGCCGTATATCTGTATCCTCAATAATTGACTTGTCTTGTGTGGGGATGGTGAGTGACCGAGGGTGTCGCAGACGCGAGCGAAGCGCGCGATGCTTCCTGCCCACGTGTGTGCCCCACGGCGATTAATATATAAATGTACAGGAAACGTAATGTACCTTGTACATTAAAATATCTATAGCATAATACGTTTGTACATTACATTCAATGCAGAAGTTAAAATCAGTGTAGATGTAATGTAGAGATTCTCCCGTTTCCCCTGCCTCTCACTATTCATATCGTATATTCATAACCCTAGTCCGTCAAGATCATTTATTCATTCTCCAAAGCTGACACTTGCATCCAAATGTACATGTGTACATTAAATTTAATGTGCGTTCATGTGAATTACTTACGAAAAATACATTAAAGTAATGCAGACCTTTCTTACAGTGAAGGGGTGGCACGGCACTAACTGCTAAGCTCCATTGCATTCTCCACACCCCAGCACCCACTCCCATTAAGACAACGCCCGCCGTGCCTTGTTGTGTGGGAGTGGTGAGAGATGTGAAAATGCCGTACGTTACTATATTTGTACTAGGAAAATCCGGCAGACGTTGTTCTGCCTTTCACCTCCCTCTTTCTCCTCCCATCTCCGTTTCTCACTGTCTCTCTCTCTCTCTCCCTCCCCGTGTCCCTGTCTATTTCTGTGTGTCTCTATCTCTGCCGCTCTCTTTCCCTCTCATTCACATTTACTTCAGATTCTGCACGTCTCTGAGAAGATGAGATAATATCGTGAATCGCCGGACCAACAAAAATGTAATAGAATGTTCAAGAAGAGCTCATCCTATGGATTAGGGAGTGAGAAACGTTTCTTTGAGGCAATGGGCCTCAAAATTTTAGTTTTTAATGCCCTAGAACGCATCATTTAGCAGTTATTTAACGATATATATTCAAAATGCTGCCGAATACGTTGCGGGTTGCATTTGCCGTGAATATTTTGTTTTGTACTACAGCGCAATGTAGTGGAGTTACAACAGAATGAACAGCACATAAACCTTCTGAGGGAAAAAAACACGTTAAGTGCCAACGTTCATGGAGATCTCGGAGGTCTCGGAGTGTGTGTGTATATACACATATATACACATATATACACATATATACATATATATTTACATGTATATACATATATACATGTATATACATATATATACACATATATACATATATATACATATACACATATATATACATATATACACATATATATACATATATACACATATATATACATATATACACATATATATACATATATACACATATATATACATATATACACATATATACACATATATATATACATATATATACATATATACACATATATATATACATATATATACATATATATACATATATACATATATATATACATAATGTATGATTCCAAACCTTGAAAGGCCTAACAGGCCGAACAAGGATGAATACTTTTTTAAAAAAAGTGGTGAGTGACGGAGTGTTCTGCTTGGTGTGGCAGGTGCGAGCGGCGCGCGCGACGCCTCCTGCCCGCGCGTGTGCCCCGCGGCGGCGCCGGGCGGCGACGACCCCGTGTGCGGCTCCGACGGCGTCATCTACCCCAGCCTCTGCGAGATGCGCAAGAAGACCTGCGGCAAAGGTACGTGCACGCGGACCGGCCTCGGCCTCGGCCTCGGCAGGCGATTGCGCGGTTCGTGTTTCCGGGCGCGGCATCTGCTGTGCTCGTGCGATAAGGAAGGTTTGGTGTCTGGCAGAACGGCAATCCGGTGCCTCGGGAACGAAATAGCAAAAATTAAAGAAAAAGCAAAGGACAAATACCTGGAAAATTAATGTTCTACTAAATTGTATGACTTCTATGAATGTATTAAAATTATTAGTAAAAATGGTAAAATATCATTCTAAATCCTATTTTTTATTTTCTATTATTGTTGTTGTTTTATTGTAATATTCACATAAAGCCAATGCTATCACTGTTACTAATTGTTATTAAGTATGATTTATAGTTATGAAATTATAATATGAAGAATTAATTTTGGAGCGTTCCGGGGCCTAAAATTTTATAAATCAAGCACTGCCTATTAGTGTAGTGAGGTGTTGACATGAGATCCAGCACCGAACTACATGTTGGCTTGCGAGGGTCCCTCCTCAAGGTATCAGCGCCATCGGGACACCACGCCAGCAGCGACACCCCCTAGTCTCCCGACATGTGTGGTCCCAGCTGGGTCGGTGCCCCACGGTCGGAGATTACTGGTTGGGGAAAAAAAACGCAAGTCGACGTTTAGTTCGGCGCCAGATCTCGGAATCCAGAGGGGGGCCCGGAAACAGGAATCAATCATTCAATCGACGTGTGTGGTATTATAGAGCATGTAAATGCGTGTGTGTGTGTGTGTAGAGGAGAGGAGGGACAAGGATAAGAAAGGGAATATTGTGCGCGGTCCATTTGATCAAGAACTGCTCGGGCATTCACCTGGTATTGACAGGAGAAACCACAGAAAACTATCAATCTGAGCAGCCAGCCATTAAAATTCTCCTCCTGACAACCGCAAAATTCGTCCTACGGCATTGAACCGCTGAGCCTTTGCGGGTGCGTGACATATTGATTAATTTGAGGGAGAATGTATAACGTTAGGGGATCCCCAAACTTGGGAATAAAAATTAAATAAATGAAGCCCATATTGCCGCAAATCTTTACTTATCATTACCAATAACCAATAAATACTGAAATTCTCATCAGTAATATCCAAGTCGTATTCATCCGTTTTCGTCAACCCTTCGAAGACAATAGAAAGAAAAAACATTTCAGAACAATTCAAACCTTTCTTCACTCTTCACTGAACAACGTTAGACCAAGCTTGCGTCAGACTGTGAATGGGTGAAGACCAATGTTGTATTATATTTCTGAATTATAATCGTTACGATGTCCAATTAAATAGATCCATTAGAAACATTTAAACGGTTTGCAATACAATACGTTCCGCCACATTGTTGAATCGGCATACGATAGCTCAAAAACACAAAAGGTTTTGTATAATGGATGCGACATCGATTTCGTTGTTTTCAAAACATCGATGTTTATATAAAAGCGTCGATGTATTTAACATTATTTAACATGGATTTTTTGAAGTCGTCGTTATTTTAACATCGATGATTTGTGTTCAATGTTTTTAAGTGGTCGATATTTTTTAAATCGGAAAAAAAATTCTATCATTTTCAGATATCGGCAAATTAAATATTCTTCAAACCAAAGTCACTATGGGATAAACTAAATAAAATCGAGTTTTCGTCAATAATGAGCACATTTCTGATGTATAGAATCAGATATTCCAAGTTTTGTTAATGGTTCTTAAGATTTTTTTATTTTGTTTTATCAGTTGAATGTCGTTTATAAATTGACAAAATTTCAAATTAACTCCTCTCCCCGTGATCTTCAATGATTTCTAATACACTTTTAAAAACATCGAGTTTAATACAATTGATGGTTTTGGGTCGATGTTTTATTAACCTCAATGTTTTAATTTTGAACATCGATGTTAAGAAACATCGTTGCTCGATGTTTTAATTTTCACATCAATGTTCAAAAACATCGACACTTTATTGGAGATGTCGCATGCCTAGTTTGTATATCAAAGGGTGGATGCAACCGCGGGCATTCAAAAGGAGGCTGAAAAATGACCTCACATGAGCCTCTTTCCCTTTGGAAGCAGGTCAAGCCACCAGGACGACCGCTTGCACACTTCGTTACTGTCGCACAATGAACGCGGTCATTCATTCAACGGCTCTTCGTGTTTTTCTTTTTTGAGGAATGCTCGTAAATTTTACGTTGCATCGGTCCCGCTACTCGTGAAGGCATTGTTTCCCTCTAGTATATGAACAACTTGTTTCTAAACCAGATCTTATACAGTTACTTGTTCTTCATTGCATCTAGCTTCCATTTCCGTTTTTGCTTAACGATGTAACCGTACCTAGTATTGTTTATTGATTTTCATTGTACGTTTTATTGCTCTACGTCGTTTTAAGCTAAGAGTTGATCGTTGAACCAATCGTTCTCTTGTTTATATTTCATTAACGTTTTGAACGTCCACTACTAGAACTGAGGAACATAAAAACTTCCCTTTTAATTAATACTAACACATTCGTATAATGATAGGATATGAAGTGTTGATAAAACTTAGTGTGAACACGGACTGAGACAAAAGTGTGTTTAGAGGGCTAGCAAGGATAAGAAAGGGAATATTGTGCGCGGTCCATTTGATCAAGAACTGTTCGGGCATTCACCTGGTATTCACGATTCGCGACCTTTTTTTTTCATCGACCCCTTTTAAACAAATAGTTTGCTTCATCGACCCCCTTACATTTTCTCTACAAGATCCAGCATTATGACACAAACATTCGTAATAATGAGAACAAGAATTGTTCATAAACGCCTTAAAAATAATAACTTTGTATGCCAATATTCTTGTAAAGATCTCGATTTTTCAATAATCGGGGCTTTCGAGTGGAGTGGGGTGGGCTGGAGTGAAGTGGAGTGGGGGGAGTGGGGGTAGAGTGGGCTGGAGTGGTACAATGAGAGATGGAGGGGAAGGAGTGGGATGTAAAGGGACGGGACGGATGATATGAAGGAGTCTCTCCCACTGAGCCATTCCTGTCCCTACGTCTTGTCTCGAACTTCAAGCTTTTGTTTCTGCCATAGCATTCTTTTTCACTGAATCTGAGAGTCAAGTTTCAATTCGAAACAGAATACAAGCTGTAAACACCGTACGTCGAAAAAACGAGATAATTACAAAACTTGTAATCGTTTATAGAAAAATCACACTACTTCTATTAATTTTCTCTGTTTAGGTTTTAAGCTTTGAGTTTTTTAACTGCATCGTAACCCAACGGAATCTTACCAATTTTCAATCTCATTAAAAAAGGAATCGTTTCAACGTTACTGGTTGACAAGGGAGGAATGCCCCTTTTAGTCATTTGCGACATGTCTTCGTTTATAAACGAAATAGCTTGCAAATATTACTCATTTACGATGTTATTAAATAATGAAACAGTGTAGCCTTCTGAAGTTAACATAGTTTAATAAATGCGGTCATAAAATTACCATTCTGATAAAATATTGGGAAAATCCATGTCTCACGTTTTTAACCAGTTCTGTTTATGTATTTCAACGTTACCGAAACTCAATGTATTCTTACAAAATATTTTTTTCATACCTTTTTTAAACGTTACCTACATATTTTGCCTCGGTGAACAAACAGTTAAAAGTTTCCCTTACGTAATTTCATTTTATCTCTTTTCATTTAAGGAATCTAAAAATAAAACGTAGTAGCTCTTTCACAACCTCTAATTGTATGTTCACCCTCACTAAAGACAAAAAGAATCAAAATGAAAGGTTGTCACAGACCCGTTTTAGCGAACGGAATGCATCATTTGAAAAGACTCCTTCCCTTGGGGGAATGGGTAGGTGGAAAAAAAGACAGCTCCAGATCCCTACCTCACAGAAATATGCAAATTGCAGCGACGTAACATGTGTTTAGAAGGAGGCTCTTGAAAAGCATTACGTAAGAGCGGCGCGCAGTGCCCTCGGGCTGAGAAGGGAGCGACGCGAGGATGAAATTGCAGGCGGAGCCCTGTGAAACGCCGGCCGCCCCGGGGATACACACAATACATGGAAGCAATTAGGAGAGGTCCCTGCCCTCCAGGGAGCATTAGCAGCGGGAAAAAGATCGGCCCACGAGTGATGGCAGATCCCGGCCACGACGGCGAGGCGTTCTCGGGGCTTGGAAGGCGGAGTTCCGAAGAAGTATGCGCTTGCTGCACCCATAAGAATATAATATTTCGAGCTTTCTGAAGGACTTTTAGAAGCATACACATATCTAGAAAAATGAAACTAGTTATAATAGGTAATTAAATATCGGTAAGAGGAAGTGTTGTCAGAGAATTGGTTAAAACAATACTGCAACTCGCTTGCTTAATAAAGGATCCCGAAAATGTTCTACGACATCAGTTCTCAAGTATATTAAACAAACGTTCAACACAATACCATCACTATTTCCTAATAACAGTTGTGCGCAAATAATGCGCATAATTATGTAGCCTTTTCTGTGTAAGAGAACTCGGAATAATGTCAGAACTGCGTTATGGTCTAATTCCTCAATTATCTCATACCAGTATTTTCATGACGGTTCAGAGACGGAAATACTGGTTGTAAAGAGCCACAAGGTGTCAAAACTCAAGTTTTCATAGTGCTTTATATGTGTTTATATCAATCTGCAAATAATACGTTCATAATTCTACAGCCAGACTTCTCTTTTCTGTGTACCTACATGCAGAAAATACCTTGCTTTCGGCATTTTCTTCGGCAGAGGCTTGTGCTTTAATATATTCCTCTGAAAATCAAGGAATTGTTAAAGCGCATCAAACTGTGACTTCATTGTGCTCCATCGTTTTAGTATCATGATCATTGCATAATTGTGAATATTTATCTGATGCTCTTGCACGATACTATTCTAATGAATATTACCTATGATACTACTAATGAATACCATAACTCACTCTTATCATAAAACGACCGAATTTATGCTCTTGATATTACTAACTGGCAATTCTCCCGCAGAATCATTGAGCAGTTTCCATTAATGCATATTCATTTGTCAATACAATGACGTTAAATCTGTCGCCGTCAATAAAATCAACGTTGGCCACCCTAGTTACGTACGTATACGGGAAAGTAAAAATACACCCATGTCCAAAGGATTAAGTGGAGTTCGCCCCTTTTTCTCATATAAGATACACTTCTCGTAGAAACATTTCGAGTTTTCGGAAAACTTTGTAAAGCGTTTTCCTCGAACCTTGCATTTGTCGAGTTCGCCCTTCCTATCTGGAATACCTAATATACAGTCGTCAGATGCGACTGACCACTTCCAGCTGAGCAGGACGCTCGCTCGCTTCGCCCTGCGTCGTGATTCCAGAGGCGAGAGTTTTTCCTCGGTGTGACTGACTCGGTGTGTCTCGCGGGGTCTGCGTCTTTGTTGGCGCAACGGTCCGCCGGACCAGCGACATGTGCGCGGGCGGAGGGGTGGTGGGGAGGGGGTGGGAGGTGGGGTGGGAGGTGGGGCAGGGGGAGGGGGCGCGGCGGGGTGAGCGGCCTGGGTGTGCATCCCCACGGGAGCAGCCTGACCACCCGCGCTCACTCGCGCTACCGCGCAGTCCTGCTATCACTTCGCGGAGGATTTCCCTCTCTCGCTCATTACTTCAACTTGTTTTTCTATTTATTGCTCAGTGATTTGCTTAGATCGTTTTCCCGTAAGTGTAGTACATGGTCCCCTCGAGGGGAAGTGGTGGTGATCTTTCCCTCCTGGCACCTTCATTGATAGTGATTCCGGAAACATCAGCTGCTAAGGTCGTTATTCCCGTAATTGTAGAGCATGTTTTTGCCTGTGAGGTGGCGGAGATCTCCCGTTGAATGGCGACATCCGGCGCCGACCTACCGTCTACTAGCGGGTTTCCCCAACCAGGTATCTCCCACAAGCAAGACACTGCCTCAGCCGTGACCAGCTCTCAGCCCCCCAACCTGTCTCCATCCACGTGTGTTGGTGTAGCTGTGTGTAAGGGATGAGTCTAGGACAAGGATGAGGGAGGAAAGATCGCCCGCGGTCCGTGGCCCTTTTGTTAGGACACTGCTCCGGTATTCACTAGGTATTGATCGGAGAAACCACGAAAAACAGAGTAGCCTAGCTATCTAGCTAGTGTTCGAGTCCTGACACCGTCGGGACTCGAACCTAGTACCTCCCGGTCAGAGGGACTCCGGTCAGAGGGACTGCAGTGACATCAGTTGATGCCCTGAGCCACCTCTCTCGGTTCGTTTTTCGATCTAATGTAGAAATAATATCGTGCGTTGAAGTTTAATTAAGGCACTCGTGTGGATACATACATAATATTAATTGTCGACTACATGCTAAAATGGGTTCTTGCTAAAAAGTTACATGCTAAAAAGGGTTCTTTGTAACACACTTTTTCTTAGACAAAAAAGTTGTCCGCAAATTTACAATATGTTCTTGTAGTACAACAGTAAATGATTTGAAATGACAAAAATAACACAGACATAGACGTAGAGGCTAGTACATATTTAGTTTAATAAGTGATTGATTACAGTAGTGATTTGGCGGTTCCAAGATACATTCGGGTTTCAATCTGCATGTTATCGCATAAAAAGATAGTGATTACAGTAGTGATTTGTCAGTTTCAAGATGTGTCCGCGTTTCAATTTGTATTCATGAACTTACCTAAAATATTGAAGAAAAATGCTAGATATTATACGTATTATATCCATGATAAGATTAAAATTAAAAAAAAAACTGATGGTCAGTAACATCATGCGGCCCATGTTACTCCCTCGCCGAAAATAAACCGTTCGGTTCTATGATAATGAAATTCCATTCACTGGTCTAAAGTAAACATCTGGAGATAAACACACAAAGTGAACAAATGGAAATATATTACTCTCTCCTCCGCGCAGTCGGGTAAAAAGAAGTGCTGTGTCTACGCCCAATCGGGATACTCAGGAGCGAAGTTTCATCCCAAAACCCACCAGAAAAGTTGAAAGAAATGCGCAGAGTGATTGAGTTTTATGAAAGTTGAAACGTAATAAAATTCTTGAAATGTACAGGCACGCATTTGTTTGGTGTTGGTTTTGTTCTTGGAAAGCGTGTAACACGAATATGTTACAGAAAGATTTGAGTGCTGAGCGTGCAAATTTGAGTTCAACACATTAAGAAAACTGATCTGACATTTATGAAATTTGAAAGGAGGACAAAGAAACTTATTTTGAGTTAACTTTTAAAGTAATAAAAATGTTACTGCCTGCTTCATAACTGAGATAAATTATTTTTCTTAAAAATCTGTACAACTGAACTATTTTAAGCAGACAAAAATGGGAATGAAATTTGAAGATGATTATTTTTGTAAAATTAAATGTAAGGGGATCAGTTTTGATACCTGTAAAAATGCTCCGAAAGTAATTTGTAGCCTTACGGAATGGAAATTCTGGGTATTGCTGTATAAATTCCTAAATTAAATTATTTTAACCGACTTCACAAATTTTATTGTGGTCAGAATAAGCGTAATATCTTTATTTGCATAACAAAACAATTCTTATATTTGAAATTCAAACAAAAAATCAGTATCAGTATCCGCAGGTGTATCTTCACACACTTCAATTTCCTCTCCTTCAGGCATGTCACTAATCAGTGCATTTTTGTACTAGAATGAAAGATTTGGATTATGTATCCATTCGTGTCCAGTATGTTTGGAAAAGTAATTTATCGGCATCTGCTCTGATAGCTAGTTTTTCATGATTTCTTCGATCAAGAGCAGGAGAAAACTAGAGCAGTACCCTAAAACACAGGTCACGGAACGCGCCCGGTCTTTCCTTTTTCGTCGTTGTTCCTTCTTCGCCCTAATATCCTCACACTTAGACTTACATTCACTACACTACCATACATGACGGGACACCGAATTGGGAGCTTGTTCTGACTGGGGGTGATGCTTCACTGGGGGAAATAGCTGAAGGGGTAAACCTCAAAAGCTGACGTGAAGGTCGGCGGGCGGAACTAAAGAGAGAGAAAGAGAGAAACACCGTCACTTCCGGAATTATAAGCTGCAGTACACTGGGGACTAATGACCAAGGGCGTCCAGAATGGGGGGGGGGAGATGGGGCAGCTTGCCGCAGGCCTCGATTTCATTAGGACCCCGTAATATTTTGTTATTTAAAGATGTAAAAAATGTATTATTTCTAATCAAATTGAACGCTAAAAGTTATTTCTGATGCATGGAGAAATGAATTCCGATTATGAATTAGGGAGGAGGGATTTTTTTGTTTCAAACAACGACCTTCCCTTGGATCAACTGCCCCAGGCCCCTGGTTTTCTCTGGGCGCTCCTGGCCGCCACTAATAACCACAGCGGTTGTCGCGCCCGACAACTTAACACATCTCCACTTAACTGACACATTTATTTATTTTTGTTATTTAAGGTCGCATCAACTTCTTGGTCATCATCTTGGCATTAGCGACCACTATTGCATTTTAACGTTATGGTATCTGTGAAGATAAAACGTATGGTGATGATAGGGGACACATACAACCATGCCCGAGGCGGGACTCGAACCCGCGATCCTTCGGTCCGAGATCGCTACGGGTCTTAGAGACCTCGGTCATAAGGCGGCTGAAACATTCGTGAGCGCGGGCGGTGAGCTGTGAGCGGTTTGTGTGTTGCAGGGGTGCGGGAGGCGCCGGCGGAGGACAGCTGCTCGCGCGCCGCGGGCAGCCGCTGCGAACACCGCTGCGGCCGCGACCGCGACCCCGTCTGCGGCACCGACGGCCGCACCTACCTCAACCGCTGCATGCTGCAGGTCGAGGTCTGCAGGTGAGCCACACCAACACCAACAGGGGTTCGCAGTGGCTTTGCAACACTGGGCAGAGCAGGCCGGCCCAAAAGAATGGCCCAAGGGCCACCGCCCAGGGCAGCCGCGGGCCCACGATGAATATCCTCCTCGTCATCACCGCCTTCATCATCATCTTCATCATTATCATCATCGTCATCATCTTCATTATCGTCATCATTTTCATCATCTTCATCATCGGGTTTTTAACGCATGTTAACCTGCCACAGGTTACAATGACGCTCCCTTCCTTTAGATAAACTCTCAGACATTTCACCCCCTGGGGCATTTAATCCATGCTCCCAGTCTGAACAATGTCAGTTGGAAAGGTCGTAGTTTCGAATATCGCCTCGTGTATGGATGTTTGCCTTGCGCCATGCCGTGGCTGAGGCTTTTCCAAACCATCATGTATATCTGAAATAAACAAACATGCCTTGCCTTTCCTCCCCCTTGTCTAAATGGATGGTTAAAAGGATAAAGTATGACAACTAGTGGACATGTGTAGAAAGCAACATCAATGGGTCGACAGCGACAAGTGTGCCATCTGTGCCCCACTATACCTCTCTAAATGGCCTTGCGCAATACATCAAGCTCGCAATTCATCAACGTCGTAGTGGAATTGCACAGATATCGCAGCGTAGTGAAGAAGAGATGCGGGGCATAGTGCCTAGAGTGTGATTTAATTTAATACAGACAAGTCTAAGAGAACTAGTTTCATTATTATTTTATATAAAATGAGAACGTGTTAAACTTTTACTTACTAATGTTACAAATCCGTTTAAATTTCATTAGATATTGAATTCAATTATTATTTTACATGAGCGACTTATTTGAGATAACATTATTAGTTTCAATCAAACAATGCGTTTGTTTTGACTTAGTAAAGAAGGTTACAGGGAAATTTTTATGAGCGCGTTAATCAAAACTAGAAAATAAAAAGTTTACTTACAACAGAGATAAAATTTTATTAGAACACTTAAGGGAGCGCTTACGTTCATGTACATTACAGAACACGGGTTTTATGGAGATATTTACAGAACTTTCTTAAAAAAATGGAAGGTTTATTTAAAGTAAAAGCGTTGGTTTGTAAGGTACCTCAATAAAGGAATTGGACCATTAAATACTTTGTGAGAATCCAGCATTCTGACATTTAACTTTATGCGCCTTTATCAATTACTCGCTGAAAATATATCGTTTCAAACTTCCTCTTTCTTTCCGTAGCTATGTGATTAAGAACACTGACCACTCATTCAAGGTGCACTGATTAACCTTGGTAATTAGGTAGATGATTTCTGCTCGTTTTTAACGGCAGCTCAACGGAAAATGGATTCGCTCCCTTTAGTCTGTTGCTGTTCACACTCCCTTCACCATACAGGAAACTAGATATTGTTCAGTAATGCAAAGCCAGGAACAACAAAGTAGATGCAATGTAATCAATCAATCAGTAGGATGCACAGTACATCCAATTGACCAATTTCCTTTCAGAGGCTTGGAAGAGTGATGTTCCGAAATAGGTACGCGGACTTAATTTTAATTTTAAGAAAAGAACCGTATTCCTCGTTCAATACATTCATTTTGAGGAATACAGAGAATTCACATTCTTCATTTTTTTCACACTTGGGGAACCTGAATGAAATAATATTTGAGTTTCATTATCTTATGTAAAAAGACGTATATATGAATCTTTTGTCGCAATGGCAGTGTAGTAATTTACAGCCTTTTACCACTGTAAGTTCTTTACCATTACCATTTTCTGTAGAATTCTTCCAGAATATTCTACAAGTTTCCCGCTTAAAATAATAAGTATAAAAATATTTATCTTGTCGAAAGGAATTGAATGACCTATTAAATACGACATCAGAAGATTTAAACATCCCATAAGCGCCATGACAGTGCTTTAACCTTCTGCCCTCCAAAAAAACACTTCTTCGAGATTACTCCTAGAATATATTCTTGACTATCTGGGTGACGCTACATCGTAGACAGTTCGCTAAGTTTCTGTCGTCATAATGCGATCTTTCTTTGGGCGAAATGCCCTGAGCGTTTCATCTTGGTATTTCGTCCTGAAGACAGTCGTAACATGACGAGTGAAATATTGGCGAGGCGTGCCTAGTCAATTTTTCACTCTATGCTGTGCCTAGAACGCGGGGGACTCCTGAATAACTTAGAATCTACTCACTCCGCCCGCGTAAGTTTACTGTTACTCTTAAAGGACGCCGAAAAAATATTCAGGTTCCCGTCAGTAGATCGAGACGTTACATCGAATTTTCGTCTAGCGTCTTGCGTCTTTCACTCGCGCCTAAGAATTCCAACCTTGAGTAACGGATGGGCATAAGGTTACACATAGCAGATTATGTACGATGTGAAAATATACACAATAAATCAGTTAATACTTTGTACTGTTTCCTTCAGGGTCGGCATCGCGTTGTCGCATCTCGGGCCCTGCAACAACATCTCCGCGCATCGGGAAAACTGCCCGGTGTCGTGCGACCAGGCGCCAGTGGATGGGCCCATCTGCGGATCGGACGGCAACGTTTACAAAAATACTTGCCAAATGAAACTGATCACGTGCGGGTAAGTTGTTACAATGTCCCTTCTGTACGATTTGCAACTCTCAGAAACACTGAACAAATAATTTACGTCAATGAAAGGCCCTTCATTCAAAGAATACAAAAATATGATTGTACTTCGCAGCTACTTGGCTGTCTGGGAGTCTCCACGTCTTGAGCACTGATTCCAACGTTTCGACCACCATTCTGCGTCCTTTCTTGGGACGAAAACGCCCTGAGGAACCAGAAGCCTCAGGATGAATTTCGCCCTGAAGAAGGTCGCAGAATGGCGGCCGAAACGTTGGCACCTGTGCCTAGGACGCGGAGACTCCCAGACAGCCAAGTAGCTACTGACTCCAGCCGCGGAAGCCTACGCTCTCATTATTGTGCATTTTGCCTCATTCTATGCATTCTCATTTTAAATGCACATTTTCTTGTCCATTTTATTGGTAGGAGGGAGCCATTCAAAATAGTTTGTGCAATTATCTCATTAGATCACAGCAACTAAAATCTATACGCGATGTTTTAGTATCTGTAAAACCTTACATTGCGTCAGAACAAGATGTGCATCTGTTAAAAAAACTTAACAAGAGTATGGCAAGTACATTTTCGGTTAATTAATGCAGGGTAATTAATTATTTTCACAAAAATGTACATTTTTATGTTCTTCCAGGCACAGATTAAATGTCTTGTTTTCGTAGTATCAATTACATGATAATATGCAGAAGATGATTAAAGAGATTAGTCAATTAATGTTTATCCTTTTGCTAGAGGTTTCCTTTGCAAGATATTCCTTAAAATCTCTTTCAGGTTATTCTAGGATGGCACTCCTCGAATCGCAACAGAAGTGATGCCAATGTAATTTCCTACTCAGCGGGAGACCGCAGAGAGAGAGAGAGAGAGAGAGAGAGAGAGAGAGATCCTCAGAGAGCGGAGAGGTATGACGAGGGGAAGTGGCCCTGGCGGTGTTCTGAATCTAGACCGTTGGAAAGCCCTGGCGCAAAGCGGAGCAGTACATGAAGCATTGGGCGTGTACCGAGTGCCCGCTCGCCGAAACTCACTGGCCGAGGTGCTCGGCAAATATTCACTTCCATTAATGTGACAAAAGTGACAACGATCACCGAAAGACGTAGCCGAAAGCTCTCGGCTTTCATCCCCACCTCACCGGATTGGGAAAGCAGTCGATTGGTACTGGCCAAATGCGTCTTTAAGCACCCCTACCCAACAATCTCGATGAAGGGTGCCGCCAGGGCACCAGCTTTCCTGTATTCCCTCTACAGGCAGCCCACCACGCCGCACGGAATTCACAATGGCATCACTTCCGTTGAGATTCTAAGAGCGACCACGAGAACAAACTGAAAGATACTGTACCTATTAAAATTCTACAAACGAAACCAGTCCAAAAAGAACGAGGTATTTGAAGGGGAGAGAGATAAAGCATAATCCATATTCCGGCATTTTTGACACTCCGCTCATTTAATGTTTGGCGAACACACGGAAATAAATGGAGGGCAAAGATAACTAGTCCGGTCTTATCCTGCCATGAGGTTGGCAAAAGAGAAACCCATGATACTGAATGGAGGAGAGAAGAGCGAGGGTCAACTCGAGAGACTCAAAATTGTAGCGTTTCACAATCACCGATCCATTCATTTGCTGACTAGTCTCTTTAATCTTCTCGCGCAATTAGTATACATTATCATATAATAGTTCTTCACGCGCTCGTATCAAAAGACAACTTATTACTACACGAGTTTGAACAATTATCAATCAAGGCCTTAGGCTAACGTACGTTTTATCCACTTTGAATAAATTCCAATGAACAATAATGTTTGCTTAAATTTGACCATTCATGCTGCAAAATATTACAGAATGTTGTTATAGACAATAGGGCGCCATCTATTCGTGTGAACATTCTTGTTTTTCATTACGAAAATTATAATTGTCGATATATATGGTACTATACGGCCATAGGCCATGGATTCAGTATTCGGTCGGTGGGATGCGAATTAGGAGGGGCGGCATGCATCTCCGAACTATCACGTTTATTTTACCGCTTCGAAATATTTCTTGGACGAGGAAAACTGTAGCATGTAGCGTACAACCGATTTGTACGTACTGGGATTTTAATCCTTGTCTAAGATAATATTTAAGATGATAACTGAAGATACAACTGTGTTCACTCGAAAATAAGAGATTTTTTTAAAAAATATTTCCAGCAAACAAAACATTCATATACGAAATCAGATGAAAAGGTTCGTATTCTTAGCTTCGATAATAGCCGCGTACTCAGCCGAACAAAACCCTAATAGTAGCATGCTGCCCCACCCAACTCGCACTCCCCCCCATTCTTCCTCAAGCTTCCATTGCTTCGCATGCACCAGATAGACTCGCGATAGTCCACGATTCAACCCATTCCAAAAAATTTATCTTTCGCTTAAACGGGCACTTAAAACTAAATTTGTCCTCACAAATTGCGCCGATGGTAGGCACAAAGTAAACGAATCGATTTATTACAAGTTGAATACTTTCTGCAACTTTTTCCGAGGTTAGTTTTCCTGAGCAGGGCGCCGCCCTAAAACCCTTAAAGAGCAGCCGCCACTGCCACGGATTATTAGCACACTTGCGTTCTAATCACTCTTAATACGACACTGATCTCAATTGCGTAAAGTTTGTCTTTAGATACCCAAAGTGGGTAAACAGTGTTGGCAGTCAGGGGCGGATCCAGCCAATCATTTTGGAAAAAGCCATCGTAGATTTTGTTAAATAATAAAAGTATTTGTTATTATATTGTATATTATTTATGTACTGTAGATACGACACTACAAAATATTATTGTTTAAGCAATTACATAATTGGAACATAAACAAAAATGTAAATCAATTTCGCCAAATAAAGGAAAGTAAACGAAAACTCTAGGCCAGTGGTGTCAAGGTCTTCTACTGGTGGCAGTGGCATGCGTTATGGCACCGTAGCATGCCACGAGTTTCTCTGCGCAACTAGCGCCGGGAAAGGAAACTATTAGTACCCCGCCGATTTAAAATAGGGATGGCGTTCTCTGGTGGTGGGGTAATAACTGCGTGGAGGGGCGATTTCGTCGTGGCACTCGTGCCACGGACTCCGGCTCGTGACATCAACCTTGACAACACTGCTCTAAGCCTTTTGGGGAAGGGCATGCCCCCTCCCGCTGGGTCCGCCTGTGTCAGCCGGCATCCGTGGGACTGAAGGTAATGACCCCGCGTCTCCCTGCGTTGCAGGCAGGGCGTGGTGCGCACCAGCAAGAAGTACTGCCTGACGACGCGCCACTGCCGCGAGTCGTGCTGGCGCGTGGCCAAGCCCACGTGCGGCTCCGACGGCAAGATATACAGCAACGCGTGCCGCATGCGCGCCAAGAACTGCGGCAAGCACGTGTTCGAGGTGCCCATGTCGTTCTGCGTGTCGCACGAGCGCGTCGCGTCGGGCTGCCCGGTCGCGTGCGACGGCGAGCCCGAGAAGCTCACCTGCGGCTCCGACGGCCTCGTCTACAGCAACGAGTGCGAGTTGGCGCTGCTCAACTGCGGGTGAGTAATGCGCTGCTTTGTATGCATACGGTTGGTTGATTGATTAATGATTTCGAGCGCGTGAAGGTCGCTAAGGTCATTAGACCCGTAAAGTATAGTGCATGTTTTGATCGAGAGATGGCGGTGATCTTCTCCCGCTGAATGGTGAGATCCGGAGCCGACCTACTGTCGGTTAGCGGGGTTTTCCCCAAACAGGTATCTCCCACCAGCGGGGCACCGCCCCAGCCGGGAGAAACTCTAAACTCCCGACCGGTCTGTCGGTATCTGTGGTAGTGTAGTGCATGGTGTGTGTGTGTGTGTGTGTGTGTGTGTGTGTGTGTGTGTACGTAAGGGGTAGGATAGGATAAGGAATGGGTAGGAAAGATTGCGCACGGTAAAACTGTTTTTAAATTCAAATTACGTAAATAATAATGTTACACATGAATTGACATTATACTGCGATTTTTCTAGGAAGAGCTCTCAAGATAACTCAAATCCCATCTTCGCGATGGAATATGTCACGGCATTTCGCGTCTTTTCTCGGTCTTGCCGGTAGAAGTCGCATGATCGCAAGCACTGCTTCATACGGTCGCGATTGTGCGAAATCTAGCGGAACGACTGTGAATGATACGAAATGCCGTGACATATTCCATCGCGAAGATGGGATTTGAGTTATCTTGAGAGCTCTTCCTACAAAAATCGCAGTATATATTGGCATTGCATGGTTTGTAATGTTTCCAAAATTGAATCACATGAATGCATCCAATGTCGACCAGCTTAGACATGTAGACATGACGTAAGGACATCAACTGAAACAGTACTTCAGGTTTAGAAACAGTCACAAATTTTGAATTATATACAAAACTTGCGTCCTCCAGAGACAGATGGATATACATTAGATGAGATGATGATGATTCTAAAATAGTTTCACTTGATTTACTTCCGTTGAACAAACTTTCAACTTACTACATTTGATTCCTACATTAAATATTTAAATCAATTGTGCCCTATCAAGGAAGACCAACGAAAACCCTACACCTTGGGGGGGGCGCATGGGGGCCATGGCCCTCCCCCCGAAAGCCGTAGAGTTTTGCGCTGGATCCGTCACTGCCGGTGGGGAGGGGATGGCATGGCGGGATGGCGGGCGGGCGGACGGGCGGGATGGCGGGCGGGCGGGATGGGAAATGGCGGGATGGTGGGCGGGCGGGATGACGGGAGGGATGGCGGGAGGGATGGCGGGAGGGATGGCGGGAGGGATGGCGGGAGGGATGGCGGGATGGCGGGCGGGATGGCGGGCGGGATGGCGGGATGGCGGGCGGGATGGCGGGCGGGATGGCGGGCGGGATGGCGGGCGGGCGGGCGGGCGGGCGGGCGGGCGGGAGGGAGGGAGGGAGGGAGGGATGGCGGGCGGGCGGGAGGGCGGGATGGCGGGAGGGCGGAATGGCGGGATAGCAGGCGGGCGGGATGGCGGGCGAGATGGTGGGATGGTGAGTGGGCGGGATGGCGAGCAGAATGGTGAGCGGGCGGGATGGCGGGCGGGCGGGCGAGCGAGCGTGACGGCTAGCGTGCGCGTGGGCGTGTGCAGGCGGCAGGCGAAGCGGCGCGTGACGCGCGTGGACCTGGAGAAGTGCCGGCCGCGCCTCAACAAGTGCGAGAAGCTCAAGTGCGCCGAGGAGAGCCGGCGCTCGGGCCCCGTCTGCGGCACCGACCTGCGCTCCTACGCCTCCGCCTGCGACTTGCAGCGCGCCACCTGCCTGTGCGTATGCTATGTTTTCTTTTTATTATTATTATTATTATTATTATTATTATTATTATTATTATTATTATTATTATTAATTTATTGTAGCTTGGCCTTTGGCCCTCTGCAGCCACGTAAAATATATACATTAGTATGAAATATATACAAGAATAATTTGATATATTATAGACAATATTCTAGCTTTAGATATGATACAATATAGTGCTTATATGATTTATCATGAGAAATGACTCATCAGTTCTAGTCTATAGGAGATCGAAAAATTATCTTGGTAGATTTCTTTTTAATCTTTTGCCATGAGTATTTTGCTTACCGATATGAAAGTGAATGGCTGAAGGGATCATTAATATTTTAGGATAGAATTTTGCGGCTAAGAAGGACCTTTGGTTTCTCTTGTCATCGTTGCAGTTACGGGTCGTATTCTTAACTTTTCATTATTGCATTCACGTTTAATATTTATTTTTCGTCACATTCACGCGGTGTCTGCCTCACTTTCCATCGTAATAACGTGATATCTATTTATTTTCATTATTGAAATCACGCGCTTTCTTCTTCACTTTTCATCATTGCCCAAACGAGACATTTCCGCTTTTCATCATAATCACGAACTTGCATCACCATCTTCATTTGTATCATTGTATTTACATCTATCACCATATCGTCGGTGAATAATATAAGTGGCAATGTAACATTATAATATAAACGTTATAGTCAATGTTCCAAAGACCAATCCACTTCACTCAAAAATGGTGATTTCTGAGATGCGTCACTTTTCTTGCGAGTCATGATACTTATTGGTGGCTCCACACATTCGGCATTTGCCGATCAGCGAGCTCCTGCTTGCCCGATCCCGACCAGCTGATGTGTTCCGCGAATGTTCGTTCCCATTGATGTGCCCAAAAGACCGACACGCGGTGGGTAGGGCGAGCGCCGAATGCTCGTCACTCGGCAAATAGCAAGCGACCCATCCACACTACTCGGGATTCGGTGAGCGGTTGCTCGCTGTTCGCCGAATAGCGAATGTGTGGAGCCGCCTTAGTGTACGAGAGCTGTATTCCTGTTGTTCCCACTCGCTCGCTAATTCCGCTCCCGTGCGGTCCCCAGGAGGGGCGTGCAGCTGGCGCATAACGGCTACTGCGCCAACCTCACGCAAGACGAGGAGTGCCCCAAGACGTGCCCGGCGCCCAGCGACCAGGACAAGCCCGTGTGCGGCTCCGACGGAAACGTGTACAGGTGAGTGGCCTTACAACGTGAGCCTCCTGCATGAGCGTCAAATGATCTACTGTATACGAACGCACCGACAAAATGAGTGTATGCACATAACCTGCAGATATGTTGCCAGCAGTAACCAAGTAGCAGCTGCCAAAGCGGTCCCTTCTTATAGTAATCTCTCTATAGTGCGATTTTTATAACTTTGCCCCTCAAGTCCCTATGACCCCGATGGAATATCACACGGCATTTCGCGTCTTTCTCACTCGTGCCGCTAGATGTCGTGTGATCGCCAACGCTGCTTGATACGGTCGCGATCATGCGATACGGCTGAGAAAGTCGCGAAATGCCGTGACATATTCCATCGTGAAGACGGGCCTTGAGGGGCAAAGTTACAAAACTCGCACTATATATCTGGAGCCGCCAATGGGGAAGCGCCCTTGGGCCAAACGGTTTCAAGGCTGTGGTGACATTGCGCAGGTCCCTGTGCGCGATGCAGAAGGACACGTGCGGCCAGAAGGTGGTGCCCGTGGACCCCAAGCACTGCCCCACGACGGCGCTGTGCAACGAGGCGTGCGGCGCCGCCGAGCAGAAGTTCGTGTGCGGCTCCGACAACCGCTTCTACCGCTCCGAGTGCGAGATGCGCAGGGACAACTGCGGGTGAGTCAATCAGAATTCCGGGTGCGTCAACTGCTGTGGTAATAAGTACGGAGCGGATTTCTACGATTTATTAGACCACCTCTATTATTATTATTATTATTATTATTATTATTATTATTAAAAAGACATTTGAGCTTTCTACTCAACCAAATTTTCTTATTTTTGCTTCAAATGAAGGATAGTGAACCAATGATGTGTTATCACATGCTATTATTGACAGGTTTTAATAGTCTAAACACTAAATTATAATGAATTCGTAAAATCAATACAAATAACGCTTGTCTGTTATTTGTTCATTACGTCTTTTCTTGTGACAAGATCTTCTTAAAGAAGTCCTGGGTCTCGTACAGTAAGTTGCGAAGCGAAGATGAAGAGTTTTTAAAAGGGGTTTTAAAATGCAAAGATTAGCGAGTATCTGTAAGGGCATGTTAAGCAATCGTTTGAAATATGTCCCCGTTCACAAACAAATCAGTGATTATAATAATATGTGATGCATTACGAGATTTTAAATGAAGGTGAATAGTATGATTTCCTGCTTTAGTCCACCACAACATGTCTCTCCAGATCTTGCTAAAGATACAAAACCTAGTAAATAGAAATATAAAATTACATTTTCTGTGTTCACAGTGAATAGTGACTATTATTCTGGAATTTGTAAACCTCCCTCATTCATTGGTCTTATTAGCTAAGTACTGAACGACATGAAACAATATTTTCGGGGGATTTCGATTTTCCATATAGTGCTTATGTTTTACTTTTATTATGTCACATTTCTACATTTCTTTCACTTATTCAATGTAATTTCGAAGATTCAGCTACCGTATTTTATGCTGTATAAGCAAAAAGACTTGATTACTAATGACAATTCTATTAAAAGCTTAAACTTTGTTACCTACAAAAATATTAATTTCTTAAAATGTATCTTATCTCTATCGTCTGAAGTCTCTATTGAATGAAGTTAGTTGTGTGTATAAAGCTGTTCAATTTCATTGCGCAGGAAACATGTGTACGTGGTGCCTATCAAGCGCTGCCTCACCGGCTTCGTTTTCCGGGGCTGTCAGCGAATCTGTTCTACTCTCTACGATCCAGTCTGTGGATCTGACAACAAAACCTACTCCAATGAATGTTTCCTGGAGCTGGAAAACTGCAGGTCACGTGCCCTCGTGTCAAAGAGTTATGACGGACGTTGTGGACAACCTGAGAACAAGCCTCGCAACTACTTGTATTGAAAAGTGATGAAAACATATTTTTGACATTTATATATTTTTTGCTCTTTGAAAATGTTGCAAGCCCGAATAGCTTTGTGATATAAAATAAATGGCAACAATTGATAAGTGAATGAGGTAAAAACTCACATTTTATACATAAACAGATTTGCTCAGATAATCAGTCAAATGTGTGGTATAATGCACATTTAAGAATGTTAAGGTCAATCAACAAAACAATGTGTTGAAACCACCACCAAAGAAATACTCTTCTTTGGAAGAAGTGAACACTACAAAGTGCTGTCCATGACTTCATTTTTGACTTCCTTTATTCAAGATGTCAGGAAGGCTATATAATGAAAACAACTCACAAAAACCGAATATGTATTGATAAGCATTCTTTGAACGCTTTCAATACAAATGAAATATACTCATTTGTTATACTAAAGACTATATTTCATAGATTTTGTTGTTTGTGAAGAGATTTAGTTTTATACCTTGAAATCACAAAGGTTTAATGGATTTGATTTTATTATTGGAGATATGACAGAAAAGTCTTATAATTAATTAAACATGTATCTTTGTGCCAATTTCCCATTAAGTTTTTATAAACACATTCAAACAATTTTTAAAAAATTGCTTTTTTACAGGTATTCTTTCGTTTTCAGATTTTACTTTCTATGATTGACTTTTCCTTACATATTCGTTGTATAATCAGCTTTGTGCATGATAGTTTTCTCCTTTAGGTCTAATATGTTCCATAGAAGACGAAAAATAGAAGTGATAGAATGTAACAGAACAGTCTTGTCAGAATTGATACATTTTAAGCAAATTGAATGATTGTATTTATATTTATTTCTATATGTGTACTTTGTATTTATTTTATAAAATAAAAACGATTTTCCTAAAAGAAATATGACTTAACTGATTCTGAAAAATTTTAAAAATAAGTTCAACCTTGAATGCCCTTTTCTGCTCTTCCCGGCTGACGCTTATTTTGCTCTTACCGAATGTCACTTCTTCTGCTCTCACCGGCTGACACTTCTTCTGCACTAACCGATTATCATTCACACAAAAGCGAATATGGCTGAACGACAGTAAATAAAACAGAACAGGGTGGAAGACTTTAAGGATTATGATAAGAATTACGATAATCAAATTCTGAAGGCAAATTTTCAGCACCGACTGATTAGCTGAATTGAAAAACTAGTCCTGATATAATCCTAAAAGCCGGGTACTCTAAGCATGTGTTCTACTTATTACTGTTTCCGTTATCATTTTCTAACCGAATTCAAATCAATGTGACACAAGTCCTTCTATTACTTTCTCCTTGCGTCATCCTTATCCCGTCTGCGAGGTTTGACAAAAAGGCGAAGCGAAGAATAAATGGAAAGGAGATGGTCGGTTCATCCCATTAATGGTGAGGGGCTTTTGAAACGAACATTTCACATCCTCTTTCAGATTTTATGCAAGGTCAGTGGGACATTATTAAATTATTTCCGAATGTCTAAGCCGTCTTTCAGAGAATTGCTATCGAAATTACATGAACATATTAAATGGCAAGAAATCAATGTGAGGTGTGCTAGACCATCAGAAGAAATGCATATGCACATCATTAAGTAATCTTTCAACGTCAAATTTATTCATTTTATGAATGTTAAAAAAATCTATGCCGCTTGTTCAATGTACGTACGAGGTAGAGACAAAAAGTTACCGGAATTAGTCAAATGATTCATGAGGTACAATAAATTAAATTAATTTACCTTCAAAATACTCCCCTACTGCATTTAAATACGTTCCTCAACGTTCGTATAATTGTTGGGGACAGTTCGGAAAGCTAGTTCTCGAGAGCTTCGTAAGCAGCCTGGTCGCATTTTCCATCACCTCTTCAGAATTAGCGAATCGTTGCTCTTTCATTTTAATTTTTATCCGGGAGCACAAGCAGAAATCGGCAGGAGCGAGTTGGGGTGAGTAGGGAGAGTGATCGAGAGTGGTTATGCTTGGTGAGGTCGTTTTTCACCAGTAATAGCGTAGGGTCTTAAACATTGTCATGGAGTAGGACCCAATATTTTCCTTCCCATTTTCTGTGCATTTCCTCCTGATTGCATCTCGTAGGCGGCGAAGAATTTCCACGTACGGTTGACCATCTGGAATGTATTCGTAATGACTTCATACTTCCAACATGAACTTTCCTTTCCTTTTGTCCACACGAAATTTTTTCTTTAGCGGGGACGTCTTCCATATCCAATCAGAAGAAGCGTTTCGTCAGACGATCGTAAAGAAAGAAAATGAAAGTTGAAAATGTAAGCTTCCGTGGTTCGAGTCCATACCTTCTTCATGACAGGTAAAACGTCGGCCTCTCATTCTGCGGCACTACTCTGAGAATCGAGAAAATGTATGGGTCATTCCATGCAAAATTTCATGTTTTCTGACAGTGAGTCTCAGATTTTTTTCATATTTTATTACATTAATCCACTAATGATGAACAGTTTAAGACAATTTATGGAATTAATATCTTTAGCAGTTTAGCAACAATTACGGGTTAACCATGAACGATGACACAATATACTCAATAATGAAAATAATTATGACGTTCATAAAATGAATAAAACTTTAAAAACGGGCACATTATTTTGAAGATAAATTTACAATTTTTCTTCAAAAGTAATACTTCATTTTCTTTCATATTTTACACACTGCAAGAAGAACAAATAAATAACCATTCTGCAAACTGTCGCGATGGAATCTTAAAAAATGCGTGAGTTATTAAATAAAAAGTACACGCGCATTTTGCTCTTACGGTTGAAAGTCGCGTGCCCTTGCCCAGCGAGGGGTAGGCAAGGTCGTAGGCAGGCACCGCCAAGTTCATTCCCTAAGGATATCCATCGATGCCTTCGAAGGGATCCTGACACTAGTTTACAGGCTTATTTTTCGTGTGTTACTATTCAGTCGTGATAGAAAATGCCAAAGATTGTGAATACGTTTAACAGGCTTTGGAGCTGCAATCCATTCGGACTTGAGAAACACAAAAGTCGGATGGGTAAGAGAAAGATAACAGAGGCGACGCGTAAGAAAATACCGAATTTAGTAGTAGGTGAAGCAATATGCGATCAGTGTCGTCACAAAATATCCAAAATGCCCAATGCAGATCTTACACGCAACACTCACCGTGCTGGATACTCGGATTGACTTGAGATTTTACCAGCTTGTTCAGCACCTTTCAAAACCCCTAAATACAATTTTTTACGTGCTATGAAGCATTGCAAGTAATGTTTTTGCGATAATTAGTATTGGGACCTTTCTTGACCTTACCGCCTGTGGAAGGGCGGAAATCGCTGCTCGCCACTGATTCTGCGGACGTTACTCATACACCGCGCCTGCACTATCGGCCAATAGGCAAGGTCTCAGTTACTTGGAGGGCAGGCGGGGTGACAAAAAGGGGTGTTTACTTTGCAGGTTCAGATGGAACGAACGCTCTTGGAAATCTGACACCGGCTGACAGACGCCACCTAACGTTCCTAGCGCTGCCGAAGCAATGGCTCGCCCGCTGCGGAAAGCGCGAACGTTACGAAAGGTCCTGATACAAAATGCCTATAAAACACTATTTATAATATTCCATAGCACTTCAAAATTTGCGTATGTAGGTTTTGCATGGTGTTCTATCAGCTGGTGAAATTTCATGTCAATCCGAGCATCCAGCACGGTGAGTGTTGCGTGTTAGTGACTCAACTGAAATAGTGAAGTGAAAACGTCACGTGAAGAGGAGTACATAGCCCCAGGAGTTGCAGAGGAAGCCACCATCAGTAATGTAAACATTTTGAATCCTCTGGGTCAATCACCATTGCCATTGCGAAAGCAAACCCGAGAGAAATAGAACGCAAGGAGAAAGGCGAGTGCCATAAATAAAGCAGTTTTTGAATTATTTCATGTGAGTATGATGATGGAGTAATGGTGGAGAAGAAATGTTGACACAATTCAAAGAAAAAAAAATTCAAATGTGAAAACAGCTAATGAGAAATATACGATTTTAACGTGTTTACCAAAACGGAGTGAACAAACAATAATGGTCGAATTTGGCGTATCTCTTCATGTAGCTCGTACGGCAAAATTTAACACCTAGAGAAGTAATTTTGCGAAATCCACCATCTCGCCGCGGAGGAAAAAAGTAACGCCGAGTGCTGACGAAGAGGGCTGGGGCGCGGCGGCTCTAGCAGCTGAGATGAGATCGTTTACGGAGCGCCGGCAAGATACTTTTATTCATAACTTTAAAACTATTAAAGATTCCATGAAATTTACAGAGTAGCTTAAAAGTATTTTCAGCAATTTTCCTTCCAAAATTCAAGAATTTAAAACTATTACATTTCCATTTATTGCTTTTTTTAGAATTTGTTTACTTCCTAATTGTTAAAGACTCACGGTAAAAAAATACCTTTAGTGTAAAATTATCCTTTACATTTCTTCTACAAATAGTGTCACTTTCATATTTTTGCTTGTTTGCATATCATCGGGAAAAAATCATAATGTCTACAGACTGCTAACCTAATATTTCAAGTGCCCATTGTTGCTAAACAATAGCTGATAAGACAAAAATAATGTACCTGGTTCATGCAGGTATCATGATAAGTAAGATGGCAAAATATTTTTAAATTCTGAGATGTAGTGTCACATTTCCTACTTTTTTGCATGGAATGACCCGTATGCATCTCAACAATAGCAGGAACCATCTTCCATAGGGCAGGCATAGTATTTTTCCCTGTAGTGCATATACGAAGCTTTGATTGGTTAGACTCATTAGTCTCGTTAGTGTAGTGCATGTTTGTTCTCGGGAGGGGGCGGTGATCTTCTCCCGCTGGATGGTGAGACCCGGCGCCGGCCTACCGTCAACTAGCGGGATTTTCCCCCAATCACGTGTCTCCTACCAGCGGGGCACCGCCCTAGCCGGGACAAGCTCTGAGTTCCGACCGGTCTCCCGACATGTGTGGTAGTGTAGTGCATGTAAGTGTGTGTGTGTGTGTGTGTGTAAGGGATAGGACAAGGAAGATGAAGGAAAGATGGCGCGCTGTCCATAGCCCGTTTGTTAGGGAACTGCTGTGCCATTCGCCTGGCTTCGCATTCGATCGGTGAAACTATGTTAAACTACCGATCAGAGCAGCCGACCGCTAGAATTCTTCAGGCAGAGACAGAACTCGACTAGCTGTCTAGCGGAGTATTTTCCGGAGTAATTCCAGAGTATTTTCTTAGAATACGGGGCAAAGCGAGGCAACTTTCGGGTGTGCCTTCCCAGACGATCAGTGTATAGTGAAACCTTTCTTAAGTGGTCACTAATGGTTCCGGGAATAATTGGCCGTTAGTCGAGGTTACTGCAATAACGGTTAAGCGGCAACCTCAACTAATGGCCAAGTATTCTACGCCTCCCGTAACGTCAGAACATGTTACGGGAAGCTTAGATCAGGTCTAATCGTCACCATAAAGTACGTTTTCGGGTAAAATTATTTGTATTACTTTAAACTATGCAATACAACTTTAACAATAAACTACCCGCCTTCTCTCGGCTAATGTCAAACATTCTTGACTTCGTAGAACGAGTTTTCCGTTCCCACCGAACCGAACTCACGGGCAAATTAGGCGTTTGTAGGCAGTGCTATCCCACGAAATAGTTGTCAAGTGACCATCAGATCGGTTTCGCAAACGCGGCGACCTTTAACTTTAAGTCTCCACAAAGGGGAAGAAGGGGGTTAGCAAACTTTGAGACAGCTCCGGTGTAAGCGAAGAAAATGCGTCGTTATTTCATTTTTATTTCATTTATTAAAACCTAATTTTGCCTTAAACAAATTAAACCCTCGACAAAGAGCGACTCTAGATGTCTTTTCCAAATAATCTGACAATGCATCCCGTCGTTGGAAGATACTGAATTCATAGTTATTCCAACGCTTTTCCGCTTCTTATTCTATTACGGTTCAAAATCTACACAAGTGTCCGCTTAATAGAAGACAAACTACGAAATGTGCCTGAATTGGCCGCGAGGTCAGCTGACTGCTCAACTGAGGGATGTGTTAGGGAGAACTCTTATCTGTATACGAAAAAAATGGTCGTTAATGGAGATAACCGCTTAGTCTAGCTGGCCGTTTGATCAGGTTTCACTGTAATACACAAAGATGACGCAAGAAACTTACTGGCATCATGATAAAGACGGTATACGGAAACGATGCCATATACCGCCTTCCATTGAGGTCCGCGCGATATTATGACACTTGAATTGAGAATTGAAATGTTCATTTGATTTTTGAAAATGAAAAATAACTTCTGAAAGACAATACACACATTCAGTCATTTAAAATTTATTGTGCATTAAACTACTGCATATCAATACACACTGCACATCACTGCATGTGTATTACCCTTAGTTACTCGCGCTGGGGTACTTTGTACGCCACTAGAACTGTTATCGCCGAAAGTGTCAGATAACATCAGCGCGCGTTTTGACATTTGACCTAAGCTTGCAGAAAGCATTCAGCTGCATCCTCCTCGATAATCAGTTGCGTAAGATTTACTGTATTGGCTATACGATTGTATTTCCGTGGGAAAGCGTTCGTTGGTGTACTTTCTACGCCGCGCGGGTACCATGTGAGTTTTCATTTTCTTTTAATTATCACGAGACGTTTTTATTTATAGATGTAATTAAACGTATTTATTATTTTACATTAGAAACAATACATAGATTAATAATTTATCGGATAATAATTATTATATATTACAAAAGAATTATTACATGAGGAATCCTAAAAAGACAAAATTTTCGATGCAGCAAGTCTTTCTGAGGAAGAAGTTGTAGTGGCCATGACTGCACATGACACGTGTTGAGTTTGATTTTGTTAGTGATTATCCAAGTAGCGATTTAGAGTACAGATATGTTTTCATTGTCAAAGACAAGGTTACAAAGTGGTAGAAAACACAGCTTTTCAGCAAATTTACAGAAACTGGAAGTCGTGATGATCAAGAATAATTACCAACAAAATTAAGAAATCACTGTCACATTTGCGGAAGAGCAAAACAACGCATTACTATAATTATTACTACACTTACTACTTATTGATGCAACGAATTTGCATGCAACGAACATATTCTTCCAATACAAAAAGTCATCGAATTCAAAAATTGTTCTGAAGACTAATCTGCTATATTTATTGTCATTATTATGTAATAAAAAATGTAATACGTATGCATTTCAAATAAAACTAAAAAACAATTATATTTAAATATTATTCAGGCCTCACAGAGCTCATTTTTCGAAAGAAACGAGCTTGGCGTACAAAGTACGCCGCGTGGGAACTTGTGTGACAAAACATAACGCGAGTAACTAAGGGCTAAGCTTCTGCTCATCAAGCTAGGCACTGCCTATTCCTAAGAGGCCGCCAACTGATATATTTCACCCTTGAAGTATTTTATGACTTTTCTTTCAGGCATTAGATAACTTTGTCACATTTGCTCAGCTTCAAGTGTCATACTTTGGGCAACTGCCCCCCCAATCCCCAACAAATTTTAAAAAATTATATTTAATTTTACTTCGCGGATCTTCAAATATATAGATAAAAGATTTATTTGTTTCTGTATTTTGAGAAGAAATATAATATTAATAATAATTAAATGAACAATAATTTTATTAACCTCAGCTAATAACATACACTAATAAATTGGTGAACTTTATAGATCAGTATTATAAAACGCGCGGGATAATCAGCGTTATTTTGAATATCCCTTATTAACACATCCTCTTTCAATTATATTTTGCTTTGAAACGTTATTTACTTGGAAATTAAACAGTTTCATGCCTAAAATCATGAGTCATAACTAGACCTTCGATTTTAGGACAAATGCCTATTTAGTTCCTTTAGGATGTTGTGAAAAATAATTGCAGATATTTACGAATCATGAGAGAATAGACCTACTGAAAGTGTCTAATAGTGCCTAAAATGTCCTTAAAGGTCGGTTGATGCCCATTTTAATATGTTTTTGCCCAAAACTGCTTAAAACAAATGATTTTCAAGAACGATCATATTTTAAATGCTAAATTTTGAAATTCGTTTTACAGAAACGTAAAAATTTTTCAGAAATGCAAATATTGTGTGATTGAATACGCAATCGACATCGAACCGAAATCTTTCACCCAAAATACCGAACAAAAGGAGCCCTGCAAGTCAACATAGGCCCTAATTAAGATGTTTCACGCTCGTCTCCGATCAGCACATACTTCTGAGACAATTGCACCCATTCCTGGTGCAGCTGCGCTGTTGACAGGTTTAGGCTTATCGCCGCAGCCCTTCGTCTGCCAAGTCCAGGGGAGGAAAGAGAGGTCAGGCAAAAGCTTTCTGTCGGACAGGCGAAGATTACCAAAAAAGTCCAATGGTTAAATGGGGCGTGTGGTGCATTTTTTTGGGGGGGGTGAGGCGAGTGAAGAAGTTCCAGGAGACGTGAGCATGAAAAACGTAACTAAATTTGTTTGCTCCTATAAATCTGTGTCAGTGAAAAGTGCATTTTCAGCCTTCAAAGTGATTTTAATAGATAAGACAGCCTTACAGTAGAAAGTATTGATTATGTACTATACAGCTAATTATGAAAGTGAATGAAATATGCTTGTAGTATCTCTCCTAAATGTACAAAATACTTTTTCCTGCATAGTAAAAATTACCTAATTTAATCCACTTGAGATCAGTTCTGATGCCAGAAATATAACTTTTTCATGTCTATTTTTTGCCTGGTTTAGTCATTCTTTAACTTTTTTAAAGTGCCTAAAACGTCGATTTTAATGCTTGTTAGTGCCTAATTTCGTAATTTTGTTGCCTATTTTAAGTACCTAAATCAAATCCTTTTTGTGCCTAAAATTCCGAGGTCTAGTCATAACAATAAAATTTTATCTCTCAAAAAGAAATCGTATTTCCCGTTTTTTAGATGTAGATATATATGGCAGTCTTAAACATTGTTTTTATGCATGCCATCTGTAATTTCGAACTATCAAAGACCGGTTTTAGTTTGCAGAATTTTAATACGGCGATCGTTGTAAAATGAGCCCCGAACTATGGTGCGTATATGAGCCCCGAACTTTAACTGGCACTACAACTTGTGATCGTACTATTATTGTTTTAGATGCCACTAAGTATCTAGGGCCAAGTATCTAGGGCATTTTTTCACATTCGCTCAATTTTTCGGTTTCCTAATGGTAGAATCGAAAAACTACTTTAAGCATATTATTGAAGAGTAAACCTTCGTCCTGTATGGAAATTTTCGTTGAAAAATTTGGTGCCGGTTTCACGAAAATGGCATTTAAGTGTAACTGTAAATGCGAAATTTGAAGCTTTTTCTCACTATTGCGATTTCGAAAAACTTCATTGGAAGTCGTCTGAATCACTGCCACTCACAAATGCAATAATGTATACAAATCGCCGAAAATGTGCGTATTAACAGCGTGAGAGATATTTAAAAAAAATTACATTTGTATAGTTTTTGAAGGAAGAAAATAATACAGTAAAATTAATTTTTTGTCACCTTAAAGAGTACAATTAATATTACGCATACAAAAAGTTTGAAGAAAACATTTGGAGTCGTTTCTGCGAAAATGGTATTTGAGTGTTTCTGAAAATGCAGAAATTTGAGCTCATTTTCACAAAAAAAATGTTGAATTTCGAGAAACTTTATGTAACCTAATGTAATGCGCATGCACTCATAAATGCAGTAATATGAACAAATCGCCTCTAATGTAACTATTAACGACGTAAGAGACAAGTAAAAAAATGCATTAGTGTAATTTTTGGGAAAAAAAACGACAACAAAAGAATAGAGCTGTCGTCGTCTGTCGTCTGTCTACGTCTGTCCTCGTAGAGAGTACATTTAACACTATCCGTCCCAAAAATTTAAAGAAAAAATCTAGACCCGTTTTAGAGAAAATAGTTTTGATATTTTTTAATATTAGACATATTTGACGCAATATTGCGCGAAAACTAATAATTTTTTAAAAAAAAATGTTCACGACCTAAACGAAAGAACTAATTATGAAGAAAAAATTAGCTTGAAAAAAATCTCTATCTTAATTTTGTAGTTGTAGGAATACGCCTAAAAAGATTGTTTCTTGCTACTTTCAAAAATTTAGATTTATCAGTGAAAATTGGACCTATGCCATCTTTATAAATGTATTTCACTCTCTTTTTAGAAGAAATTTTAAAAAATATTTGGACCCATTTTTGAAAAAATTTTGAACATGTCCCGAGAACTTCATGTAAAGTACCCCCAAAACTTAATGAATAGTTTTCAAAATCGCAGACCAACTCAGGCCAGATCGACAGTTTATTCAGTTTGGAAAAAATCGTACCCATAGTTTAGGCGCTAGTGTTGTTCACATACCAGACGGACGGATAGACGTTTTGGAGGAGAAAAAAAATTTCGCCATCAGGGGACACCCAAAACGTGTATTTCCGTCGAAATCTCGAAATCGATTTTCCTCAACATTACTTAACATTCTGAATACTACGTATATTACTCTGTATATACGTACGTATACGAGAAAATTACTAGTGCTACAGAAAGAAACAGACTTTCGCGTACTAGTTAGTTTTCTAATTTCGTTGGTCTGGACAAACTTACATTGTCCCACCCTTTTGCTACCTATCCTGTCTCTCGGCCCAAAGTACATTTAAAAAAATTGTCCGATGTTGGAGATGAAGTTATATTTGTTTTAAAAAAAATCATTTAATTCATTTTTTTTAGGTCGAAATAAAAGTGGGGGCTCAAATTATCACCTTGCACAGTAGATTCCATTTTAATTATAACAGTTTATTAATGTAGATTTTTAAATATATATCCTACAATATGTGTTAAATATATATCATACAATCCTTATAATATGTATAAACATTTGTCACCATAATAAATAATAACATTTTCGATATTTCGATATATGATTCACTGAGAAAGATGCATCGTTGAATTAACAGTTCGGACTGTTCAAATAACAATAAGGATCGTCACCTCTGTGTTCAACTAATCTAATTAATAACATTCAATAATAATCAATAAAATAAGCGCAATTAACTTAAAGCATTAATATAAACGAATATTTTCGTGTTTATAATAGCGCTCAAATCCCCCCCCCCCCAATGAAAGTTCCGAAATTCCGCCTGTCTATTATCACGTTTTTTTTGGGGGGAACGAAGTTAACACGTTTATTGTCGGCTGCTTCTCGGATTGGACTTCCTTTATTTATGAGGAAGGAAAATGTCAATTCTGTTCTGGACAAGGCCCCGAGGTTGAGATTCGAAACGTTGGCCTTCTAGTTCAAGATGTGTCTGTCTGATGTTGAAAGTAAATAAAAAAGTACAATATATAAAATCCAGCCAGAACATGTTGACAATCATCTACCTACCTTACTTGCAGACTCCTTAACTCCTTGCAGATAAAGCTGAACTTCGAGAAACACCATTTGTAACACCAGAGCACCGAAACATGTAATAAACGCAAAGAAGTGCATACCCGACTCACACGGTGTATAGTTCTGATTCAGAACTTCTGAAGCGAATGACCACCTTCATTCATGCGTTTTTGTTTTTGACATTCGTAGCACACGTCGCGCACTGGATTCGGTTATTTTCACAACTTGTTGTAACTTATATCATGGTTCAAATCATGTTTTCAGATGCGGAATTTAACTTCTTTTCCTCCTTCGATGAGCCTAATGCAAAAATACGTAATAGGCATGCTTCCCCGCATCGTCAGCAAACAATTTAACGAGTTTCCATCATATATCCAGTTTGTTACTTCTAAAAGACGGTCCCTTCACTACATCCCTAGTTGTCAAACACACGTACACATTAAAAACCATTAATACAAGTCTGCCACATTAAACGAATAGTCAAAACTTCCCTGAGAAAACTGCGAACGCGGCAGCTACTCCAAGCACAATACGTATTTATCGATATCTTCCATAAAAGATTCGGGATCAGAAAGCTTTCACCTTCTCACGAGATTTCTTTTCGATAGTTTCTCAAAAAATATGTATTTCCAAATACTGAACACGAAATTATAAAAAACAAAACGATTAAAGGAATGGATTCTGGATGAAAGGTTCCAGTAGACATCGTTGGCGCAGTACATATTGGTGCAAATGTTACTAATAGAAAAGAATTGCCTTTCCATAGCGTGAAAGCATGGATTAATATTCTTCCATGGTGGAAGCCTTGCTAAACGGTAGAAATGAAAAATCCAAGGCACAAGACAACAATGTCAAATTGTCAAAAATATTGCACTGAAACAATTTTCTTGAGTGATGTTTCGTGTGTTTACAAATAACTGGTGTAGTTTTCCACGAGGGACTGATTGTTTGTGCTTTAATATGTACATGTTTTATTTAACTCACAAGTGCAATGGAAAGCGGTAAACACACTTCCGCTGTGAATTAGAGGTATTTCCCAAATAAGTAAACTTAATGACGCATTGGATATTAAATGACCCCAAGTCATTGCCAGAGCAAGTCAAATCAAACCCCAAGCGGTACAAATGTTTGGGTCTCCAAACTCGTTAGAAATGGAAATTGCAAGAAAACTCTCATAAACGTATTAACAACAAAAGAAAGAAAAAATGTCATAGTTACACATTAAATAAATTTATTTAAAAAATATTTTTACATGAAGTTCCTTCTTGCTTTATTTCTTGCAAAACCATCAATTATTTTGGCAGTGTCAATGCAGTTTAAAATTTCTTGTTCTTTATACAAAACGGCCAAGTGATTTAGTCTTTCTTCTCCCATTGTACTTCTTAAATACACTTTTACTCTCTTTAAAACTGAAAATAATCTTCCTTTGCAGGCATTAGATGAGGGAATTGTTAGAAAAATTTTCAAAATTTCAACATTTGGAAACATGCAAGGCATTTCATTGAAGGCTCAATATATATATCTAAAGACACCACTATCACATGAGAAATCTTATTTCATTTTATGGCCCTGGGTAGTGCACATTACTTGAAGCGCATTGTTGCCAAAAAGGATTATTTTATTTATAAAAAAAATTATTGCTGCTGAAATCCAGGGGCCAAATGCAGCTGCCATTAAACCTACCACTGCCCCCAGTATGCATTTGCAAATATCTTGTGTAGTTTTGCACAAGGGTCTGATCCTTGCTACTTAAATTTGTGTATTTATTATTTAAACCAAAAGAGAAATGGAAATCACAGTGAGCATGGTAAAAGACACTTCTGCTGTAAACTGTAGGTATTAGAGGAAATGGGTGGAGAATAAACTCACTGCATTCAAAACTCTTGCCATTAATCAGACTAGTTTTCAACCCCTTCATGCCAGTAAGCATTCCAGTAGAGAACAGTTTCTCAGCAGACTTCACAAATTAATTCCATCTGTTTATCTCTCGAGTGTAGAAATTTGTATCACAACAATGATTCCCTTCATCTAAAACTAGTATTTCAAGTTAAGATTATTTTCCTTCACTCCTATTTGGACTAATAAGACTAGTAGTGTAAAGTTTTAAATGGTTTGCAAAGTCCTTTGAAATACTCTGCAGAATTACCTCATTTTAATTTCAGATAATATTTATAAGCAGAGCATGGGACAGGGTGTTTCTTATGACACAATTGAATGCAGTCCTCAAAATTGTTCTTAAATAACGACTGACATGAGGTGTTACTATTTTGCCTGTTTTCAATTTGTTTCTAAAACAGACAAATTCCAGAAAAGACCTAATATATCATATAAACGATATACAATAATACTATTCATGAATGTTAGAATTGAGTTTCACAAGATGGAGCCCTGAAATTTCAAAATGGGGGAAATAAATGGTGTTAACTGAGCAGCATGCATTACTATTATTACTAATTTATAATTATCCACATCTAATAAATACATACATCAACTGTCAGTCTGACATTACTGCAGGCAATTTCATAGGTTTTCAACATTTCAGGGTAACTTTTTTGCTTAAATCACTCTTAACTGACAAGTCTTTGAGCCTCTTAATAACATAAGAATTGCATTATGCTGTAAATACACCTCTCTCAACAATCAAATAGTCGACAATTGGGATTTTCTGGATAAGAAATATCTGGAGATGTTTTAAGTGGTCTCTTGGATTTTTTTACTCTATTCAGAACATCCTTTTGTGAAACTTCAATGCACATGACCCTTGTTTCTTAAACCAGACATTCAATTCTGGGTCTCTAGGAATGAACTTGCTTTCACTACTCGTTGCATTCAGCATACTACTTTAACACACCAGTAAGATTAAGAAACATTTTATGGCTAATCAAACACACATTCGGTATCCATGAAAATGTTTATTGTACATGTTTTATAAATATGTTTGCAATTCCAATACAGATTGTCAAGTCTCTGGCACAATGCACATTTGCAAGAGGTGAAGAGGTGACTTTCATGGAATCAGCTGGGAGGAGAGCTATTTTTCTATTTAGCGTGCACTTCCAATTCTCGTTCAACAATCCGCCGATATTCATCAAACCCACCTTCTATGCTACGTACACTACCAGACCCACACACCCACAGTTCTCGACAAACCATACGAATAAGACGTTCATCGTGGGACACTAACACTACACCACCCTGTAAAAGAAGAAAAAATTTACACTATTTTTACCATTTCTATTAGTTACGAAAGCAAACACTGGAAACATCTCTGCTAATGACTACAATATTGCAGATACTTAAATAAGAATCAAATACATATATCTAATAAGAAATCCTGATACTATAGCCATGTAAAGGTCTAACACTTACAGTGTACTTGTTGATAGCCTTGCCTAATGCTTCAATAGACTCAATGTCTAAATGGTTAGTTGGTTCATCCAGTACTAGAAAATTAGGAGCACCCATGCACATTTTTGCAAATGCAACACGAGACTTTTGCCCTCCTGATAGGCTAGCAACAGTTTGAAGAGCTAAATCACCAGTTACACCAAAACTTCCCAGTTGTCGCCTGTATTCTTCTACAGGTTTGCCTTCAAAAAAGAAGTACACAGATTAATATTATCAAAGAAGTGTGGCCAAAGAAATAAACACAGAAATATACTGCTTAAAGTCAAACTGCACAGGCAATTACAAGTCACAATTAGATTATTGTCAATGATTTCTCCACCATGGGTACATATAACAACAGAATATCATCAGCAACAATATTACTCTAACCAAGAAAATAACAAAGTACATGATGTTTCAATTTTCACAATAATCATCAAAACAGCAATTACAATCCAAATGGTCCTGATGTCTCCTGTTTCTTCTAAAACTAACATGACAACATACGAGGTAATAAGATGAGGATCTGTTGATATTCAATAGACATCTTAGATACTATATCGAATTGTATCTGTCAATCGTCAGATATGATTTCTTCACAATTTTATTCAATTTTAAATGATATATAAGAATCATGATAAATCAAAGGTATATTCTAAGAATTCTGCAATAATAACACTGGTCAACACTCATTTTCTTGCCAAACAATTTAAAGCCATTTTAAGGTGTATTTAATGCACAGATTCCAAATATGGCATTGGTTCTCATAGATTGGCTCTAGTTTCTGAGATAATGAAAAATATTATTTATTTCATTGAGTTCAGGCTATTCATAAATTGCTTAAAACTTGAACGAAATGTAACTAGACATGCCTGTTTATACAAAAGTCAACTCTTGAAATACATAATATTAATATATTCAATATATTGATATTTACAGCCCGAACTGACTCACAATTAATTGTTTGCAAAACATTGTTTGTATGATATCCTTTTATGAGGCAAATCGGGTAAATCATGTTGAAGGCTCCAGTAGTAGTCTTCCATTATGTGTCTATCTCATCTGCTCTGATATCCAACTTTCATTACCTTTATTTCTTGATGGAACTGCTCATTTGTTCCTCACACATATTGCCAAGATTTTCTGGAAACTTGTCTAGAAGGCTACGGAGATAGTGTACTTTAACATTCATAGTTGCACTCAAATTTTGAAAGTATCAAAGCAAGTATTGCACCAGTTCTGCATAATTTTCTGCTTTCTTACGCCAAAAGTTCTTGAGAACAATGACAAAGCTGTACCAGTAACCAGTAAAGTGTTATTTTTGCTTCCAGTGTCAGACATTTTTCTTTTAGTCTGGATGCTTAAAGTTCAGTTGCTTTGTTTGCCAAACTGAGGTCACGTATTAAACCACTGAGCTTATCTCGCGAGAAGTGCTCTTTTGTATCACTTCCATTGTATTCACTGCCACTCCTAACTCCTGAATCTGTATATCCTCACTATCAGTCACAGGAATTCCTCGGAGTGTGGTGAACCCTGCTATGGGAACATCAGGTTCATGTAGCACAGGTCAATTTGCTGATTCCAAATCAGGGTACTCCCAGTTCTTTTTCTTGCAACGATTGAAGGCTTTTACATTTACAGAACACAAATAATGATTTTAGGGCTCTTGCCATACCATTAGTACACCAAATTTTAAACTCTTCAGTTTTTCAGTTTCCCATTGACGGAGACACTCCACATAAAATACCATATGGAGAGCCCACAACTTATCTTGATCACTCAGTTCTATACCGAAATATGTTTCGTAAATTTTTTCTATAAAATTTGTAATATTTCTTTCCTGTTTTTGTAGCATAAATTCCCCATAAATGTAGTAAAATATGTTAAGTCGTTCAAATACCATCTTCCTGAAGAACTCATTGTTTTGTAACAAAAGAAAATGTTTTAATAAAACGAAGCTCAATTAAAGTACACTGAAAATAATGCGATATTCAATGTTTAATATACAACAAAAATTGTGTTTGTAAAAGACAGATATTTGCATTAGATGCTGTGAGTTTTGTGATAGTATCATTCATTACGTTTGTAGCACAAAAGCTAGAGCCAATTCAATGAAACTAATGACATATCTGGATTCAGCATACCCGATTTATTGGACATTCGTTGCAAAATCCTGGGCAAGTGATTTTTTTTTGTTGTTGTTGAGCAGTGTAATCATGGTGACAATCTACTCTGATAACGGAATAAGAATAGAACCTTTTACATATAAGAGTTATATTACGTCCTTTTCATATCAGTATCCAGTTATGGTTTGTTAAATAAACACTTTTGTTATTTTATGTCATTTATTGTTCACAACATTTTGGGAACTTACTTTTTTCCATCGTCAGATGCCCTCTAAAAAAATCAATGACACAATGCTAACAGTATATCTATAACATAAAATAACAAATGTATCTAAATGTATCTAATCCATAACAGGATACCAATATAAAAATGATGTAATATGACTCTGTATATGTAAAACGTGAAGGCAGTAAACTAACTTTAATGATAACTTTAAAAAAGCAAAGAAAGAAAGAAAAAAAGAATACAACCCCCATTGAAAATTCATAGAATGACAAAAGAGGATGATTTCCATCTTTTATTTATCATGTACAATGTTTCTTAAAATTTTGGGTTATCTAAAGGGGCCTAACACTCTTTCCTCACAATCACATCACACATACTGAAATTTTCTTAATAAGCCAAAGCGCAGAAAGAGCACTGAACTGATTTCTCTTTTTTCTTCTCCCTATAATATTTCTATATTAAAGATCACTTTGTGGTGAAAAACATTAGCAAGGCTTGTTTGATAACCTTCATACACCTCTTGGCTTTCTTATCAGACATTAGCTCAGTATTTGATTCTGATAAGACAACTCTAAGGCATACAAAACTTAGAAAATTATTATTCTTCAAATATATAAAGAAGTATTAATTAGATTTAATAAGAAAATTAGCAATTAAATCTTGGGAGGTGGTCAATTTACCTGGATATGCTGCCTGCAGCAATTCTACAGAGGAAACTGACATATCTAACTGATCCACATGGTGTTGACTGAAATACCCAAATTTCAGATTCCGATGTGCATGTCGCACACCCCGCGTAGGAGTGAGAAGTCCCATAATTATTTTCAATAAAGTTGTTTTACCAGCACCATTATCACCAACCTGTTGGGGGGAAAGAATCTCCTTTACTCCCACAGTTGTGGATACAAAAATTTTCAATGTATAACCAGTAACTTTCAATGTGTTGATTTCTCAAATCTACTATTCATTATTAATTGAATTTAAAATATAAGATGACATTCAAAAATGTTTTTAACATTTTTAAAATTATATTAGTTTCCCTAAAATAAAAATAATATTCATCACATGATAATAAAAGTGAATATTGAGTCTAGGGTTCCAATCCTAATGAGCAAGGGTTGCTTGCAGGCAAATCTAATGTAGATCATCACTAATACACTTGTTTTTTACTGAACTGTCAATAAATTAATATCAATTCAATCTCAGTTCAATTGTTTCAGGTAAACATTCCATATTATTTTATTAACTGAATTACATGATAATCAAAAGAATTAAATTACTTACTGTTCTATCATCTCTACATAATTTTTAAAATCGTTACAAATCCACAAAATGTTTTCATTTCATAAACTGAACACATACATACATACATATTATAATATATATGTATGCATATATACAGATGGGTCTTGAAAGTAAGTAATGTTTGGCACAGAGTGGTAGTGTAACATAAGTCCCAAAAGGTAATGAAATCTGTGTTTTTCTGACTTTCTTACTTCTCAGAATACAAGGGCATTGTATTATGCAAAAATAATGAATATTTTCCCTGCATTGTTTTCATGAAACTTAGTACATTCCCAGTGCTTTACTGCATCCAATTCAACCATCCATTGCTTGATAAATACAGAGTTTGACCAAATTCTCACTTGCTTTGTACATAATTTGTTGTTGACAATATATAGTACCACTTCTTTAGAGGCTCCTTCTTTCGCATTTTTGCTAAAACTCTTTCTGTTATACTAAGGTGATAAAATCTCATTTGTGATCTGGATTGCTGCTACTTAAGAAAGGGGCATGCTTTGCAATTGCAGAGAAAACAGGCCATTAAAGAGTATAGCTCATAGCATGATATACCTATTACTCAACACTTCAGAACTATAGCACTATAGATAGTGAACAACATTTTTCAATCTAAAAGCAGTCAATTACAACCATGCTGATTACTACATACTACCGATTAGGTCCATCATGTGTGTGTGTGTGTGTGTCTATATATATATAATATATATATATATATATATATAGTATATATACACACATATACATACATACATATACATATACATATATATATATGTAGTGTTTTTATAAATGAAAATTTGCAATGCAGATATCCTCCAAGACATCATAAAATTTCTTTTACAATTACACACATTCAGACAAAATCCCAATATGAGGTCATATTGAAGTACAAAATAGAGTGGAAGGGTGAAGGGGGGGAAATAGAGTGGAAGGTATGAATACAATACTATGAAATGAATACAATAGGGTACATACAATACAAATTCTTGATTCCAATGTAGCACCAAGGTTCACTCCACTGAAGATGGTGACCCCTTGTTCATATGAGAACGAAACCTCATTAAGCTGTAGGATGGGAGGCGAAAGGGGATCAGCTTCTGGAAATTTAAGAACCACTTCCACTTCCTTCTCTACAGCCTTGAGTTCTGGTCTGAAAGAATCACAATTTAAAGTTAAATCACATAGTTAGGGCAGCTAGTTTTCAGTTCATTTATTTAATCACTTTAAACAGGAGACTCTTAATGTATTTAATCCTAATATGTACAAAAATGGAATACTTTCAATTAATTCCAAATTGAGAAAAAGTAAATAAATAAGCAGCAAAACAAAAAACAAAGTATGACTTATATGGCCTATTACATTTAAGCTTCATAAAGGTTAAAAAAAATTTTTAAAAGTACTTACAGTTTTTCCAACATTTTTATCTTGCTCTGAACACTGGATGCTCGGTTTGCATTGTAACGGAAACGATCTATAAACTCTTGCACAGTGGGCTCTATGCTGTTGCTGAGCTTCAAATTCACGCTGCTGGTTCTTCAATTTCTCAGCCTTTGTCTTCTCAAAATTTTCATAATTTCCCCTGTAGTAGTATATCTATGAGTTACCTGGCTTTTCCCTCCAGAATTGATAAACACTACACATACTAGTTCAAAAGCAGGCTAAGACACTTAAAAAAGTTATGTTACATGTTTTTACAATTATTAATTATTCTTTAAATGTAGTCTCAAAGTAAAATGAATGAAGTAAACATTTTATAAGTAGCAAAATAATTTTTTCAAATGATATTTTTGTGTGATTAAGTAATATAAGAACTTACATTGTTTAAAAGATTTAAACACAAACCTATATGAATCTATCCTCTGTGAATGTAAATGAAGAATATCAGTAGGTACAGTGTCCAAAAAGTGCCTATCGTGGGAGACTACTAGAAGCGTGGTAGGCCAGTTTTGCAGATAATTTTCTAACCAAATAATTGCTTTCACATCCAACATGTTTGTAGGTTCATCCAACAAAAGGAGATCTGGTCTGAAAATAAAAAAAATTATCTATCATTATATTATTCTCTGAAGAATATATTAAAAAATTGAGCTTATTTAAATTAAACTACAGATTTTACCTTTCAGCCACACATGCACATGTAAGAACGAAATTACCATTTTTCTGAAATGTGAAGACACATTCATAACCACTAAAATGTCTCTAGTCTTCCTCCAAGATTGTCACAATTAGACAATCATTAATCTAGCACACAACACAAATGAAGAATACAAAATAGCTTCTAATATTCGAAAGAACACACCTAGAAAACAAAGCACGTGCTAGAGCAAGCCTCATCCGCCAGCCACCAGAGAATTGTTTTGTCGGCCGCTGTTGCATTTCACTTGAGAAGCCCAAGCCATTGAGAATAATGCTAGCTCGTGCTGGTGCACGGTCAGCTTCAATATTCTGAAGCTGTACATACACCTCTGACAGCTCAGTTCCAAGACTGGGATCACTGCAACTGAAAAAAGATATTTTCATCTATGATGTGCATTCTATCTTTTGAAATTCAACTAATTTCTAAACAATTTCTAGTTGAGATTCAAAAATGTTCACTGCTGGATATTTGCATCCAATAAAATTCTTAAAACCTACAAGATATGCATACATTCTTCCATTTGGATTTTCACATTGTCTCCACTTTAAGACTATCTTTCCACTAGAATTAAACAGAGTTACTGAAGTTACTTTATGTCAAAAAATGACAGATCTGTTAATTCAAACCACACTTCATTCCGATTGTCATATCAATATAACTTGACCAATCTTGTTCATTTATGGCTTTAATAAATAAAATTCTTCCAGGCAAGGGACACCCAACAAACAGTGAATTCAGTTTCTTTCAAAACATCACACATTAAAGAAAAAAATCACTTACTCATGTCATTGTATAACTGTGACTCTATGCAACTTACTTTGTTCTGAACACTTACCCACTATTGATTTGTGATTGTAAATGACGTTCACGCTGCAGCAAATCCTCCCTAACTGTATCACATTGTAGGACACTCTGAAGTGCAGGGGTATCGTCTCCTACAACCTCTTGTTCCACATGTAACACAGATATATGTGAAGGTATCCGCAACTGTGCACTGAAATGTTTAAATCAATGATTTAAATAAAAGAATTTCCATTGTATCAAAAACTTTTTTTATTCACTCACCAAATGCATTATCACCAACAAAATACTTACACAATGAAGCTTGTTTGCATTAAATTTTCTGACTAGTTTCCAAAATAAAATTTCTTACCTGGAGATCATTCTCAACAGAGTAGTCTTTCCAAGACCATTACGTCCTACAAGTCCATAGCGTCGGCCAAATGCAAGAGTAAGATCAGCAGCCGTCAACAAAACCCTGAAATTTGTTTAATAAAATATTACACAAGGATGGAACTTCAGGAAAACCCTCCCTTATATTTTCACAATGTATTAAATGCCATCAATTTCTCAACATATACTAAATACAAAAAATTATGTTGACTACTATTAGGCAACTACTCACAAACAAATTAAACTATTTGCCTTTACCCATAATTGTACCAAAAAAAAATTCAATTCTTCGGCTTAGATAAGAAATACCTGGCAATGTAAAAATAATAAATCTCTTCACATCTGACTTACTCATTTGATCCACAAGTACATTTGTACATTTTTTAACTTTCTCGAATTAAACTGAAGCCACACAGAAACAATGCCTATTATAATATTTTAAACACAGAGAAAACATGATTATCCCCTCAGAAATGAAGAATCATTTTACAATGACCACTTTAAAACCATTAAATTTTGTCTTTGAGTTAACATTTCATGATGTGTTTTGCATAAAACTAAGAGAAATGTTCAAATTTCAAAATGTTCTAATGTTTAAAAACTAAGCAAGGGATCAGAGGATTTTGTTGAAAAGATTTTTCATCACTCTCATCACATTCAAAAGATCACTCACTTCATTTCAGCAATAAGTGTACAAACCTATTTCCATACGCCACATCGAAATTTTCTATGCGTATGTCCTGCGCTCTGTTGCTTCCTTTGTCCTCCATTTTTGCCTCCTTTTTACTAGTCACTTGTGAAGCTGTGGCTGACTCCAATTTTGGTGCAACCGGAACCCGACTATTAGCTAAATCTTGGCTCCGCTTTTCTTGCTTTTGTTGCAACCGAGCTTCTGCTTTCTCCAGCTTTTTGGCATCTACTTTCTAAAACATCAATATGATTAGAATGAATTGACTTTGTTGAAATTCCAAATGTACAATATAAAGTATTTCAATAAACATCTATAAAAAAAGTTTACAATTATTTAATAATTCTAGTGGAAAATTAAATTCTTTATTTAAATTATATACAACATGTAATCACAAACTTAAAATAGGACTTTTCGAATATGTAGACAAGTTTCCTTGATTTCTAGTGTTAATTAAGTTTCCATGGTCAGGGAAGGCACAATGAAACACCCATTCTCTCCTACATAAGCATTTTTCATTACAAGATCCTCTCTTTTCTATTTAGATTTCTCTGCATTGATAAACAATTAAAATTAATGAAGTAAAAAAATTTGCGGCACTAAGAGCTATTTATTAATAAGTCCTAATTTTATACAAATAAAATTAAATAACCAAGACCCAATAGCCAGGAATATGGTGGGGGAGGGAAGGGAGACATGACACACCCAATGACATCTCTAGAGGAGAAAGGTAAAAGAAATGGACCACTCCCATGAAAGGGGTGACAGACTGACACATTTTATTCAAAGTTTAGAAAACAAACAAGACATATAAACTCACTGGGCTTTCTTACTGAACTAAGCAAAAATGGAAAGTATCATTCATGTCCACTACTTTAATCTAAATGTTATTCCATACAGACAGAAGACAAGTGATGCCATGAGTTTTGACATCATTAGCCTCTAAATGTCACATTTTGAATAAAATTTCACATTATGTGTTGTTTTAATGTGAAACAGTAGACTTTCATAAATTTAAAAATGATCTTACAAAATATGAGGACTTGAGAGAAATCGACAGACAACCCCTCCCCCATCCCCATCTTGGCTAAACCCGTGGCATAAACTATCCTTTTAATGAACATAGAAGTTCCTGTAAGTCACATAATAACTTATTTTTAATAACTACAAAGATTCAGTGAAACACTAAATATCTTACCAAAGCATCATCCCTAGACATAACCCATATACTTTTTATTTCTTCCACATTTGTTTCTAAGCTGGCTGCCATACTTCCCAAATGAACAGGTGTACTCAACACTTTTGTTGGGCCACTCGGTAATGCTTTATCAGGTTTCATAATTCCTAGAAGTCTCTCACAAATATTTCTGCAGATAATATAAATATATCATGAAAATTATACAGAAAACAAAAGTTTAAAACAATTACAAACTTCATCAATTAACATATAAGATTTTTGTCAATCATTTTACTAACCTTATTTCTATTTCTGACTTGTTTTCAGCTACTTCATGAAGTACCTCTCCAATGGCATCATATAATTCATTACTATCTTCAAAATCATCTGCACCACTTGCAAGAATACCTAGAAAAGAAACTTGCTAGACAATATTTCAAAAACAGAATAACTTTTTTAAACACATTCTCCATCAGTATACAATTATCATCTGACTAAAAAATACACTATAATTATCTAGAAAAAAATGGCACACATTAAATTAAACTTGTGAGCTTGTCAACTTGTAAGAGAATGAGGAAAAACATGAAATGGGGACTTAAACAGATAGAACCACTAAGAAGCCCTTACCTTCAACATACTGATATAAATCTTCATCAATTGAGGGGAACTCAGATTTAATATATTCTCCGCACGTTGCCATTTTCTCTCACAATGTACAAAAATACTGATTCAATATTGTCTTACGTCACCCACACTGCATTGTTGCTTTGCATCAATGACTTATTCTGTTCTCGACACTGCACCAGGAGGATTTCCGCCCCAATGCAGGTTATCACTTTGAACTGAACACGCGTTTTGGTATAAACTTACTGAAATTTCTCACTTCCGACACCCACGCACACACAGTGACATGTGCATGCACGGCTATACGGAAAACACGAACAGGTACTTTCGACCACTTCCCTCAGGCAGAAACTGGGAACTTCCCCTATCGAGAAGAGGCTACAGCAACAGTAGGGAAGTGAATTGGAGGGCCCCGCTCTATACTCTGCTCTCTACCACTCTCTGCTTATCCTGCTCAGAGAACTGGATCTTGCTACGATTCTTTTGCGGATTCATGAATCGATAATTTTAGAAGGAATTGAAGATTCGTTCTTTAATAAAAGTCACAGTCACTGTGTAAGAGAATCTAATAATATTTCTTACACAGTGTTCACTGCCTTCATGGTTATTATACCACAATGTAAGGAATTCTCTTACCATACAGTATAAGAAATTTTCATGACGATGTTATAGGTTAACCATCATATCACATATTAACATCATCATTCATACATGGTAATAAACACGGTTACACCGTATGATAAATCTTACACCGTGCTGATGGTGCACCAGGGCAAGATTCGTTCCCGTAATACAGTTCATTGGCATCATGGTGCAAGTACTTTCTACCGGTATGTAATCTACAGACTGTCTACAGAATACTATAAGAAGGGACCGCTTTGACAGCTACTGCTTGGCCATTGCTGGCTATATAACTGCACACGAAGTCTACAAGGTCTACTTGGTCGAAGTCTAAGGTCTACTTCGATGTCTACTTGTAGACTTCGTGTAACTGCAAGTTATCTCCATAGAGCACAAATATATCTCTCCTTTGTGGTTACGTCCATGCACTCATTTTTTCAGTGCGTTTATTTACAGTTACCTCATTTGCAAACGGCTTCATTCACGGTGTACGATACACCGTGATACATAAGTATATCATTCACGGTATAATCTCACGCCCTAGCATCATTATTTTCTCTTGCAATGTCATCGCCCTGCATTGGCCTTGCATGACGTTCATTTGTTTTCAACCTGTCAAAGTGGTCTCATATAACAACACCCATTCATCCATGGTAGTCCCTTAGAGTAATTTCTTCTAATAACATGATCTTGGCATTTGCACTTGGTGTAAGAAATTCTCTTAGATCGTGTCTTTGCATCATGCTTGAAGATGGAGATAAAAAATCGATTCTAAATCAAGGGTGAATGCACGGGCATAAAAGTAGTCATCATGAAATAAACTATATTGATTTAGGGCGCTTGATTCATAATTGTTGAAAATCGTTTCACAAAAACGTTATTTCCCAGCCACTGATCTCCAGGTATATAGCATATCTATGGGAAATTAGTGGCACGCACGTCAAATATCGTACCTTGAATTAATTAAAAACTAGATTTTACGATGGCTTTTATAGTATTTATAATTACGGAAAGGCATACGACAGAGTAGACAGTCAGAAACTCTGGATAATACTGAAAGAGAAGAAAATTCCAAATCAATTACTCAATGAGATCCAGAATTTATATGAAATTAATATTAAAATAATGTCGAGGCGGGAGAAAGTCTGCAACAACCTGCAGTGGCCTAAGACGGATTTGGCCTGTCGCGTACTCTCTTCAACATTTATATCAATCACCTAGGAGAAACTGGAAGAAGAAAATTAAACAGGGCTTTGTCTTTCCAAATCAGGAAAGAAAAAGATAATCTTATATGCTGATAATCAATCATAACAGACTCTGAAGATGATCTACAAAAAGCAGGTTTTAAAATGACAAAGGCCCAGAAATATTCTATAAAAATATCAGTTCAAACTAGTGGTGCTACAGAATGGCACAGACTTTCCCGTATTAGTTTTATATTTCCTTTGGCCACAGCTACCTCTTTGGATTTGCCACATACATCTAACGCCAGCTGCCATCTATCCTAGCCGCACAAAGTACTTTTTTTTTTTTTTTTTTTTTTTTTTTTGGACATTTTCTTAATTTTTCAGTCTAGCAGTAAAATGGAAATATTATTTTTAAAATATTTTTAAAAAAACAGTAAAGCATCATCCTAAATGGCAAATTTGTTTAAAAATTTGGAGCCGTTTTTTAAAAAATGGTGTTTAAGCGCTACTGTAAATTCGAAATTTGAAGCTGTTTTTCACCGAAAATGTTTGAGTTTTAGAAAAACTTCATTAGAAGTCATTTGAAGTACTTTAACTCACAAATACAACAGTTTTTGCAAATTGCTGGAAATATGAATATTAACGGTGTGAGAGATCTTTCAAAAAAACTACTACTAAATTTGTGTAATTTTTGAAAAAACAAAAAAATACCCCAAAATGAACTTTATGTCCTATTAAAGAGTGCAATTAGCACTATCCATTGGAAAAGTTTGAAGAAAAAATTTGGAGCCATTTATGAGAAAATGGCGTTTGAGCATTTCTGAAAAGGCAGAATTTTGAACTAGTTTTCAAAGAATGCTGTTAAGTTTTCACGAAACTTTATATAACATTATTTCAAACACATGTACTCATTAATGTAATAATGTGAACAAATTGCCGCTAAAAATAATAACAGGAATTGAGTAATTTGGCGTTAACATCATCTCATAGCATACATTTAGTATTATCCCTACCAAAAGTTTAAAGAAAAACTTTGGAGCCATTTTTGAGAAAATCTTGTTTTTCTTATTTTTTAAAATTGCACATATTGCACGCAATAATGTGGGAAAACTATTAAAATTAAAATTAAAATTAAAAAAAAAAAAAAAAGGAGGGTTCCTGAACTTAATGAAAGAATTTACAACGGAGAACAAATTGTATTTGAAGGATAAATCTTAATCTTCAATTTTGTTGTGTAGGAAGACGCTGAAAAGAAAAATAGAAATTTTGCAATTTTTGAAAATTCAGAGTTAACACTGAAAATAAGACCTATGCCACCTTTATTAGTGTATATTACTCGATTCTTACAATAAATTTAAAAGAAAAAATTGGGAGCTATTTCTGAGAAAATTTTGAAAAAGTCAGGGGTGCTTCATGTAAAGTATCTTTGCTTCATTGGAAGTTTTTCAAAATCGCAGCCCCTCGAGTCGAGCAAGATCGACTGGGGAATATCCATTCTGGATAAATCCTACATATGGTTTAGGCTAGGGCTGTCCAACTTCGTAGGGCTTATGGGCCACATATCAAATTCTAATTAAGCCGCGGGCCGCACTGTAATTTTTTACCGTAACTACAGGGATTATTCTCAAACATATATTAGATACGACTTTTATTCAATATACTTAATGATTAATGTACATATGACAAAAAATTTATACAGACAGACGAATGGACAAAAAACACTTCCGGAATCAGGGGACCCCAAAACGTGTTTTTCCGTTCAAAATCTCGAAATCGATTTTCTGCAGCACTATATCACTTTCCCTATACCACGTATATTACTCCGTCTGATATAATACTCTCTGACTCCATATATATGTATACGGAAAAGTAAAAACACAAGTTATGGCACTGCAAGGTAAAGAAGATACAAAAGCCAAAATTGTAATCAACGGAGAAACAGTGGAACAAGTCAACAAAGTTTCATATCTTGGAAATATCATTAAGTGTATATATACCACACCCAGGAGCATTTACAAAATAAATTGTATAAATACAACAGAATCTGCAGAAGAACATATACGGCTGAGACATGGATAATGATAGAGACAAATAAAACACACAAGCAGTACACATGAGATTTCTGAGACACCTTGTAAGAGTTACAAGAAGGGACAAACTGAGATACAAAAACATTAGAAAGAAACTAAAAACTAGAGACTTAGTAGAGGAAATAGAAAACTCTCAAAGAAAATGGCACGATCATCTTAAAAGAATGAACAACAATGGCCAAAACTAATACAGTAATATAAACCAGCAGGGAACAGAGACATTGGAAGACCACGAAAGAAGTGGCAATAGCAGGAACTCCTGGAAGACTAATGACCAGGAATACTGCATAAATAATGGAACAGGCTCTTAAGAAGCCTAAACACTAAAAGTTCATGATGATGATTTTACGATGGCAGTATGTCTGTTTATATCCTACAAAACCATTTCAATCATCTCATTAAGACAAACTTGGATCTAAACAGGTTATAATTAATTAAAGTCAATGTACCTTACTCCTACCTTATAATCAAATGATAATAAAATACAAACTTAAAAGAGGAAAGCTAATACCACAGATTGTATCAATTTCAAAAAGATTGCATAACCCTTGGGATCAAATGTATTGAAAAATGGAAAAGGACAATAAGACAATACACAAAACATAAAACAATCTATATTACAATTTAACAATACAACAATCTTTATAAAAAGCTAAAAAAAAATATATATAAACAGTGTTCTGGGAAAATGAACAATTGTTTCACAAATAACTTTTTTCTAAAAGGCTTGACAATCATCAATTTTTAAATGTAAAATTTCATAAATTTACATCATCAAGTAACACAAGTAAATCAAGTATTGATATATTTTTCTAAAAAGTAATTCATGGAAGATGTATAAAAATGAAGAAAACAGGAGATCCCCAAAAGAAAACAAGCATTTAGAGTAAGGGATTTTCACCTCATTTCATCTCATGAAAATTATTGTTTTTAAAATGCTGAATTTTCGAACAATGGAGGAAGCGAGATATAATGTTCACAAACTAGCAATATGTTCAGATAATTATGACTTCAATTTTACAATGTCATTTTAAAAAGGAATTGAGAATTTCTTGTTTTTGACATTCAGAAAATATGATTCAATAATTTACATTTCAATATTTATTTGGAATGTTCTTGACAATACACATTTTCAATTGTTTACAATTTGCAATGTTTAAAATAATATTGCCAAGTACGGTAATACTTATTTAAAATAATCTTCTGAATAAGTTTTAAAAGAAAACACCATACCCCTATTTATGAAGAAAAGTAAACAAATTAAATAACAATAAAGAAGGAAGCAGTCGAAAATTCAACCAACTACTGCAAAGGCACAAAAGTCTATTATAGTAGTAGTTAAAAAAAACATTAGAATATGTACAACAATGTACCTCCTCTGAATGAATGTAAAATATGGGAAGTCCTCTTATTTCACAAAGAAAATCGTATTATAGGTCAAACATTGAACTGATTTTATATACACAAATTAGAAAAATCCATACTTCAACAAACCATGACACAAGACCTAAGAAGAAAAGCACTTAATTGACTCCAAATGATTTTCTATTGGATTTTTCTGAGTGCAAATGCACCAAATCACAGTCTTAGTTTCTTTCACAATGTTTTCACGATCCTGATCCAAACCAATCTGAACTCATTACACCAAAAAGGGCAGCAGCACCTGATCGTACAATGTCTCCGGGTGTAGGATCCACTTTTGTCTTCACATTTGAAGTCTTCTTCAACTGCTAAACATACAGAACTCATATTTAGAAGGCAACTGCTAAACATACAGAACTCATATTTAGATAAATTAGTTTTTAAATGAGGATAAATTAATTTTTAAAAGATTTTATCAATGATAACCTATATTTTTAAATATTATTATATTAGGAAGATTTCAAATTATTTTTAAGGGAATAATACACAATAATTATCTTTATAAATAAATATAAATTTCATTCCTCTTTGTGAACTTCAAATACACAAAATGGATTCAGAAATATAGCTCAATTCTTGTTCTTTGTGATTTCTAAAATTAAAGTAATTATGAGGATAATCTGCTTTATCCTTTTAGTTCCCTTTTACTTTAATTTTTTCCAGTTCAAGAAAACCTTCAAGTGCAATATATAAATAACACAAAAAGAGAGCATTGAGTTATTTAAAATGCAATTAAGACATTTTAGTAAAGTGAAGAGTTTTTGTCTTAAAGGGTACTGAATTGATGGTTAAGATGGACATAAGTAAAATAGAACAATGATTAGTGAATTAGATGAAAAACAGCAACAATTTAAAAAAAAAAAAAAAAAAAAAAAAAATTCTGAATGAATGAAGTTAACAATTCTGCAAAAAATGTCAAACACATGCTGGTACCTAAAATATAATGGGTAACTTCTCACACAATTTTTGATTCAAACGTGTAGGTAGATATATACAATTCATTGTAGGTTTTTGATGTTCTCAACATCAAATTCTAGAATTAAAAACAATACAAAAATGACATTCAAAAGATTATATAACATATACAAAGGAAGAGATGTTTTATTAGAGTTAATATATTATAGTCTTTCCGCAGCACAGTCATGCATTATGGTCTTGATTAGACACTCCTTAATAGAAAGATGTTTTAGACTCTGCTATGAAGAGAATAAATCCTTGACAATACTGAAATGAATTAGGAAATTAATAATTTATTTATTTAACTTATAGCATGAATTTTGGAGGGATGACTTGTTTCCTAACAGAAGTGATATTTAAAATATGTTAACAATTATCTTAAAATGTTGATCTTAAATAAATTTAGATCTATTTATGGAGGAGTGAACTGAGGATTGCAGATATGGGTTCCAAAAGTTGCCAAGAGTGTTTGTTTTACTATTTTGGAACATAACTGTTGAAAACGGCAAATTGTATATGTTATGCATTGTTTCTAAGCATTCTAAAAAGCAATTCTATATTGTAATTTGTTTAAATCATTCAAATCAATTATAAATGAAAACTGATCTACTAAAAATGGTAATTTTGAATCATCAGTGTTATACTCATCATTTCATTGCAATCACACCACAGAATTCATGCTTTTAGTGACATGAAGGGTAAAGTGTGTTCACCAAAACTATTACTTGTGAAACATTTTTCACATACTTATCTGACATATGACTCATATCCCAAAAAACTGTAAAAAAATAATATGTCTAAATAAGAAAGAACAAGATGTCAAATAATATTTAAGATTGGGTGAAACAATAACTTACAAGGAAAAAGTACAATAAATGATTTTCATAGAAAAGCAGAAAAAAAAAAAAGAGAGTTGCTAATAGACTAAGTAGTTTTCTAATGGAAGTCCAGTAAAACTTGCTCAGTGTGGAACATATCCAATGTGGATCTGACCAAAGTGAACATTAATCATGGTCCTGGCAAATGTAAATTCTATATATACGTTGTGTCATGCAGATTTATATTATCTGAGGTGGAAAAAAAATACCACCAAAAAAATAGGTTTATATTGAAATATAAACCTGATGAAAATATAAAAAATTAAACACACCATTTTTGTGAGTATAGATTGTCCTGTCAAAAAAGAATATTGAATAAAACGAAATTAGATATTTTATAAAATGAAAATAAAGAATATCAAAAAAGAAAAGGATGTAGTAAAATGGATGCCATAAAGAAAGAATTTGAGCATGATTTAATCTATTGAAGTAATTAAGATTTTTAATTAGGTGAATGTAAATATGATTTTTAACTAAGTGAAAACAAATTTAATTGAGTAAATTTTAAAACTTACTTGAGGTCTTTCAATGGTTTGCTGCTGTGTGGCAGGAGGCAATCTGCTGCCAGGAGGACCTGTCACAGGTAGCAAGGGGAACCATGGCGCATTACTACACAATGGCAACACACTAGGATCTTCCACAGTGTGGGTTGATTGTGGACGTAAACCAGATACCACAGCCAACTTGTCAGGCCATGCAATAAGTATCCCTAATAGACCCTAAAAATACAAAAAGCTATTACATTTCAAATAATCTACATATAAATATTATTTTTACTCAAGTCATTTAAAACTAAAAATAATGAGAGAAATAATATTTGTAATTTTATTTTGAGTAAGAATTATACTAATAAGTATAATTAATTTCAAATAAGTATACATTTCCACCACATATATTCACCTGAGTTCTTTGAACACTTCTTTTTATGTTGTTCTGAATGTATGGGCAGAACACATCCAAGTCAAAAGGATCAATTTTATCTTCCAATTTATCACAAATTTCTTGGCATCTACCAACCAAGGCCTTCAGAAAAATATTACAAGAATTAATTAAACAATTAACAGTACATTGAAAATTAGTTAACATTTTATGCAGTACTATTACATAAGAGAACTAATTAATACAACTACTCGACCTCTAATTTTCTTGGTGTTTTTTCATTGACCCAGAAAATATTTACTAGCTCCTTCACCATTAAAATAACATTTTTTTGCATTTTCATTTTGAAACTCAGTTACAATTAAACTGCCTCTCTGAGAAAAACAATGTTATTGTCAGAAAGCAAAAACTGAAATCATTTTTAGATACATTTTTAAAAAAAGACGGCAACTGTTAAGATTTAACATGAGGATGAAGCTGTATTTTAAAGCCTCTGAGATTATGTGGCTAAAGTGTCAAAACTCCTATATCTCAAATATATCTAAGCACTGCTTCTTTTGGACTATTCTTTGGAAACTAAATCATCAAGATCTGAGGTGAAGTAGTTGTGTATAAGTTGATCACATCAGTAAAGTATAGTTACCTTATTGTCTCGTGGCACTAAAAGCATTGAAATATACTTCACATCCAGGAGATATTGCAATGCCTGAGGCTGACCCAGTCCATCTTTCTGACTAGCAGAATCATATGATTCAAATATGTCAGTAACTAACTGTTCAATTAAATCCTGATGAATTTTCCTATTCAAAGGGACTTGAACGTTAAACAGAATAATTAAAATGGCAATTTAATAAATGCATCACACAATAAATATCAAAGGCACCTTGGTAATGTGTGTGGGGCAACAGCATTTAATTTATGACATACAAGGTTCAGCAAACTCTGAAGGGGTAGGCTTGGTTGAGATGGGACTCTAATGTCAGATTTTACTCTATAACCTTCCTCTCCTTCTTCTTCAATACTTGTTACATCCCACATCTGAAAATAAACATAATTCACCTCAAAAAAAAAGAGAGAGAGCTTTCTGCATCAAACAGCTTTTAGATGATACTGAACATATATAAATGGAAATAATATTTTTGACCAACCAATAATATGGGGATACTTACAGGAAAAGAATGGAGCAAATCTGTCAAAAATACCCCATGTGTCAAATTTGTGGCAATCATATCTCTGAACTTAGAAGTAACAGCAGCTTGCCACATTCGCCAGATCACCACACTCTGTTGTCTAAGAAGAGCACACACTTCTTGCCAAATGCTTCCTTCCTGCAACACAACATAAAAAATCAATTAATAGTGAATGGATATGATTCAAAATTCAATTTTAAAATTACAACAAATACTCACTTTATGGGGATTATTTGGAGCCAGACATTTTTGCAGATTTGGACACAAATCACATAGTCCTTGAAGAAATCGAGCCATAAGCAAGAGACAGGCTTCCTTTTTAATAGGCTCATCATTTACTTCATTGCAAACAGAGAGAACAAAGTTGATTAACCTAAAAAGCAAAGTAAACCTACATTTACTTCAAGGTAATGGATTCAATCTTGACAAAAAGACATCTTCAGGCCATCTGATGGGGAGAGAAATACAGCTTGAAAAATTCAGTAAGTTGTAATACTCGTAACAATATAACAATTGTATAACAATATACAATTATACAGCATGTCAGGAAAGTGTCTCCCCACCAAGTCGAGTGAGGAGCTGCCACCACCACTGCTTCTGCACTCAGCTTCGCTGCATCTGTGTCGCATGCGTGCTGTCACCTCACCTCCCCCTCCCTCCTTCTACACTCTCCTAGGATGATCCCTGGTCCTCGCGATATCAACATAATTTGTACTTAACATAGTATAAGCATGGTGCCACTGCGGAGAAACTTTCCTGGGGCACTCTATTAACAATAAAAAATTCAAATAAAATGATAACTTTTTGTCTCAAATATCTACACTTTTTTAATATCTATCTTCAAGAAACTACATGACAATAAGTTAAACAAATCATGAACAATGACTGGTGGATGTAAACATTTGGCCCAAGAGGTCACAATCTTTTCTCAGAATAGAAAAAGAACTATGAAATACAAGCAGTTCTTAAAATAGAAATAATTCTGCATCTCTACAGTTTCAATACATTTGAAAGGTAAATTTAAATTACGTATTTTATGCACCAGTACCAAAAAGCAAACAAAACATTACATTACTAAAATTAAAAATACATTTTTCACTGATGAAAACACACCATCGATCAATAATCACTGAATTGCTGACCATAAAAATTACTTGCGTTACAAGCAAACTATTGAATATATTGCACAACAAAGGTTTGTAGTATGTATTGACAGATAGTAAAATATTGCACAATTAATAATAATGATCCAATTAAATACATAATTCAAGACATATACATCTTTGAACGTTTAATCTATTAGTATCAAAAATAGTACAAATCAATTTCTTACCTCTGTACCCCTCGTCCACTAGCTATTTTAAGATGCTCTTGCAAGTCTTCAGAATCAGAAAATTTCTCTGACTTTAATATTATAGTATTGTCTTGTTTTCCACCAACATAGTAGTGAACATCATTTAAAATGGCTTGAAGTAAAGAATCAAATTTTGCACACAACTTTTCAAGGCAAGGAGAGTAACCTTTTGCCTTCATTAAAAGACCTATGAGAAAAAAATACATCCAGTAGAAACAAATTCTTCAAGACAAAATAAATTTTTTGAAGAATACATAATTTCACTTACCCCTGGCTGTAGGCTTGAAACCACCATGGCCATCACTTTGAGGTAAGTCACTAGCCTGCTCTTTCCAAATAAACCAGCGAAGATCATGTTCTGGCTGAATACATCTGAGAAAATAATTATTAATGAAGTCGTAGGCTTCCGCAGCCGGAGTCATGTGGATGATCTTGGCTGTCTGGGTGATGCAGTGTCACCCAGACAGCCAAGATCATCCTCAATAATTATTAATGTTACACACATACGTCTCCTAGATGAATGTACTTCAAGCTAACAGAAAGGTGCATTTTAGTGATATATTTTTACTATACATCATGGCTAGAATGTATAACATTAAAAATTATAAAAAAAAACATACATTTTAGGGTAAATTAAATTACATAGATGTACTATTTTCCTAATTATTTTTCCACAATAACTTACTCAATCCATTTGCCATTATTTTCATTTGAAACAATATTGTCCTTCCTCTTAGTAATAATTTGTTTTCTGGAAAGAGATATTAAATAACTGACTCTCAATATTTAGTTCCAATAGCTTTGCAAGTAATTCTTATCTGCAGTACTAGTTATGGGTTTTACATCATCTCCAAATCTCACAAGGAAAATTTTCTTTCCCTGCATTTTTACCTTGTAACTAACATATTTTGTGACATTTATAATTAGGTAAAGTAAATCAACCATACATACAACCCAACCATATAACAAAAACAGAAATTCATTTAAAAATCACTATTATGCATTTTCAAAACTGCTGCAACACATGCAAAACAAAAAAGCTCTCACTAAGCCTACAGGACAAGCTGTTGGCTTCAACTCAAGCTGTACAATAGTGCTTGAAACTTCCAGAGGACAATACAAATTGAAATATGTGGGACAAGCAAGCAAGTATATGTAGACCTTATAAAAACGATATGTTACACAAGTCATTAGACCAACATGTTCAAGACAAAGCAGTATATCAAAACACTTTTGTATTTTCACAAAAACATGAAAAAATAAAAGGCAACATTAAAAGGAAAGATGTTAGGACTACAAGAAGCCTGTTTACTTCTGAAAACTTAGTATAAAGAACACTGGGCACACAAGTTGACAAGAGACTCACCTTTCTGAAGTTATATCTGCAACAGATGATTTCAGAGTAAGAAAGCACGAATCATCCAAAGCTGAATTCCACTGGATTGAAACTAATTCTTTGGCTCTTGCAGTCAACAAAGGTTGAAAATAATTATTCCACAAGTCTAATCCTTTTGGAATGAGTAATTTCTGACACATGTTGTCCCAGTTTTCTGGAATTTTAACATTAGAATTTGCTTCAGCTCTAATAGACTGAAGACTCCTTAGTGAATTTACAAGCTGAAGTAACTTCTTTGCTTGGGTACGAGTGAACTCATGGACCCAGTCCAACCATTTGTTCAGACTCTCTCTCATAGCGCTTGGGGCCACAGGTTCTACTTGATCTTGAGTAGAAGGTCTGTAAAGTAAACATAACTCAATAGCAGAAAATATCGCATGTTCCTTTATATGTTCCTTATTCCAGGTAAATATGCATAACATATGACAAAAAAAATTCTAGTAAACAACAATTGCCCCAAAACCTGAGAGTACTTATAAGCAATGCTAGAATCGTGTGAAAATGGTATAGAATAAAATGTTTCTAGCTGAAATACTAATCGCCACCAATTAGGAATTTTTTCTTTAATAATGGCTAGCAATACTTTTCACTCAAAGTTCTTAAGGCATAAATTAATTGTTTGCCTAATAAGCTTCAATGATAAATAATAATTGAAAAGATGTTTATTAATTATAGATGGTGATGCAAGCAACACATAAAATTATAATTTTCATAGAAAAAACCAACATTATATGAAAAACATACCTATATTCTCGAACATGTGGGGGTAAAAATTTAATACCAACTTCATCTTCTATGTCTATTAGGGTCATAGAAGATGGAGCATCTCTTCCAACTATATTTTTTAGTTGTTTCCACACCATGCCTTCTGGCAATGATGCTTCAGGGCAGCCATCTGTATGTGGATCAGTATTCCATTAATAAAATAGTTCCCTACATTCTTTGACAATAAGCAGTATTTACATGGGATTAAATAGATCTTATGAAATAAAATATAAAGAACAAAGAGAAAAATTTGAATAATTTAGATGTAGCACAGATTTTTTTACAAGCATAGTTCTCAAAAGAGAATTTTCTAAAACAGATTCAACATGAAAAATATTTTACATTTCACCTCCTGGTCACAGTTGTAAGTTTTAGCAATTATATGAGATTATGTTTCCTGTTTCACAAATACTAACTACTGTTGCAATCTGATAGTTGGTTTGCATAAAGTAACTGTCATAAATGATGTCTGACTGTTCAAAGAAACTTACAACTGTGACCAAGAGGTAAAATGTAAAGTGTAACAGTCTCAGGAGCTCTTAACTCCTTAAGATCCCTTGAAGAGTTAACCGTCTCTGTAGCTCAAGTGTCTTCAACTGGGCATATACTGGGTGATTTGGGTTCAATTTCCAGAAAGGACAATTTTTTGAATGGTCAAACATCCTTTACTAATATATTGACAATATCTCCAAAAATACTTATAACTAGAAACTGGATGTTGGGCATCAAAAGCATTCCAAAATAGGCAGGCACAAAGGTAGAACAGATGTTAAAATAGGCTCCCAAATAGGTACTTAAAATGTAATATTCATGATACTACAACAAATACTCATATTACATATGGTTTGGTTCCTGACATGAGTAACACACATTCCAAGGGCAAATTACAATTAACTATTCACATAATATTTTAAAAACTACATTCCACAGTATTATACCTTTGAATCATATTTAATTTACTTACGATAACATATCTAAATACAATGGGAACATACTTTATAATTTAACCCATTCCATATAAAACAATGAATACGTGCTAATAAGACTTTACGATTACCACTGTGATGCACTCAGCACACGAAAGATCTCTGCAGTCATTAAGAAAGTCTCTGATTGCACATAATCAGATTAAACACAAAAAAATTATCCAAATATTTGTCTTTCATGTTATGAATCTATTTCTATATATGATTCCATAAAATAATGGACATGTCTTTAATCTGTAGGAGATTAAAGGAGATCAAGGATAAGGAAGTTTTTATAACATATCATTTAAAAGGTGTGTAGAGGCTTTACTCAAGGAAATAGGCAAAATTATGTTCACAGTACACACAATTAATATCTTAATTTAAATTATTTTAAATCATTTTTCTTATATTTCTAATAAAGTACAGACATTTTCCCTAATATCAGATGTCTACTTAAAACAGAATTCAAGAAAATGAATTCATGAACACAAACATTCAATAACAAAGCAAAAAGTTCAACTCACCAACAAAACAAGCGTACAACATTGATATGGTATGTACTAAAAGTCTCAGACTATTGCATATTCGAGTTTTGACACTAACATGTTGATCTGACAACAGTGTTGACTCTAATGCCTGGGTTCGGAGAGACAATAATTTGTTCAGTAATTCTAGAGGTGTCAAGCCTTCAAGCAAAACTATAGAACATAAGCAATTGCTTGCCTCCTGGAACATAACAAAAGAAAATTGTATTCTAAAGGCAATTTATTTACATAAAAGCAACATTTATGTTCGAAAAGCAGAAACATGAAATGCAGACACAATTTCCACTGTAAAAATAATTACTCAAGCCGGAGAGGAAAAGCTAGTGTTAAGGGTAGTAGATCAAATGTACAGAAGACACTAACAAATACCTGAAGAGTGGGTATGCTCTCAAATATACAATACATTTAAATTATACAAAAATTATGAAAACACAAATATCTCTATTAAGAAAAATAGACATTGCTGATCCTGGAATCAGATTTTTTCAGTATTTGTTACATTACTTTTGCAGTTCTTTAACAATGTAGAAAAGCACACCACAATAATTTCTGGTATCTTAGCAAACCAATCCTCCCCTGCCAGCTTCTGGTCAAACTCATCTTGGGGGTTTATGTTTTTAATTAAATATTTCCTTTCATAACCCATACCTCAGCAGTGAGACTGAGTTGTTGAAGCTTCCTTTCACAGTTCACAGGAATTGATGTTCGAAAGTGAGAAACAGAGCTCCACTGATGTGCAATAACAGGAAAGCAAGTAGCTACTTTATTTGCTGTGAACTCATCACCACCTGAATTTAACTCAAGATCTGTAATAGAAAATAATTAGAAAAAATTGAACGTAAAAGGAATAATAATAATAATAATAATAATAAACACATATAATGACAAATGCATTGTTAATAAAGAGGACAAGTCATAAATAATAAGAATAATAAATAAATATAAAATCAATAATCATTGTGATCACCAGTGTGGATGTGTCGTGCAAACAGGAAGAGGCGAGTTCCTAAAAGATAATTTTCTTCTTCTACAGCACTCCAAATTTCCTCTGGTAGAATAGTTAGAATTTTAATTTGAATGGCTAGAGAATGATGTGCTTTATGTTTTGAAAATCTGTAATAATAAACAAACAGGTATAATAAAAGTTCAACTAAATAATTACTCCAATTAATGTTAGTTTCCGTTTTCACTAAAAATGGGAACAAACCTCTCCGTTTTAATATGTTGCATGTCCAATTTAAATCCTAATAAGTGCTTCTGTTGCAATTCACAACATTTCTCTCTCATTCGATCAATATGAGTTATCACACTTTCAGCTGTTGTTTGCATGTCTCTGATTGTATCAGCTGCCTCAATCATATCTCGATATCGTTCCCTAACAAACCAAAAATATGTATATTCATTTATTTCTAATTGATACATCATGAACATGGCACAAACTGTGCAGAATTACTTTCACTCTATTTAGTTAGTCATAACACATAGAAACCTGTTATTTTCACTTTAATAAAATGATTAAGAATACAATAAAAGGTAAATAATTTAGGTAATGCTTCAATGAGAAAGTAAATGATTTTTCATTAATGTTTGTAAATAATGTACTAACCCAACCATAGTTCTGAGTTCTTCTCTTTTCCTTTCAATTTCAGATTGTAACTTTTTATTAATGTCTTGTATTTCTGCTATGGTATGTTGTTCGAATAATTTATCCGGATTGATATCTAAAAGCCTTTGAACTGGCATTTTTTAAACGGTAAAACTGACACACACACTGATATCAACAACTGCTTCTTGCCACACTTTCCGCCGCTTCTGGTTCAATTTCAGATGAATTGCTGTCAAAGACAGCACTCAGAGAGTATTAGACAGCACTCAGAGAGGTACCTGGTATAGGTGCTGGCAGGTACTCACAGAGCACTCGCATTGTCTACTAACACTCTCGGATTGTCATCATACTCACTGTTGCCTCCGGTTGTCTACGGCGGTCTACGCCACGGCAGGTCTACGGCGTATCCAGTTCTGGCGTTTTTACTAATACGAACATTGTATAGTTGGCAATCATTTTGATTCGTTCGTAAGTGTTGGCACGGTGTAAGACATTTCTTACACCGTGGTGTTGGCCACGGCGTGCTATAAGCAAAGATCTTATAACTACATGTGTAGTTACAAGATCTTTGGCTATAAGAGACTCGCCACGATGTACGAGACCACGGTGTAAGATATTTTACACCGTGAAGAGGCACACGGCACGGTGTAATGTCATGGATTAACATCGTTTCATCCATGCATGATGGAAATAACACCATGCATCCACGGTAACGTGCTCACAGTATAAATTTTTACCCCGGTGTAAGGAACATTATCCTACACACATATCTCTTTTATCATGTGGTCACGGGCAGTCACGGGTCACGGTGTAAAGTTGGCGAACCTTTCGCGGAGTTCGATTCTCTTACGAAATTTCTGTCACTAGCAGCGGTCTACTCGAAATGAAATTATTCATAGGCATTACATTGAAAAAATTGTAATTTCAAACACCAATGGCTTGTGTATTAATTATCCTGCTCTGCGAAGAGAAACGTAGAAAAAATATTAGAAACCGTAGAAAAACTAAGATTTCTCAAATTTTCTTGCGATATCAAAAATGTTTCCACTTAATCTTATTGAAACTAGTAGCGCAAAAACATTGCAAAGATTTTTTCATAATATTTGTTTCGTCGTTACACAATTCATGGTCCGCACAGTGTTTGTGTGTGTGTGTATGGTTTTGGCCACAGGATTCACAGAGACAGTGTATAAAAAAAATATAATCACATTACAAAAAGTTTTATTATGAGTCAACTATGATTTTCTGTGCAATGTTACGGGGATAAGGATTTTCCTCTGTCTTCAGACATTTTGAACAACAAAAGACCATACAAAATTTAAATTTAAATTAAAATCTCACATGTGTATTAAAAAAAATAATATTACAAGAGTATAATACAGTAAAACCTACCTTCGCCGGAAAATAATCTCACAACAGACTATTTTCCAAAGCAAAGTACACTGGATAAGCCGGAAACATGCTTAAAGCGGAAACAGAAAGGAATTTTTAGTACGACAGTATTAAAAATTCTGGATAAGATCGAAAACAAATATTGTTTAAAAATTAAATATTGACTTGTAAGTGTGGTGAGATCATACCTCGAGACACTCAGAACTGTGCTTGTCCATTTGCCTTCTCAGCTACCTCATCCGAACGTCGTATTTCCCATGCGCTGATCTTTCGCGTTCTTTCGCCGTTTTCGCCTTTTGGCGCTGATTCGGCGCGTTCGTTGTTTGATTCACCACTATCCCGAGAGCGGTGGATTATGAAGTTTCCTTTGAAGTAGAGAATATTTCTTTAGACACCTTCGTTCGACGTCTGCCAGTAAGTGCCGCAAGAGGTTTATTAACAAATTTCTAGGTGTGAATGTTCCACATCGATCGACGATTTTGAAGCTTGTAAAGAAACTTCGCATTCATGGAATTTTAATTGACAAACAAAAGCGCAATTCGAAAGCCATATGCTGACAGAAAGAGAACGTGAACGAAATCTCTGCTAGTTTACAAATATCAAGAATACATATTTATGTAACAAGTCCTTAAAGACTAATAGAAGACATGTTACATACAATATTTTTATTTTTCTAGTCATTCAAAATACACATTTAACACTTTCATGAGTTCAGAATTGCCATTACTCTCGATAGGGTTGTTTACCAAGTCTGGTTGTTTACCAAAGATCTTGGTACTGGTTTTAAATAACAATCACAGTGCGCGGAAGGACCAAAAGGACAAAGAGGGACAAGTGTGACAAAGTGGGGAAAGGACCAAGAGGGCAAGGGGACAGATGGGTCAAGGGACAAATGGGCCAAGAGGACAAACGGGTCAAGGGAACAAATGGGACAAGGGGACAGTGGGAGAAGTGGGACACAGAGGGGCGGTGACGGCGTGGTACAAGGGACATTGGGGACAAAATGGGCCAAAAGAACAAAATGGGATAAGGGGACAAAATGGGGCATGGGGACAAAATGAACCAAAAGAACAAAATGTGACAAGGGGACAAAATGGGGCATGGGGACAAAATAGGACAAGGGCATAAAATGGGACAAAGTGACCAAATAGGACGAAGGACAAAATGAGACAATGGGGACAGAAGGGGACAAGAGAACAAAATGGGACGAGGGGACAAAATATGGCAAGAGGTCAAAATGGGTCAAGATGGACGTCGGGACAAACGGGACAAGGAGCAAACGGAAAAGGAGACAAATGGGGCAAGTGGAACCATTTGTCTCCTTGGACAAATCCTCATGTCTCCGGACATGGGGACAAAAGGACAAGGGCTAAGTGCAACGAAAGGGATGTGTGTATCCAAAGATTTATGGACACTGGTAAAATCTAAGCCCGAGAGTCCGCTAAAATATGTTTAATGGATTCTCGAGCATTTTAGCGGCAGTTGCTAGGACGTTTAAGCATTGTTCAGATGGTTGGTTGCTAAGGAGCTAAGCGCCTGTTTAACGACGTAAATAACAAAATATCTTTGAGGCATCTCGCACAACAGGTACATGTATCCATGAGCTCAGCCAAAACAGCCATTAAAATTTTAAATCTCCGGCCGTGCAAGACCAGCGTTGTTCATGCGTTGCAGCCTCGAGAAGCGCGAGTACGCTTTGCGGAATATTTTTGGCAGAGCTTATATGACAGTAATCTTGATCTTGCTTTGACTTCTTTCCGTATACATACGTATATACGGAGTAATACGGGGGAATATAGTATAGGGAAAGTTATGTAATGTTGCGCGGGAAAACGGCGAATTTTCGGCAGAAGAAAACTAATTGCCGGGTCCTGATAACGAAAAAGTGGATAAAGCCAGTTGCTAAATTAAGAAAAAAATCCCCTAAAACGTGGTGTAGCCAGAATCTCTGTTTTGTGGATCCTTGATACCGAAAAAACAATTGAAAGCACAACATCCGTCCGTCCGCCTGTCCGTCCGTCTAACGTGAGATACAATACAAAAATGATATTCTTTTTTTATCTTGTATCTCAACCCCTTAATACTTACATCAGTGACGACTTTTTCACACTATTATATTTACGATTATATGTGCTTTAAATAATGTCATATAAAGTTTCTCGAGAACTCAACAGTTTTCTGTGAAAACTAGCTCAAAATTCCGCCTTTTCAGAAACGCTCAAACGCTATTTTCTCGTGAATGGCTCCAAATTTTTTCTTCAAACTTTTCGAACGGATAGTGCTAATTGCACTCTTTAATGTGTCGTAAAGTTCATTTTGAGGTATTTTTTTGTTTTTTCAAAAATTACACAAATGTAATGTTTTTTGAAAGATCTCTTACACCTTTAATATGCACATAACTAGCAATTTGTGAACACTATTATATTTGTGAATGTAAGTGCTTAAACTGCTTTCAAATGAAATTTTTTGAAAACTCAAAAATTTTCTGTGAAAAAGAGCTTCAAATTTCGCATTTTTATTTGCACTTAAACACCATTTTCATAAAAATGGCTCCAAATTTTTCAAAGAAAATTGCCATCTAGGACAAGGTTTTACAATTATTTAATATTTTAAAATTAATATTTCCATTCTACCATTAGGAAACCGAAAAAAATAAGAAAATATAAAAACAAAAATGTACTTTGGGTGGCAATAGATGGCAGCCAGCAAGAGTATGTGGCAATTCAGAATAGCTAGCCCAGACCTAAGGAAATAGAAAACTAATAAGGAAAAGTCTGTGCCATTGTGTAGCACCACTTGTTAAATTATGTTTCGATAGTCAGGTCGAATTCATTTGCCTCTAAGGAGAATTCTCGCAAGCTAACTACTCTGATCGGTAGTACAGACCTGTAAAATTGGTGTCTTCATTCAATACCATGCAAATGCTGGAGCAGTACCCTAACACATGGGCCATGGATCATGCAGTCTTTCCTTCCCACTCCTTGTCCTGTCCTCAACCCTTACTTACACACACATTAACAAGTACTACACTGCCGCACATGCCAGGAGGCTGGTCAGGAGCATAGAGCTTGACCCAGCAGGGGTGGTGCTATGCTGGTGGGAGATACCTAGTTGGGGAAACCCTACCAGTCGATGGGCAGGTCAGTGTCAGATCTCACCCTCCAGTGGGAGATCACCACCACCTTCCGGGGAAATTCCACTACACCTACAGAACTTAGCTGCTGATGCACCTGGAATCAACTAATGAATCAATTAATCAATCACTGTTGTGTCCAGGTCTGCAAGTTCAATAGTGTTTTCTGAAGGATTTTATTCATGTTCAGAAACATTTTTATGTTTCTGAGAATTCTGAACAACATGACTTAGGTGATGACATAGGATTTACTAATTTTGAACTTTTCAATGATGCAATCTTGGAAAGGGAAGGAAGTATTGAATAGTTGAATGTGGGGAGAAGTACCAAAACTTATTTTTATGAGGTGGGGTATACCCCAGTTCAAGTTTCGTATAAAAATGTTTACATATTATGTAAATAAACCAGGTGACTTGGATAAAATTCTGTCATATTTAAGTATATAATTTTTACATTTGTTTCAAAGAAATTATTTTTTTCTGACACAGGATAAGAAAGTTCTTTGAGAAATGGTCTTGTTACTAACATGATCAGGGGTAAACAGAGTTAAATAGGTAATAGCAATAAACTTTCAAAACAGAGGGACATTCAGCCTAAAGGGACAAACTTTCTGTTTAAATATTTCAATTATTTGTGACATTTCAATTATTTTGGGCCTGTAATAATTTAGGAAGAAATTTACTTATGATCCAACAGAAACAAGGCTTAATAATAATGAAAGTGGGGAGTACATCAGTTTTAGTACTTTTAGTACTTCTCTTTAGTGTTGCTAAAATAAAACACTGCTTTTCTGCAATTAAATTAATTTATTTTATAAAAGTTACTTTGTAAAAATATTGATTAAAGTGTACAATGTTCGATGTATCAATGAAACACAATCAAATGACACAAGATACTATTATATAGCTATCAGGTCTCTCACATATATTTACATATCACAACTCATAAAAGTAAATGCACTGGTTTCACTCTTAGACATTCTACCTCATGGAAAATCTTTTTATACAAAAAAAGGCTCAATAAGAAAACTTGCACACAGTTCAGTACTGAGTTTATATACATTATTTACAATACTGAATGTTTTTGATGTAAAGTACACTTAATGCCTCAAACTTTCTACAGCCTGGCCTTTAAATATATTGTACCCTATTCTTACTTCAACAATTATTCAACAAAATTGCATCAGCAGAATCTCAACAAAATAAATCTTAATATATTGAATGTAATTTAATATAATTATGTCTTCTATTTCTGTGTGACCAGGAGTCCTAAAAAATGTAATAATTTTAATTTAAATATTTTTCTTTCTGCATTTTATTTCTTACTGTTTTGTACAAAATTTCAAATCATCATATTTTTTCACAAATTTGCAAAGAATGTTTTCCACAAAATAATATTAAAGTGGATTGTTCCAGATTGTTCAATTTTTCTATGCAATGAATTGGTGGTGAAGAAGAAAACAAAGTATTCAATTTGAGTATTTTGTACAAAAAGTATATTCAATTTTACAAACCTTTTGTTAAATGAAAATAGTAAAATATTTATAGCAATCATAATTTTGTCAACTGAAGTTTCACAGTCACAAAATGAATAAAAATGTCCAAAAATAATTTGCTAAAGTTGTTCAAAGAAGTGGAGCATGCCAATGTCTTTCATAGATCAGCAGAGACACAACTTTGGAAACTTCTTTTTTTTGTATTTGAGGTGGAAGATATATAAATGAAAAAAACAAGTCCTTGCAACGAAAAATAATTGAATGATAAATGATAGTCATTGGCAAATAATGGGAAGATTGGATCCAATTAGCCATGGAAGATGGGCAAATAATCATGTTTGACATCTATGCTGTGATGTTATTTTCCAGCAGGACAGGGAGATAGATAGGAAAATTTTAAAAAATTCAAAAGAAATGTAACATAATCTCAAGAACTCTCAAAGAATAAGAAAAAAAAAATTCTTTAATGTCCTGGCCCTTCTATAACTTTTATATGAAAGTGAAATGAGTTCATAGACAGCAAAACCTTAACAGGAACTCAATACATGATTTTCCCCACTCATAATGGTGTTAGACTTGTCAACCTTATTTATCATGGTTGTGGTCATTTGTGGTGAATCGGTAGGAATTGCTGAGTTTGTGTAGAGGTGAGTTTATGGCATTTTTATGCTTGTTTTTATAGCAAGTGAATACAATTCAAGAAGAGATGATTTTCCAAGAAGAAAACTGCCTACTTTTGGGCAAATGCAGGGCTTTCAAAAAAGGAACTTCCCCAAAAGAATCTTGTTGATGACTGACAAGTAAAACAGCTTACAGTGTGAACAAGAGCATTCTCTGCTTTCCAAGAAATTCTAGCAAAAGAAACTGCTGGAAAGAAAAGAAGTCATGTTGTTCCAAAGCCAATAAAAAATCGAAATGAAAATAAATCTTGCTTTTAGTTTACAAAAGTGACCTACTACAATGCACCTTTATTCAAGTTCCATTGCATCTTCCACCTAAAGTCCTCCTGAAACCTTGTTCAGCCTCCACAACCTGATCAACAGCTGCCATCTCATTCAAAGAATCAGCACAAAGGATATTGAAGGCTCTGAGTGCTTTTGTCATGGAGTCATGGCAAAAATTAAACTGAAGATTCCTTCTTCAAAACTGAAAAAGGTTGACATTTTAAGTAGAACAATTGATGGAAAAGCCGCTCTGGAAACCTTGAACATCAACAATTGGGAAGACTCTAGTACCAGCTTTCTCCCAGTGAAAGGACTTGGCCAGAAGAACTCTAGGTAGCCAAGATAAAGGTAAAAGGACATTTCTGGACACTTTTGAGCCATCCTAAATTGTTATACATTTTAACAAATTCACCAATTATCTTCTAGTAGAAAAAGGACTTCCTCAACATTTGATTTAGCGCGTAGCAAAACTTTATAAGAAAAAAATGCAGAAGACATTGTATTTGAGGAAGGTGAGGTTTGACCTGCTTTTTACTAAAATAGTCATAAATTATTCATAAATGTTTCACAACAAACACATCCAAACTGTGGTAGGTAAAAACAATAATGAAACAATGTCATTTTTCATAAAAGATTCTGTGATTAAATAGTGATTTATGAGCATTTATTCATGAAAGGGAAAGATTAATAAATTTCCCTTGCAATGGGAGATTTGACTCAAATTCTCAAATCATTTATTTATGAAATGATCAGTAGCTATCAACCTTTAAGATGCCTTTTATTCCAACCCTTTTATTTTTAATGTAATAAGAACTCACCAAATAGCATGCTCGTCTGAAATTAAAGTAGTTTCAAATTCAATTCCAAAACAAAGTAGAGAATGTTAAATGATTCCTGAGCAAATCACTACAGTTGGTGCAACTAAATATTTGCTATGAAGATTTTGCAACAACTGAAATTTCTTTTCACTACTGAAAACAACTGCCACTAAAATTTAATTACACCAATTAAGAAAAAGAAGCTTTCATTACATCCAGTCTTGGAGAAACTTAAAGAACAAAAAAGCAAAAGGAAATTTTCTGGTATAAAATAGTAAGACTCAATAAAATCCATTTTTGAAATGTGAAAGTGGATCAAACCTCCTAAACAGTCAAACTTCTCTGCCTTCCTTCATTATTTGTAATATTATTTTGCTGTTCTTTCATCAAGGTAATTAAAGAATGTCTTCTTTAATTACAGAATTTTTCATCAAGGTAATTAAAGAATGTCTTCTTTAATTACAGAATTTTTCATCAAGGTAATTAAAGAATGTCTTCTTTAATTACAGAATTTTTCCTGTTTTCATAATCTATTAGAACGCTTTTTTCATTTATCATAACACTCCAGATCAATATGTTGAAGTTAAAAGTATACACATACACACACAAAAAACATATCGATATTCTCTGATAGAAATAACCATAATGTCTCAATAAACTGTGTCTGCTTTTAAAAAAAGTTTCATTACCAAATTTTTAACCTAGAGAACAATTGGAAGCACTCACTTAAAACCACTGAAACATTAGAACTGTCAATTTTTTTTTAATTCATCTTTTCTTTCCTTAAATAATTTAGCATTATTACTATTCTTTGGTACAATATTCTAAATACGTCATAAATTCTGTTAATAAATAAATTACTATCAATGAAATATTAATTGACCTTCTAGAAATAAACTCTTAAGTTTAAATTATATCAAAATCACTCTCAAACTAGTCAAGCTATTTCCTTTTTAAAAAGCCAACCTTTTCAATCACAACTCAGTTGTTTCTAGCTTTTTGGCAATTAGAGGATTACTAATTTTATCAAGATGTTGGTACAAGTTCTCATGGTATATAACACTCCTGTTCAAATCATTTCTTTCCTTTACTGCTGTTCCTTCAGGTAGCAAGTTGGAAACGTTGTTGGAGCTTCCACCGTTGTATATACAAAATGGTTTACTACCTTCCATATTTGTTCGAGCTTCCTCATTACCAACTGCATTTTCATCCAAGGAATCCCGTTCAGATGTGCTAAAATTATATTCAGGAAGATATAAAATTTTATCAGTATTGTCAATTTAATGACATGAACTTTTATTTCAATTGGTGACCATTCTTGCAGAGATCAGATACTGCAAGAATAAAATAAGAACTAGTCTCATTTTTGTTCATTCTGGTATTACTAATAAAGCAAATATCAATTTTAGAAGAAAATGTTCTTGATTTATACTTAAACCAAGAATGTTTTCAGTCTTCAAGTTAATGCAAAGAAAATATTTTGCATTACCTGACTGATTCATCCTCTTTATACCATTCATTTTCATATGCTCTCATCCACATTGGATTAGATCCTTCCACACTGTGCATATTGGTGTTGGGCACTTGACCTCCTGTTGCATGATTCAAACCAGATTCATTGGATCCTAAAACAAAATAACCTTTATTATCAGAAATCAAATGTGTGGATATAACACATACCAATTTCATTAATTATTCTTTACCAAATGCTGCAACTGTAGCAGCTTTGAGTTGTCTCTTATATCGAGCTCTTTGGGAAAGACAAATTGACAGAACCAATATTAGTAAAAGTCCAAGGAATATTGTTGTTCCCACCAGCCAGATCATCATCAGTCCTTCCGTGTCAGCTTTAAGTGCCAATGCTTCAGCTGGCTGGGTATCCAGAACATTGAATTCCTGAAAACAAATCAACATGTTTTTTTTTTTGCATTTTGCATTTTATAAGCACTTTACAAATGCAGTTCAGTAATAGTAATTATATATATTTTCTTATTTTATTTGGTACATTGTTCAGGGGGATTGAATGATAACTAGAACTGAATTATGTCAATGGGAAGACCAAATGAGGACTAGTTCCAAATTACTTGCTGAAATGTAAATAGGAATCAAAATCAACGGCCAAAGTATGAAACAATGATGGGATAGTGGCATGTCAAATGATGAACACTAGTGGAAATAAAGCAGAGTGCAATGGAGCACAGCGGAAAGAAACAGGATTCCTGTTAGCCAGTCATCTAACTAACTAAAATTGTACATCAGTCAGAATCCTCTCAGACATTTGTTTGTAACAAAGATTATTATTAATCAAACTATTTAACCATTAAACTGTTTATTAACCAGTAGGTAGTATCAAGACATTTAAAACTGTTTTAAATTGAGGATTGAAGTACTGAAAATGACCAACTGGACTCGCCTATAAATCAAGTTAAACTTAATTTTAATTAATTATATTTTAAAAGTCTTCATAAATTGTTTTAATCTTATTAGCAGCATATGTAATTCTTAGCAATAAAAACAAGACAATATAGTTCCATTTAATTAATATTTAGTTGATGACCTCTTTCAATTTTTTGAAAACCTTTAGGAAGTAGAATTACCTTGAAGAGAGCATCAAGAAGTTCAATATTCTCATCTACCAAGCGAAGTACATCAGTCACTTCCATAATTGAATTATCATCACGGTTCACTAGGTGAATATACAGATCAGTTTTGGTTTTATCAACAGATCCATCATGATTTTCATGAATTTTGTACTCATCTACATTCACAATAGCTCCTGTGACATTGCTCAATACCCTAAAACATTAAAGATTTAATTAATGACTGGAGTTCCATTGAAGTTCAAATTATGGTAATATGTAATAATATTAATACTTACTCCCGAAGTATATCAATCTTTTCACGAATTTCTGCTGGTTGCTGTCGAAGTACAAATTTTACTCTTTGGTCTTCTCTAAGTAGATATATAAACACTCGTGCCATGTCTTGTAGACCATCAGTATCATTTGCTAAAACCTGCCCGATGAAACATTTTTGAAAATAAACAATAAAAAAAACTAATATATTTACAAAATCTGGACAGTGAAATAAATTACATACCATGAAATCAAAATAGCCTTTCATTCCTTTCTGTGGATCAAAGTTCAGGGCCACAGCCCCTGTATTTTCGTTTACAAGAAATGGTGGTTTCTGAATATTTTCCAATCCTTCAGTGAGAGACTTCTGTATCCGACCTATTTGGAAGTACTTTACAACAGCATTTTCCCCAATATCTGCATCTGTTGCCTAAAAAAAATGTTTGTTTTACTTTAGCTCTGTTGTTTACAATCCCATTTAACTGCTAATCACACACACACCTTCACTTGCATGAATTCTGTTCCAAAGTCAGCGTCTGTACTCACTCCCCCAGTGAATACTTTTTTCACAAAATGAGGCGGGTTATCATTGATATCCAATACTTGGATAATAACTTTTAACAGTGTGTCATCTGAAGGATCAAATGTACTGATATTTGTAGGAATTTCTAAACAGTCTTCTGTAGCTTTTACCACTAAAACATGCCTTTCTTGTTGTTCTCTGTCAAGTTCTCTCATTACCTAAGAAAACATTCAGTGAATTATTACCAAAAAATAATATATTATTCAAATTCAATTTGCTCTCTTGATAGAAATATAAATACAAATTAATAACTTACAGTTAATTCATGTGAAACAGCGTCCAAACTAAATAATTCATTTTCATTTCCAATTACAATATAGTAACATACAGGAGTTGGAGGATCATCTAATTCATCTACTTCATCTCGGTCAACAGTTTCGACTAAAAGCCGTTTCTCTGAACTAGGAGCAGCATGTTCTTCATGGATTGGTGAAAAAAAGTATGAATAGTAATAATTATTCATGAAAAGATATTATTGTCTGTTGGTTATTATAAAAAATTTTATAGCCAACTAATAAGACAATTACATAAATTAATAAAACACATTATATATGTTTAATAAAAACAAAAACCAAATTTTTCCTACTTTTAGATCTATTTGGTTCAGGATCTCCTTCAGGATAAATTTGTTGTTATACAAAAAAGGTTTTCAATAAAGCAAAAATTTGATTTTATGGTTTTATAACATATAATAATAATATACTTAATATTATTATTGTTATTATTATTATTATTATTATTATAATATTATAATAATAATTATTATGAATAATTAAAATGTAATATTTTTTATAAAGATGTAAATCCTTAAAAGCAAAAAACATTATAATTATTATTACTAGCAGTGGCAGTTTAATATTAGAAGTAGAAGCAATTTTCTGAATAAGATACTATACCAGGCAGATGGATAAACCTGGAGGTTTTTGGACTCTCCAACACCCAAGAAATTCAAGGAAAGTTTTAGTTATTTTTTACAGTAATAAGCATTCTTCTATTTTTGTTATGTAAATACTACTCTAGATTATTATGTAGTTATACAAAATATATTTGTATATTAAAATAAAAAAGATGTTAAGGAATTTGAAAACTCACCTGTAAAATTTACAAAAAATTCATTAACTAGAAACTGAGGTTCATAGTCATTGACATTTCTGACATAAATTGTCAGTTCTAAATCTGAAGATAATGCTGTTGGGATTCCTAGATCATAGGCTTCTACACGCACCTGAAAATAATAAAATAAATAAATTAAATAGATAAATAAAATTAAATAACACTTACATTCAATTTTTTTATTGTTTTCTGTTCAAAAAGTATCAAATCTAGTTTACCTGGTAAATTTTCTGTCTCTCCCTATCAAGAGGTTCTTTTAAAACCACTATACCAGTTTTATCATTTATGCTAAATGTTTTCCAACCATTTGTTGAATCTGGTTTGAGGCGATAACGAATAGCAGCATTAGGCCCTATATCATCGTCTTCAGCTTTGACTTCAATAATTGTGCTTCCTATTGTGGCATTCTGTTAAAGTGGAGAAAATTATTGGTTGTGAAGAGAAATAACTTAAAATTATATCTACTTATTTATGTTTCTTTTATATATAACTTTATACCTCAGGAACTCTTATGGTTATATTATGAGTTGGATTGACAAATCTGGGAGCATTGTCATTGAAATCAGTCACACAAATTTCAAGATCCATTGTAGCTGAATTGGGAGGTATTCCTAAGTCCTGAGCTTGTATCTTGAGGGTGTAATTGCCATAAAGCTTCTTCAGAGATTTTAAAGTAACAATTCTTGCAGTTGTAAAATCAGTATTTTCTATTTTGAACATACCTGTAAGAAATGCATTTTCTCTAGAATGTAAATGTTTTATTATTTTTAAGAACAAAGCAATATCAAAATGTAAGACACACACTCTGTAGCTAAAAATAATACAATTGAAGATTTTCTTCTATCAAGGGTCAATTTTCTCCAATTAATTTACATATCACTGATGTCATGCAAGAGGGAGTATTATTTCAAACAAATGCTGTATTACAATCTTGAAAAAACAAAGTTGTAACATAAAAAAAAAACTTTGAGGATTTGTATCTGCATGTATAATCTAAAAAATAAAATATAACAATTTAGCAGTGTATTGAACTGCCCTTTAAAAATCATTGAAATTCATTAATTCCATGTAGTTTTAAGGGTTTTAATATTTTTTGAAACTCTTTGAGAAATAATGTGTTTGAAGTGAAATAATTTTTTGTTTTATAACTTATTTTCTATGATTTGTAAAACTTTCTTACCTTGTTCATTACCATCTATAATTGAAAACTTAATGCGGCCATTTGGAGTATTGGGGTCATCAGCATCTGAAGCCTTAATTGCAGTTACAACTTCACGAACAGGATGGAATTCATTAACAGTCACACAGCCATATATAATTTCAAACACAGGTGTTTCATCATTAACATCCACAACATTAACCCTGTTAAAAATGAAAAATTATCAAAATGGTTATATCTGCTTTTAGTGATTTATTGAAAGTATTCCTGAGATCATATATTATACTTTATGAAGCATTCAACTCATATATATTAATTACCCAATTTGCTTAAAGGCATTTCTGCTCTCTCCAGTTGCATAACCAAATTGATAGTTATCCCACGCTTCAATTATCAAAAGATAGGAACTTTGTTCCTCCCGGTTCAATGCATCAGCTACACTTAAAATTCCTGTTTCAGCATTGATTTGGAACTTTCCCTGAAAAGAAATTTAAATTTTAATCAAAACTTAAAAATTTGACCTGATAAAAATTCATTTCTGTTTTTATTAAAAGTTCTTACTTGTGATGACATGCGATCTAAGAGGAATGTGATTTTTCCAAAATCTCCAACATCTGGATCTTGAGCTTCTATAATTGCAATTTCAGTCCCTATAAAAGATATTTCTCTCTTTGTAATTGATACAATATTAATCTTCGGAAAGTCAATATAAGGAACTCTTTTTATCATAATTCGCTACTTTAGCATACATAACTTAAAATTTGTTTACACATTTAATAATTTTTTTTAAAAGGATATTGTATTTCCATTGTATAGTACATTCATGCAATGGGGATGAAATGGAATATGAACATTGTAGGATGAAAATCACAACATGAAGATTGTAGGATGAGAATTTGATTTCTGAATTCAATAAATCTTATCTCAATCTTAATTCAATAAAAGTTATTAAAATTATCTGCCCAATAGAATCTCATGGCATGGATGTAGATGAGAGGCAGGTCAAATGAAAAAGGGTCTCAAAGAAAAATAATGTTTTAAAGAAAGAAGAAAGCAACATAGAATCTTTTTAAAAAAAGGAATTTTTAGAAAATACAAATCTTTAAGAAACACAATGCCTATTTATGTCAAAAACAAGAGTACTAATTTTAAAATCCTGAAAATTCAGTAAAGCGTTAGCAGTAATTTACTTCTACAACATTTCCAACATTTCGGAGAACCCTTTCTCAAGTTCATTTTTTGAAAGTAGAACAAAATTGTGTTTGAAATATTTTAGTTGTTAACAACTAATTTGAACACAAAAACAGAGTTAATTTATAAACTCAATCTTTTGTTATACTTTCACTAAACTACACACTCTTTAAAAAACCCTTCACAAAATAATTACCTTTTAAAAAAGAATTACAAGGGAATCTAAGAAAACAATTACTTCAAGTTAAGACCAGTTTCACACCAAATTCTCATACTCTGTTTCTAAGTAAAGTATTTTAATAAAAGCCTGATTAAAGCACCAGGTTTTGCAATAAATCTGACAAGAGAATATCAATATTCATAGGAAAAAATAAAATTATTTCCTTTTCATCCTTAAGTCTAAGAAATGAATGTGATTCAGAAAATTAATTCAGTTTAATTTCTCACAATGTTTCCACAATACTTACCAACAGGAGCATCTTCTCGAACAGTAATATTGTTCAGATCACCAATGAAAAATGGATTATTGTCATTTTCATCAAGTATTTGGATGAATACATCTGCCAAACTGGAACGTGGTGGAAAGCCAGAATCAGTTGCTCGAACTGTGAAATTCAACCAGGGAGTTTGTTCTCGATCAATTTTGCTGGCAACCACAACTTCTCCTGTGTCTTCATCAAGGTGTACAAACTCTGCTGTACTTCTTGGTCCTTTAAAAATTATTTTTATTAATATTTAAAATGAATTTTAGAGGTTTATAATTTTATTTTTTAAAACAAAAACTCAGTTACCTTCCAAGGAATATGTTATGGTTCTATTTTTATCAGCATCATCTGCTACTATATTAATAATGGTTACCCCATTTTTACTGTTTTCAGTTACTGATCTCCTGTAAAATGGTCTTCTGAATTTGGGATTGTTGTCATTTTCATCTTCTATAATAATTGTCAATATGGCTGAAATTTGGGGGGGAAAATGTATATATCATTGCTGAGGTTGAAGAAATTAAAAAAGAAAATGTCATAACTTAAAAAACATCTTACCACTAGAAACTTGTTTGCCTTTTGCTGCAGCCAAATCTTCAACAGTAAGACCAAGGCGTATGGTTTCAACTCTTTCTCTATCCAGAATTTTTACTACTCTTAAATATCCACTTATAGGATCTAACTCAAACATGCTCATAAAATCATACTCTGAACTTTTTATTAATGTTCCTTCTTCACTACGTGCCTCTGAATTACTTGCATCTAGACGATACCGAAGAATTGGTTTGTCATCAGGGTCTATAGCTTGAATTTTGTGAATATACTGTCCAACTTGTGTGTTTTCTTTAACTCTTAGTACACCTGGATCCAAGAAAACAGGAACCTTGTTGTTCACATCTATTATAGAGATATTCACAATAGCTAAAGCTTGAAGTTGTTCCTCTCCTATTCCTCCATCAAGAGCAACCACTCTTAAAGTATATCTGGTAGTTTTAGGATCTGTCCGATCTGGGTCAAGATTTGCACCATGTGCAACACTAACCACACCAGTTTCAGCATCAATTACAAATTTGTCTTCAGCTCCCTCTTGAATGCGATAGACAACCACATTATTAGGAGAGGAACCATCATCGTCCCACGCCTTTACCTACAAATTGAAACATCTTTTAATTTTTCTATTACAACTTTTTCAATTTAAGCTGAAACTTTACCTTTAACACCCTCATTGCTTCTCAGATTATACAACTGCAACATCACAATGTCCCTGAAGGACCTAACATACATGAAACACAAGGAACGTATATTTATCCACACAGAAGAATTCACAGCCACGACCCCTTGGTCATAGGAAGAAGCACCTGTCAGAGGAAGTAACTGTTGCACTATCACCATTCATAAAATTCAAAAGTACCTACTGAGTTTCTTATTAATTTGAAAGATAGTATAAAATATGTTTATACTTTTTATGGTATAAATTATATCTGTGTAGACACAACTCTGTGCCAAAAAGAGTTCAAATGAAACCTTATGTTAGTAATGACACTGAGAAAAATGTCTCCTAACTTAAGTTAAAGCACGTATATCAACTGACTGGGGAAAAATATTGAAAAGTCCATACTGTTTGTGGTTTTGGAATCAACAGACCTCAGCTTTACAAAGTTGAATATACTCCAACCTTTCATCCTTGCATCACAATGAACTGGCAAAATGTTTAAAGTATGTTTTGTTAATAAATATTAGGTGTTGTAGTTATTTTTATGAAATACACTATATTTCTTAACATCCTAATTATTAGGATTGGAATTCTTCAGTAGCAATCATTAAATAAATAAAAAAATAGTGATTGCATTTATTTGTTCTGTAATATACATATCATACGAATCTGCATTCAGGGAATGCAAGGCATTGTTCTAGAATATATAAAGACCCAATATTTTCAGTCAACTAAATTAAAAAAATATAAAAACACAGATTGGTATAAAAAGATTTTAATTTCTTTCATAATCAATTAATCACAAATCACTCTATACCTATTTTATTGTCATAAGAATAACCTCATGCTCATGTTCACTACATACAGTCAACTTAAAATGTGCACAATATATTCACCTGCATGATAGAGCTACCTCCAAGCATATCTTCAGGGATTGATCGAGCATACTGTGAATGCTCAAACAAAGGTGCATGATCATTAATATCTTGAACATAAATCACAACTGGAACTTCAGAAGCCAGGCTGGGATCACCCATATCATGTGCCAGCACAACTAGGTTTAAGGGAAGGACATTGGTAATAGCAACTTTTCCAGGTGGCAGCAACTGTTCAAAATCAATTGGTGTAAGAGGCTGCATCAATCCCAACGTTGGATCAATTGAGAAATTACCATATGGATCACCAGATGCAATTCTAAACTGGATTTTACTATTTTGAGTTCCTGTTAAGCATGAAAACAATTATGTGGAATGCAGTAATACACTAATATCTCTCTTCTCATACTTTCTTATTCAAAATATTATAACTATATAGTAACATCAGTACCATTTAAATCATTATCATGTGCTTCAAGTAGTAATGGAGATTCAAAGTCAATGCTGTTTTCAAATAGCCTGGCCTCATATTTAGTTCTTAGGAAAATTGGTGGATTGTCATTAACATCTTCAATATTTACAACCAGTTGAACTGAATTTCTGTCAACATAAGACATTCATAGTAATTTCAAACATAAAACATTTATAAATCTCTGGCATTAACATGTATCCCAACCTGTTGCCATTTCCTAAATCGTCTCGTGCTTCAACAGTCAAATAGTGCCGAGAAACCAATTCTCGATCAAACGAGGGACCGGTTGACTTAATCGTAATGATACCAGTGACTGGATCTAACGAAAGTCTGCAAAACATAAATGAGGGTTAAAATGTGATTCTTGAGAACAACAAAAAAACAATGTCATAAAAAAAATTCCCTTACAAATCAGACATGCTCCCTCCGAGACTGGTGTAACGAATTCCTTGAGTACCAAAATTTCCTGAATCATCATCAAGTGCTTGAATCCAAGCCACTGTAGTTCCAACATCAGCATTTTCCCTAACTGATACCTGGTTAACCATAAAGTAATAACCAAATAAAGTAAGTACCAATTAATCATAATGTAATAAAATAGTGGTCTAATTTCAGGATAAATTTTACAGATGATTGATTATAAATTTTTACCTCATAAAACGGTTGAGTAAACTCTGGAAAATTATCATTCATATCTTTAATGTGTACTGTCACAGGAACCTAAACTATATTTTGGATTGTTCGTTACCATTTCTTTGGCAATAATTGAAAAATTTAAAACTGGAAAAAATAGAAAAATTGTATTAATTTGATTATGTTGTAATTAAGATAATGCAATATGTGACACCACAAGATATCCAAAATTCAAGAACTGTTTATGGGCCCCAAAACACTCACATGTAAGCTTCTCAAAATCTAATTTCGTTGGATCTTTAACTCTTATTAAAAAAGAAGCTTCATTGATCCCTTTTGGAGGTGTCACTTCAAATATTCCTTTATCACCATCAAGAAACATTTGAAAAGTTCCATTATTGCCCTGAAAATAATACATTACTGTAAGAAAAACACCATGCACATTAGTCAATTTACATTAATTTGAATTGAATTTCATCAATTTGAAGTTCATAATTTATTTATGAAATAAGCATTATTAACATTCCAATTATCACACATATTGTAGAGTGTCCACTATTCCTTCATGCTGCAACCCAAAATTGAATATTGAATTTCTTAATAATCAGCAGCAGCAGCATTATTGTCAAGAATTAGGCAATATGCCTGTTGCGAGATGACCTGATAACCATTGTTGGTCATTCGTTAATTTCATTATGATTAATTCGGAGTAGAGTGTGATAGGGAGCAGGAAAGGCCTCTTCCAATTCCATTTAGAGGAGTCATTTAGACTTGAAGTTCTTTTACAAGAAGAAAAAATATGATTTGGGGGTGAGCCAGGCAGCTTTACTTCCCTTCTGAAGGGAAGCATGAAATTAAGGATTTTTATATAAAATAAATTTGAAAAGAGTTTACATTTTATATACTGTTACCTGATCATGATCATACACCTGAGGTAATGCTCCTTTCAAAAAAGTTATGGGTGTGTTAGTTTGAGCATTTTCATTAACTACTGCTTCATAAAATGGACTGCGAAATGTAGGAATCTCATCATTTATATCTGTAATGATAATAGTGACTTCAGTGCTAGCTGTTGGAGGTGGAGAAACAACTTTTGAATTTTCTTGAGCCTGAAAAAAAAACATGAACTGGAATTAGTCACACCATAAAACTTAAATTTTTATATTCATAAAATATGTTTCAATAAGGAGGTTCTACTTAAGGCATATAATGCCTTTCCGGTAGAGATACAGGTTATCCACACATGAAAAATAAATCTGATTTCAAGGTATAAAATATTATATAATTCATCACCCATGATTTTATTTTAATAATATCAAATAATTGTTATTTCATTGTGTCTTAGAGTCAAAGAATTTTTTAATTAATGGGAAATTCAGACTATTATTTCACAATACTATTGTACATATTATCATTTGAAGACATTCCTAAGTACTGCATGAATTTAAAATATATTTGTACAAACATAAACATTTGCCAACTATTCCAACTATGAAAATTATAAAACTATCTTTTCCTATTTTTTTATTTTGGTATTAATCAATACAGAAGGCAATGTAAAGCTGGTAGGAGAAAAGAACTTTAGGGCATTGCATAAAATAGGGTAAAGTAGAAAATGTGAGTATTGATTCTGTATTATCAACATTTTATGCATAAAATAGATTTTTCTTAATTTACTCTCAAATTTTTTTTTCCTCAGTAGATGCTATTTAATCATATCTATAATAAAGAGAATGATTCTTACAATTATCTTCAGAATATAGGCACCATTGCTATTGTCTGGACTTTCCCTGTCGAGTTTCTCCTGAGTGAAAATTATTCCAGTTTTCGGGTCGATGTTAAAGCTTGTTTGAGCACCTGGCACTAAAGAATATGTGACTGGATTGTTGATACCTCTGTCTCCATCAATTGCTTTCACTGAAACAGATATTAACTTATAAGCATCACTTAGCCCCTAGAACCAACTACATGTAATTTCTCTCAATGCACATTAACATTTTTTAATAAGAACTTTTTAATGTTAGGGAAATTTTTAAGTTAAGTAAGGGATCTACTTGAAAATAAAATCCTCATAAGGGAAAGTGTGATGTTAAGATTGTATTAAATTATATCATATAAGTCTGTTAAAGGATCTTCATAAAAAGGTTTTAGTAGGTTGGTTCTGCTTCAGAGCAATAATCGTGAAAATTATTAATGTTGAAACAAAATGCATTACTTTATTTAGTACTGCAAGCCAAGAGAACATATGTATTTTTTACACAGAGAATCAATAATATTAAGGACATTTTACTGCACATTTTGAAAAATATAAATATCTCAGAATTTCCTCTTTTTATGTTCATTATTTGTATTGACTGATTATTTCATGTTTTCAATGTGTCAATTGCAATGGTCATTAGTCCCGTAAAAGCAGTTAATGTATTCATCACAAGACGTGGCGGTGTTCCCCCCTGGATGGTGAGATCTGGCGCTGACCTTCACGTCGGCTTGCGGGCGTTTTCCCTGTCCAGGGATCTCCACCAGCCGGGCACCGCCCCAGCTGAGACAAGCTCTACGTGTGTGATAGTGAAGTTCATGTAAGTGTAAATCTCTGTAAGGGGTGAAGGTAGGACAAAGAAGAGGAAGGAAAGATCATGCGAGGTCCGTGGCCCGTTTCTTAGGGTACTTCTCCGGCATTTGCCTGGCCACGAAGGAACCATGGAAAACTACCTATTAGAGCACTCAGGCTCTAGAATTTTCCTCCTGATAGTGGCTGACTGCGAACTAGCTGTGTAGCTAGTGCATAAATCCCGCCACCGTCGGAACCAGAGAGTATATATCGGAACTGTAGAATCCTATAGGACCTCTCGTTCAGAGGCACTGCAGAAGCCTGCAGTTGGTGCCCTGATGATCCCGCTGTATCATTTGTGTATTAGGGATAACTTATATAAAGACAGGACGACTTCTTATATCTTTCTTTTTTTGTTGAGTTAGTGACAGCGTATTTCTCGTACTTCTCTCTATTTCTTATCTTTTTCACAAGTTTTTTTTTTCAAGAAGTTAATTTGCTCGTATTACGGGGCTGATGTAGTAATTTTGTCCGTCACAGTAATAATGGACTAAATTTGCGAAGGTGAAAGACGAGCTGTGGAAATACAGAATGTCCAGGCTTACCCACACCAAATTACAGGAGAAAACCCGGGGAAAAACAGGTGTGGGGTAGTAGATCCACGGGGGTCCTTATTTCAAACAAATTCAAACCGTTCCCAACGTATGTACAGAAAGCATGCATTAGAAATAAATTATATAAGTTAATTTAAATTAGAAGTAAATGCATTTTTATTTGTTCTGAATGAAAACAATTTCGGTCCTCCAATTGACTTGGGGCCTGGGGCAAGTTGTCTCCGCTTCCCTTCTGGGTGTATCTGCCAAATTGATATCGGGGGTTAAGACGATCGCAAATGACGTCACTTAATATTTTAAAATTCCACACAGTTATAGTAAAGGAGTTTCGCAATATTTGTATTTGCTCACGTATACTCCATGCAAACTCGCGTAAATATAACTATTTCGCAAGAGGCAAACGATCGTCGCCCATTACACCTTACTGTGCTTACAAACTTTAAAGCGTTTTTGCTTTTTTGTCGCCGGCTTCGCGGCTAGGAAATATTAAGTCCTCTTTTGCTGCCGTCTGTGCCAGCAGTCGCAAGCCTTCATGGCATCGCTGTTGTGCTAAGCCTGAACTTTCTGCAAGTTCGCGAAAATGGATTCCGGCTGGGGGTGACCCCCCCCCCCCCCCGGTTTTGAGAGCAGCGATAAGATTGGCGCGCCGCAGCACCAATTGGCGTGAATCGCTTCGCCGAATCTTAGTTGCGCCCACGGTGTAAGATATATAGGTGTGTCAACTAGCCGCCTTTTGGACAAAATTTTTGAAGCCAGTTTGAGGCTAGTTCCTCGCTTATCCGTACGGTGCGCACGATCGAGTTGGGCATTCATGATGGCGACTCGCGATTTAGAGGCTTCCACCAGAGGTTACAAAGCTATTATATGGATCACCATCTTGTCCCAAAAATGCCCAAGTATTTCGCAGCGCTTACATAGCGAGAACTGTGAGAACTAGCCTCACATTAGCTTCAGTTTTAGACCGGGAGTGAACACACCTATATCTCTTACACCGTGTTGCGCCCGACCACAGTGCTGGGTACGAAAGAACGTATACCCTATTTCTGCGAAAGAAATGGTGTTTTCTGGGTTATGATTTAGCTCCTGCACAAACATTTTGTACTTCTTATTCGTCATTATATAGTGCATGCGGTGCCGCTTTTGGTTGGGGCAAGGTTTAAAGGAAGTGATTTCACCACTCAAAATAACAGTTAAGCCAATCCAAATAACCTATAGCGACGAGCTGATATATTTATTTATATATGATCTTTAAAACTTTTCTGGAATTGTGGCATGCGATGAAAGTGGCTCTTTTTTCTATAATTCTGACAAGACATCGTGGGAAAGAAGCCCATTCAGGAACCTCATGGATTTAGAATTTTTGACGTTCAATATCCATACTACTAATTTCCATTGCGCGCAGAAATTGATAGAAAAATCTGTCGGTGAAAGGTGTCCTATGGTTTCGTTAGATACCCCGGACCTCAGGAAAAATACAAAAACAATGAAACAGTTTCAATTTTGATTGAAATATGCAATATGTGTTATTTTCCTATTCGAGGGTTGTCCAACTGGCGGCCCACGGGCCACATGCGGCTCGCGGTGCCATTTATTGTGGCCCGCGGAAGGTTATTAGTCGAAAGTTGAAGTCTCTTGCATCCGTGTTGAGTGAGAGAATATTGTGCGTCAAGCGCACGCGCTCTGCCGAGGTCAACGCCCCCTTAATGTAAAATTATTTAAAGTTTACATTTCAGGATTTTTTCTACTAACACAGAAATTCAAAATCATCTCAACGAGTTTCACTGCGTTATGCATGGTACGTCCTGATATCACACATGGTTCCATTCTCCTTCCCCCCTCTCCGTTTCAGAGAGCCGAGTTCGTCAGTACGGGCAAGTCATGATGAGGGTCGCTCGAATAATGGAAATATGGCCCGCAACCACATTAAAGGTTTTAGTTGTGGCCCTTGGGACCTTGCAAGTTGGACACCCCTGCCCTATTCTCATGCTGCATGTAGCGACTGCCTTCGTATGCTCAGTGCGTCGACGCTTACGACGCAGCTAACGTCATGCGACAGTAACGCTCCAAGGAAGAGGATATCTACCATTTGTTATTTACATGTTGCGTTAGCAACGTGGAACGGCAACTTTTTTTTATATATTCTTGTTATGTAAATAACAATTGTACTCTATAAATATACTACACCACGTTATTGCAGTATTCGTAAAGGATGTTTTTGTAAAAATATTTACTTTATTATACTATTATTCGACAGCATTGTGTTTGATGTTATTGAGCAATGTATATGCTGCTGTTTGGAAAACCATGTTGTGCAGTTTTGTCCAGCAGCATTTTCACTGATGCAGGCCACTAATTTCGCTAGCCAAAGTATGTCAAATTAATTGTTGCGACAGTCTCGATAAAAAGCCGACGAGCAGAAACAAACGATCACTCGGTGAGGTGGCTCAGGGCATCAGTTGATGTCACTAAGGTGCCTCTGACCGGGAGGTCCTAGGTTCGAGTCTCGACGGTAGCAGGATTTTCGATAGCTAGGTCGAATTCAGCCGCTGTCTGAAGGAGAATTCTAGAGGCCGGCTACTCTCATCGATAGTTTTTCGTGGTTTCTCCGATCAACAACAGGCGAATGACGGAGCAGTACCCTAACAAACGGGTCACGGACCGCGCGCAATCTTTCTCCTACTCACACACACGTTACAATATATCTGCCAGGTAAACCTGCACGGTAAACCGGAAAGGTAGATCACTGCAGGCACACACACGCTACGGCAAACAGGAAGATTTTTAACTCAGTCGAGTGATGGCGAACTAACAAGAAGACGACGCGATTGGTCTTGTCGGTTTGTTAGTGTCCATGAAGTGTAAAAAGACGCGAAAACGCAAAGTCTATTGTATAGATTGGTTTACAAAGAGAAATGAATGCACTCATACAAGATTACTAAAGGAGTTCAGTTCAGATCCTACAGATTACCGTAATTATTTGTGGATGAATGAAGAAGCCTACAAAAAACTGTTGTCCAATGTAACTCCTCTAATACAAAAGAAAAATACACTTATAACTTCTAGCAGCTATGTATCTCCCCATGAGAGATTGATAGCTACTCTGAGGTTTCTTGCAACGGGTCGATTGTCCGAATGTCTTAAGTATTCTACTATAATATAATTCATGCTCTCGGCAAAATATTTCTGGAGACATGTGAAGCCATCTACAACGTGCTTGAACACTATCGCAGGCGTAGTTACTAGTTAACACTATTGTACGCGTAAATACAAAGACGACCGACACTTTCTACTCAAGGAACCCACAACTACATAACTGTACAGGTTTGCTAGAGTTACTCACACACAAGCGCAGGTCTACACGCCTGCGCAGGTAGAGAGAATTTAATTTCTATTCTTCTCCAGTCGCCTGCGCAGCTCGCTATGTCTGTGCAGTTTGGCCTGCAGCGGCTGACACACACGCTCCGGTTTACCTGTACAAGTGACATGTACATGTAATTCACACCGGTATAACGGAACGTGTGTGCCGGGAAACCGGTCTGGAGCTTAGAACTTATTCCAGCTGGGGCGGTGCCCCGCTGGTGGGAGATACCTGGTTGAGGAAACTCCCGCTAGTCGACGTGTAGGTCCGCGACGGATCTCATCCAGCCGGGAAAGATCGCCACCACCTCCCGAGGAAAAAACATGCACTACGCGTTTACGGGACTAATGACCTTAGCAGTGGACCCGCCCGAAATCATTAATCAATGAATAAATTAAACAAATGATCAGAGAGATATTCCGGGTTGATAGGCCAGTCTCCAGCCAGCCGCCGCCCCGGATACTGCGTCCGCCACTGAAGATGTCCACCGCAGTTGAGGACGAAACGTTTGGCCCTGTAATGCCAACTAGACTACAACCTACCAGCCCGGAAAATCTCTCATCTTGACTGCGGCCGTTAAAAGCCTACGATGTTATGTAAACAAATGATCGTTTTCAATCGGCCAGGAGCCGCGTCCAGTTTACCTTGGAGGACCGACGTGCCGACTCGCGCGTCCTCGCTCACCCTCGTGACGGGCGAGACGGCCACGAAGACGGGCGGCTGGTCCTCCACGTCCTGCACCTGCACCAGCAGCGCCGCCGTGCCCGTGTTCACCTGCGCAAGAGAGCGCGCCGTCAGCGCCAAGCAACGAGCCCTTCCGCCGGCAGCCACGTTGCGCCAGAAACGAGCCCTTGTATTTGTATTTGTATTTGTATTTATTTGTCCAAAAAGCAGTAAAAACTGTTTATGACGTGTGGGAAAATTTTGCGCACATTTTCTTGAGGCCCAGAATTTAAAAAAAAAATAGAAATTACGAAAATAGAAAACAGAGAAATAATTATTTTAGAAAAATAAAAATATTTGAAAAATGTTTGTTCCCGAGTTATAGAAAATCAATTTCAACGGTAAATGAACTACAAGCAAAAGGAGTGCTCAACAAAACGTGCGCACAGTGAAGCTACGTTTACGTCCAGAAGCAAAACAAGGGGCCATCTCAGCAATTGCTCCATGGATCAGGGAAACTGGACAAAAACCTGATCGAGATGGGGGCCATTGATCCGGAAGCTGAAGTACATTACTTGTTACAGGCGTATTAAATATTTTTTTAAAATGTATTCTATGTAAAATGTATACAATTATCCCTTCTAAAAATCTACAAAAAAGTCTTCGTTAATTTGATATATTTCAAGAATGCAAAGGGATCCTTTGTATGTACGAGTATGTACTTGGCGCGACAGCCCATGAACGGGCTCAGGCCTACCGGCGACGTCCCTGTCTTTCGGCCATGGTGAAGGGAGTACTCCGAAGCGTGAGACAGTAAGAAGACAATATACAACTTATTTATTATACAAGACAGTAGAGTGATACTTTTTAAGAAGAACCAATTACCACATGAGCGATTTAGGAGTTATGGACCTATCTTTTTCGATGTCTTCGATAAGTTAAGTGTAATTATAATCGAGTATCAATATTGGCCTAATTTTATTTCAGTGTATGTGTGTGTGTGTATGTACTCTAACTTTGCGTGACAGCCCGTGAACGTGATCAGGCCTACCAGCGACGTCCCTGCCTCGCGGCCGTGAGTTAAGGGGGTCTTGTGGTAAGCACGAAGACATCCCTAAGCACGAAGACACGTATTCCGGTCTACTCAACCTGAGAAGTGAATTTTCTCATTGTATACCAATATATACGGAGTCTTTGCAAGGAAAACGCACACTATAGTCTTGCCTCGATCGGGAATCGAACCCAGGGTCGCGCAGTGGAAAGCAAGGACGCTGACCAAGAGCTAGCCGCGAGGCACGAAAGGATCCTTTGCGAAACAAACTGAAAGTAAACCATACAACAAACAAGTGGTTACTATTAGCCAAATTTTCATTATTTCATATTTTAAATAATTACCTTTTTTTTCTTTTTTGGATTGAATATTTGAAGGGATCAACAAGAGAAATGTTAGTCACGACAATGCAATTGTACACACAGATCGTTTAAAATTAACGGATACATGTGAATCAACTGGGTCTCAAATCAGTCCGTTGTTATCCTGATATGAGATGAGAAAAACATCGTGAAAAAGAAAAATAATGTAACAAAACAAAGATATATAATGAATTAGTTTATGTTTGCATTGTATACATTTAAAAAAATATTTAATACGCCTGTAACAAGTAATGTACTTCAGCTTCCGGGTCAATGACCTCCATCTCGATCAGGTATTTGTCCAGTTTCCCTGATCCATTGAGCAAATGCTGAGATGGCCCCTTGTTTTGCTTCTGGACGTAAATGTAGCTTCACTGTGCGCACGTTTTGTTGAGCACTCCTTTTGCTTGTCATTTACAGTTGAAATTGATTTTCTATAACTCGGGAAAAAACATTTTTCAAATATCTTTATTTTTCTAAAATAATTATTTTCTAAATTCATTTTTTCGGTTTTTTTCGCGTTTTTTTAATAAAATTCTGGCCCTCAAGAAAATGTGCGCAGATAAATTACTTTCCCCACACGTCATATACAGTTTTTACTGGTTTTTTTGACAAATAAATAAATAAATAAATAAAAATAGAAAACTGAAATCTGCAATATTCAATGGGAAGAGGATTGCTCAAAGGAAACCGATGCTCGGTGGCGAGTGGCAAGGGACCATGCCCTTCCCCAAAGGCAACATTTAAAAAATATTCTATTTATTCATAACAAATACCATGCGCTTATACTAGTAATGAACTGTATTATTGTGGAGTTATATTTCATGCAATTATATTTGTCCCTCCTATGTCACATGCATTTTTACTGTTTGGCAAAAATTAAATCAAATTAAATTCATGACTCGTATCACAACCACAAGTATATTCTCCTTATAAATATACTTCTTTTTTACATTCAAGCTAACAAAAAAAACAGTATTTCAAAAAGGATTTAAGACAGTTAGACCTGAAGTCATCCCCGGAAACTCTGGATCCGTCTATGAGTATTCTCTGGAAAACCTCAATTGTGACTTATTACTCTCACTATCACCTTCATATCTTCAACAATTCTTTGAATTTCTCCGTATGTCGAGATCCAGGAGGATGAATGGTTCAAGTTTGAATAAGTTACCCTTCCGTTAAAGAATGAGACACTGATGTTGTCTGTTGTATCGATGTTTATTTACAGCTGAAAGATCTTTTTCGATCGCTTAGCTATCATTGTCAGAGCTATCTTACGGCCTCTGGGCGGAAAACGAAGTTCTTTTTCATTTGCAGAACTTCGTTTTCCGCCCAGAGGCTGTAAGATAGCTCTGATGATGATAGCTAAGCTATCGAAAAAGATCTTTCAGCTGTAAATAAAACATTGATACCAGACACATCAGTGTCTCATTCTTTATCGAAAAAAGTATCTACATTACCAACAGTTATACTACTAATTACCCTTCCGTTGTTGGCTCTGTCGATGGCCAGCACGCGCAGCTGGTACAGGAACTTGCGCTCGTAGTCCAGCTCGCCGAGCAATCGGATGACACCCTTCCCATTCACAGTGGAGATGCCGAACGTCTTGTCGTCGCCGTCCATCTCTTCGAGGTAGTACACAACCTGAAAACGTCATCAATTTGATTAATGCACTTTCCCACTAATGACTTAGGCTGGCAAGAAAAAAAATCATTCCTATCCGATGATACCATTATTAAGTTATTTTACTTTGAAAAGGCTTGACAGCTGATTATGTTATAATCATTCCAATGTTGGGAGCTGACTTAGAAGTAATCGAGGCAGCTTAATTGGGTTAAATTATCTCTATATGTCTGCAGAAAGTGCTACGAATACTTTTAGAGTTGTGATTTAATCATTTTATTTATGTATTTATTTATTTTAGGTCGCTTTAAAACATCGAGTTATTAGCGACCCCTATTGATTTGTACTAGAGATATTATTTTTTTAAATTTAGAGTAAACAGAAGTAATAACAATAAACAGAAACATGAAGTACAATAAATCATGTTTGTTTAATAGATGAGTAAGAAATGGCAACTGTATCTGGATGCCGGGGTTTTCAAGTTATGGCTAAGGTGTTAGTAGAACAGAAATAACATTATTATAATATTACATTAGCGTTGCCAATAACACGAGAAAGTATGAGGTGTAGCAACACCGCTAGTTCTCTCTAAAAGTAGTAAAACCAATGTTCCTAGCTGCTCACGCTATCATCTTCGGCGCGGACCATCCACCATTCACTTCACACCGGCCGCTCACTCCGATATAACCGCAGGTACGCTGTAGCTACTATACTGCGATATTTATAACTTTGCCCGTCAAGGCCCTTCTTCACGGTGGAATATGTCACGGTATTTCGCATATAGATATAGCATAATCGCGACCGTGCAAACAGTGCTTGCGATCATGCGACATCTATCGGTAGGACCGAGAAAGACGCGAAATGCCGTGTCCTATTCCATCGTGGCCATAGGGGCTTGAGGGGCGAAGTTATGAAAATCTCACTCTAAGCACGATCTTAGAGGAACATTCGGACAGACGCAGCAAATCATGAATACGTCCTGGCTAGGAGCGTACAATACTTTAATGGCCACTGTTAAATCAACATCTAGCTTTTAGAAATTTCAAAACTTATATTTAGTTTACAATTAATAAAACCAATATAAGTTGACCAGAAATGGGCGTAAAAATTATTAAATAATTAATGAAGGAGTTGTTCTATACATAGAGAGCTGGCCGTCTATTTCTTAATAATAGTTCTTTAAAACATTTCACGTACTACACGTCTTTTCAAAACATGAGTGATTTTCGATTAATAGTGAGCTATATCGTGGCAATTTTGCTTCTTAACTAATAGAATCACCGCAAGATTAACACTTCATTTTAGCAGTTGGAATATGAAACTCCTAATACATCAAAATCTTCCTTTATAACTTTCATACGAGTACTCGTGTTGAAATTCCTGCGCGGCCAATTAAAAAAAAATTGTAAGTACAGCACTATCCACTTAACTCAATGACAGTCATTTACATGTACACCTTTAAGTTAAAATATACGATATGCAATTTTCGTGACGTCCCCCACTTCGGTTGGTTAGCACTTTTTCAAGGGCTGACTGAAGGTATCTGTAGAATAGATGTTTGCAATGTTATATTACATAACCGTTACCAATAATATGAGAAAGTCACCACTACTTCCATCAGACTACTGCGGTTGGAGTTTCGAATTTCGTTCTGCGAACAGACAGATATTATATTTCACTTGCAGTTGTTTATAGTTCCGCCAAGCTTCCTTACCTCATTATTATCGACAATGTCTTCTCTCACAAGTTACATTCTTAATTCAGTAAAATTTGTGTTTTGAAAAAAAATGTTTTTCAAGGATAAGTTATTTAATATTTTTTAACTACTGGTCCTGATTTATCAGGCCTTAACTTACGACAGTTTGAATAATCTAATCGTTCGGATTATCCGATGTTACGTTAACTAGTCCATTGAACTAGCCTTTAAATAAACTAAACTCAAAACGACATTTGGTTGAAGAAACTGAAGATGTGCTGTGCTCGAAGAGCGGCCAAGAGCAACAAAGATAATCAACAAGCTTTAAAGCAAGTGATTTCACCATTAAAAATGACATATACTAGAAGCCTATCCAAATAAGCTTCTAGTAACACCTATAGCGACAAGCTGATATTTTCATTTATACATTACCTTGAAAACACTTTTCTGGAATTGTGGCATGCAATGAAAAGTTGCTTTTTTTCCTATAATTCTGAGAAGAGAAAGCAGTGAGAACATCGTGGGAAAGAAGCCCATTCAGTGTGTCGGCAAGGTCTTTTCGGGAGAGGGACTACGCTTTGTGTTTGGTGGAATTTCGAACGTGACGCCCACTTTAAAATGATCCCGATCCTGAATGAGCAACTTGGCTGAAGTTTTGAGGCACTATTTCCAGGAGAAACTTTTTCTCCTGTTCCAGAAAACACTGAAGAAAAAAATGTAATCGTCTCGTCATTGTAATGTAATTTGAAGGTTAATTCTTCATTGTTACCTTTGTACGTAGGTAGGTGTCTCAAAAAGAACCTTCACAATTATTAGAAAAGAATATGATGGAAAAAAAAAGATTCTCGAGAATTGCTTCAAAAGAATTTTACAAATTTGGAAATTTAATGACTGACATCGGTTTTTTTTTCACCTGAGGCAAATTTAATAGGCATCATCAGCAATTTCCAAGTAGAGTTGCAGAGAGTATGCATAAAAGCTTGTTCTGCAGCGTCGCTGACCGGGAGGTCCTGTCGGCTCTACTTACTACCTCTATACCTGTCGGTGACAGAATTATCACACTAGCTGCATAGCTGGGTCTAATTCAATCAGTGTCAGGCGGAGATTTCTAGCGACTGGCTACTCTGATCGATAGTTTTCCGTAGTTTCCCCAATCAATACCACGCGCAGAGAAGTACCTTCACAAACGTGCCAGGACAGCGTTATTTCCTTTATCACCCTTGTCATGTCCGCTCCCCTTATACACGCGCGCACACACACACACACGAACGCACGCACATATACACACACACATACACTATGTTACCACACATGTCGGGAGACCAATCGGGAGCTTATACTTGGGTTTTTATTTCTTGGCGCGTGGGGGCGTGTCATCACAATGGAATATCTCACGGTATTTCGCGTCGTTCTAGATCGTGCCACTAGGAGCAGCTTGAGCGCGACTGTATGGAGCAGTGCGACGCAACCGAGAACGACGCGAAATGCCGTGAGATCGCGATGACACGCCCCACGCGCCAAGAAATAAAAACCCAAGTATAGAGCTTGCTGCGGCTAGGGCGGTGCCCCGATGCGGAAGACATTTGGAGGGGATCTCCGCAAGGCGACCTGTATGTCGGCCTTCCGATTAAAATATGGAAGGAACACCGTCAATGGGAGAAGACTACCATCACCTCCCGGGATAAAACATGCCTACATTTACGGGACAGCTGACGTAGTGGTTGGTGCGCTCGGAAACCCTAAATAATCAATCTTTCAATTAAAGAAGCATGTAAAGAATCATTTGCCTAAACTCGTTGCCAATAACTTAATGCGCATTGAAAAGGGCTAATTGCACTAGGGAACACGATTTTTATCTCCAGGAAGGAATAGCGTGCAACAAACTCAATTTTACACGTAGATTACGAATATCACAATAAAAATGTCAATATCACGTCACAATTTTTAAATATGCCGGGTTTTCATACCGTATCATATTGTATTTTGCTATTAATGCAAATACATTTAAATTGCACTGGTAAGATATGTAGTTTCAATACGCATAAAAGTATTTGTTCAGTTCATCTAAGCCACTTATATCAACAAAATTTCACTTTCGTATTGTTTTTACATTCTGTATCCAAAGATTGCCGTCTTTATTCTCGCGTGTGGCAGTCGCGCTCATTTACGAGTAGGTCTTAGTGGATGTTCTGAAAACAAACCGTACACAAACGTACACCAACTGCACATCAGTCACCGAAAGGAATTATTTTAGCCTCTTACCTTATCGCAAGTATACAAGTTTCCAACTGTTGGACTGGCAGATTCTGATTCAGTTGGTGTCATGCGGAACTGTACTCGTTCACGTCTGGTAGGAACTTTTTATGATGATTTTCGAAATCAGCGGGATCCTTTGAAATCACTTACTTTCAATCTCGAGATATGATTTTTTTTTGTTCCCTGGTGTTATTAGGGAACGTGCCCATACAGTCTTCGCTAACAGTCCATTTACATTTCAGTCTATCTTTGCTATATATACTGAAGAAAATATACTTTGCTGTTACTATTACAGAATGGCTTCTATTCGGGGCTCAATCTGCAGCGTTGTCAGACAGTGAATTTCTAATTCATTTCTCATTCACAAGTACACGTTACATGCCAATTACTTCCTTCCATTTGTATCCCTTTTCGGTTTTTGTAGGTTGAATAGAAAATCCGTTTGAAGCGAGGCAAATGATCCGTCATCAAAATCAAATGTTTTACAGAGGCAGAAATTAATATTTTGCTTCGAGATATTGGACTTGTAAGGTATTTTATTCCATGCTAGTATTATAAACAGCGAGTAAAATACTCTTAATTTCTAGCAGATTAAAAGATAATTGCCCATAATTTCTTAAGTCCTCATTTCGCTAGATGCAAGAAGAGCGGGGAGGGGATTATTTTATCCTCGTGACAACTATATCAAATTTGTAGCTGGTGTTTCAATACACAATAGTTTTTTTCAAGGGAACAAATTTTTCCGTTATCAGATTTTGTCAACAACTCTCGTTGCTATAATTTATTCTGAATTCAACTGAGGATTTCAGGTTAACTTAACAGGTCAGATTTCAGGTTATGTACACTTCCGGGATTCAAGAAAACGTGCGCGTATAATACCACCACTTCTGAAGATGGTATGAGAATGCCAGTGTCTATGAGTATTAATTATCTACGAGACGCTCAAAACAAGGATAGGCCTACTCTACAAGGTGCAGCGTATTTCTTGTCAAAGGAGCTCGAGCGTGAAAGTCCTTGTTCGCGTCGGGATCGGAGGGGTGGAGCGTGGCGAGCATACGTTAAATGAGTTCGCGTCACATGTTTTCCGTTATGTTCTGCCAATGAGTTTTGAGTAATAAAGGAATCGACCCAGTGTCGGTGCTGATCTTCAAGAACGGCGCTTTGTGAAGTCAGAAATTGGAATCAAACACTAGGATTAGCGCGGCCCTGTCACGGCCCCTCGAATTTGAAATGGATATTGTGTTTTTTCGGAGTACATTACATAAGTGTCAACATTTTCAAACTTTTCTCAAAATGGCTTCATTTTTTCTTCAAACTTGTCCCTTAGTTATCAGGTTGTAATGCAACTATGAGCGCCGCAACACGGCAGTTCAAAATTCTAAGAATAACTTCTCATTGTTGAATGGTATATCTGGATGAATGGGACGATGTTTTGGATTGTCGAATTTGTGTTATTGTATTAGCTTAAGTCTTCATCCTTAATACGCTACGATTGGTAATGAACTTTACAAGAGATAGCTGAAATCTGTTTACACGGACAGAAATTGCGGTATTATTGCACATAACAGCTTCTAAGGCAAGAAAGTCCGTGCACCATTACTTTTCCTGCATGAAATGTCTAGCCGTTTTTATTTTACCCTAGATTACAAAGGCGAGCTGTACCCAGCATTATTATAAAGGCGTAGTCTAACAACTACTTTGGGTAAAAATGAAGAAAAATTCATTTTTACGACGAAACACTAAATTTAATGGACTGAACATGTGTGATACAGAGTTACAAAATACATTTTAAAGGTTTTTACGGATATGATCTAAATGACTTGATTCTCACAGCAAACCCTTTCTTGGCGCTGTCCACAGATGGCTTCTGAGAAGCGTCCGCAGAAGTACCTCGTCATTTGACCTTTTTCATGATCGCCATCGTCCCATTATGATTGCAAATATTCACAACAAAACTTAAATGCTACAAGACAAGGAGTTTTTATTCCTTATTTTCAATATTTGCCAATATAGCGCTAAAAATATCACCGATGTAACTATATATAAAGGCATAGTATACTGGAGACACACACACACTAAGCGTGTTAAAATGGTGTAAACCGGAAATAGGCATGCGCACAACAATACGTGTATTTCACTGGCTGGTCACACAATGATGGTACACGGTTTCAGAAACAGAGAGTGAGGGGTAGGGGGTGGGGGAAGTTTTCGGCCCTAGTTACATCGTCGGACATGTAGACGACGTTAAAAAGCGGATTTTCCTGGTTTAGCGCAAAGATGCAGCAGCTGGCACGAGCAGCCACCGGCGTCAGGTAGGATCTCGCGCGCCTGGTGAGCGTACCTGGCCGTAGGGGCCCTCGTCGGGGTCGGTGGCGTGGAGCGTGGCGAGCGTGCGGCCGGGCGCCGTGCCCTCGGGCACCGCCACCGTGGGCTGGTAGGGCTTGAAGGCCGGCGCGTTGTCGTTCACGTCCTCCACCAGCAGCAGCAGGCTCTGCGTGACGAAGTTGCCGTCGCCCAGGTGGCCGTCCGTCAGCGTCAGCACCACCGCGTACTCGTCCTGCGTCTGCGAACGGCACATCACCATCATCAATTCAATTCAATTCAATTCAATGATGCCTTTTCTGCGGCGAGGCTCAGGCCATCAGGCCTGCTCTTCCGCCTGACCGCGTAAATTCCGCTTCACCCCTTTCATCGACTAGCCAAGAAAGGAGGTAGAGAGGAGTTACTCTAAGAAGGGACAAATTTGACAAGTCGGAAAAAATTAACGTCAAATAGAACAAATGGCATTACAAATCAGTTAACTGTAAACGAAATCATTGACGAATTGAGTGTATAGACATAACCTGCAGTTACGCTGCCAGCAGGAGCCTAGCAGTAGATGTCGAAGCGGTCCCTTCTTACAGTAATCTCTCAGAATCACACGGGCGACGAAACAAGCCAGGTTTCTTTTAAGCTTGAGGACCTTTATCTTAAATCTACAACATGGAAAAGGAAGGCGTACAAGAATGTTTTCGTCCTCAAAAATCCACAGCTTCGATCGGGTTTGAACCGGCGAACTTAGGTCTAATAGTTCGACTCGCTGACCGTTACATCAACGAAGCCATCACCATTATACCCAATACCATCGCGGACATTTTAGGAAAATAATAAATATGGTATAAGTTTTATATATTATATTATGTTATGTTATATTATATTATATTATAATTTAGGTAAATAATAAATGGGATGAGGTTATTGCAGTGTACTGGTCAGGTAGAGCAGATACAAAAAATTTCTTTCACTACGTCAGGATGTGACCTGCCCAACACCCCTGTCTGATAGGTTGCCTGCCAATCAGGGGCAAAAGCCACGTGTAAATTCTTAACATGAAATATCCCACCATATTTTTTCTCCCAAATGCTGGGTCACCTAAATATGGCAACTAGCGCCATAAAAATATTGCAAAATTGCATCGTATCCTCGAGAAATCTCATCTGTAAAATTACTACTTTGAAATAATTTACCCCAACCTTCTTTCCTCTAATATCTTCCTTTGCGTTGGACACTCCCCTTCGTTTAATCTCGTCCTTCTTGCCTGGGTCCTGTTTTCCCTCCCTCCTCGTCTGTTGCACACCTTGCTTCCACCCTTCGCAACTTCCCACAATCAATACCTCACGCCATCACATGTCTCGCACTTCCTTCTTGGATTATACCTTCCCCTACCCGATGTTCATCGGCTCACGTGCTACATAGCGTACGTCCCTCATTATTTCTGGTTCTCCCATGGTCATTACCGTCGCTCCTACCCTTTATTCCGTGCCTCCCCCTCTGGCGGCACTCCCACTTCCTCTCACGCCCTTTGCTTTCGCCCTCCAGTGATGCACGTACTACTTCCTGTGAGTCACGCGCCCTCCCTTCGTATGACGCGAGAGTTCAATTTGCGCGTTTACAGTACTTTCATAGTCTTTGGAGAACACGTGAGGCGATAATGATACCTCTGAAATCTGCAAGCGTAAATTAAAGTTCCAATTAGGGACTTATGTCTCTGTATCACCGAAGATTTTTCCGGAAATGTTCCTAAACAGGGCGATCTTGAGATCCGTTTAACGTCCTTTAAATGGGTACCATTAATGATTTAGTGACTTTTTTTACTACTAACTCTTTGGGGCAAGAAAAAAAAGAAGACGCAGTTTGGTACTTGCCACACCATCTCCAAGTGCTGAAGGGAGAGAAAAGGTGGACCCTTAACCTTAATCTCCTCTCTAAATTCATGAAGGATAATGTGTGCAAGCATAAGGATTTCTTTCACATCTAACCTTTATTGCAGCAAAATCCTGGCAAAACTATTTCTCCTGGATTGAAAACGAAATTTTAGAAAATCCAGTCACTTAAGAACGACCAATAATTACATATTACTGGTTAAAATAGTATTATTATTTTTTACAGTACACATCGCATTTAGGAGAGCTAGAATCAAATATCATTTTTTTAATTTTTAATCAAACCCTCGTGAAAAGATAAAGTGCATTAAAAATATCCCATTTTCCTCGTACACGAACCAATGACTTACCTGCCCTCTATATCTCTATAGATTCCGGAAAATCCCCCAAAGTCTAAATTTTATCCCTCTCCAACGTCTACACAATATCCCTTGGAGGTTCATTATCATGGAGACTTCAAATACTAAATTATATCAAAGTTTTAAAAAAATTAGCAGAACGCATTATTCCATATAAATTCTGCGGGATACTTTTGACAAAATGATAGATCTAGTTGAGAGTTCTATTTACCTTTTTATCTATGTACCTATCTAGATACGTCTCAGTTTATTTATGCCTTTATCTATCTACATCTTTAATTATGTATGTCTATTAATCTATGCCTTTAATCATCTATATCTTATTTATATATCTTATTAAGCTAAGACTTTATTTATTAATCGTAAAAAATTCAAAACTGAATACCTACCGGTAAAAACGTTGTAACTCTCAAAATGCAAATTTAGCGACACACGACTTTCTTCCTCCGTTGTTACAACGTTTATGCACCCGTGCGACTCGTGGCGAAATTAAACAGAAGATAAAAGGCGCTTAATGTTCATATTTGCCAACATATTTTCCTACATGCCTTATTCAGACCATGTACTGACCTTTATGCGAGGAAACCCAGCATTCCAGAAAAGTGAAGGTTAAAACGTTTTTGCCGGCATATATTCAACTGCATTTGACGTGTGGGGTTCTTTTTTATTTATTTTCTTGTTGAATATTACACAGATCAGTCAAACTTACACTACACATATGTTTGTGATGCTTACAACTAACTTACCTACTAAACTTAATCTAATTCATAGGTGAGGAAACCATCTTGGTACCTCTTTTAACTCTCAATTTCAGTGATTTTTTCAGGAATTTGAGGAATGGGTATTTATTCTGAATTAGAGTTGGTTGTGTAGGATTTCGGCCGAGGTCGAGAGCATTTAGAGTGGGGATTTGTGGTATAATAATAATAATAATAATAATAATAATAATAATAATAATAATAATAATAATAATAATAATGCCTTTATTGATATGGCGAGGCTCGGGCCATCAGGCCCGCTCTTCCGCCTAACCACAAATGGTGTGGTGAAATATAAGTTAGAGGCGAGGTAATTAATGTGGTTGGCTATAGGTTCTATGGATAATTCTTTGTGAAGTTGGTTGTTGGTGGCAAACCAAGGGGCGATAGTGACTCTTAGGTACTGATTTTGGAAAATTTGTAGTTTGTGGATATTGGTTTCTGCGGCGTTGAACCAGATGGAACATGCGTATAAAAGGAGGGGGTCTTAAGATGTTTTTATATATTATCATGGCTGTGTGAAGAATGTCCATTGCTGACAGGACGTGCGGGGGAGAGGGCGAACGCACCTCGCGGTCGAGCTCCTTGCGCAGGTAGACGTTGGCCTCCGTGGGGCCCGCGCGCTCCACGCGCAGCACCTCGCTGCCGCCGCCCGCCGCCTCGCGCACGCCGAACGTGAGCGGGTCGCCGTCGGGGTCGGAGCCGCGCAGCCGGTAGATCAGCGACCCTGCAGGCAGGGTGGCCACATTGGGGAATTTTGGCCCCGAAATGGGGATTTTTCTTCGTAGTGAGGAAAGAAAGGGAAGATAAATGGAAAGAATGGGGAAATGTTTGGTAATTTTTTTGGGGAAATTATTTTCATCCGTAATCGAGATAGAAATATTCAATTCAATTTCAATTTTATTAGTAATTTGTTAGAAATATTATTCTTTGAATTATTTTGAATAAAAAAGAAATATTAGATGTTATGTCTCTAATGTTTGTTTCAGGAAGAGATTCAGAAACGATAGGAAAATAAAAAGAAAAGCGTGAGAAATACGAAGATAGTACACGGCTTCGAGCAGTTTAGTGGACGGTGATTGGTTGATTTGAATTATTTGAAATTAAGGGGACAGCCAATGGAATCGACAGAGACAGCTCATGCCGTTGGTCTATAATTTGGAGAACATTTTTCGTTACAAACCTGGGGGAATTTTGTTTCATTGGAGAGGTTATTTGGGGAAATTCCGCAGTAGTAGTGGCAGTCCTGCCTGCAGTGCATCCATTCACTCATTGATGTTTCCTGTCAAGTCGACTGCGATGGGCCTTAGCAGGGTGGATGTGTTTATTAGACGGCGGGGTGTATTTATTTGAGAAACGGCCAAAGCACGTGGATAAGTGAAACACGTGAGAATGCGCGTGTTTGATTAAGTATAAATACTTAAGTAGTAGTTATGAGAGGAAACGGAATCAAGGCAAGCGGTATATTTATTAGAACGTAAAATACAATGCTAATTTTGTACTGGCTGGACCCAAGGATGTTATACGCAGGGTGGCCACTCATTTCCTGGGACAAATATACATGAGTATTCCCGGTTTTCCAGTGGATTTTAAAAGTATTATCCAGATAAGAATTTGAATTTCACACTATTTAAATAAGATAATAAAGCCAGCGTGATACTAATTAATTCTCTGATTTCCCCGTGAGAAAGTACAAATTAACAATGTTTTCTCATCAAATTAAAATTGATCAAGAATTGTTGTACCACTTATTAATAAGTCGTATTAAAAAATAAATAGTTTTACAGGCCTTTGAACATTTTCCTAGGCTTCTAACAATTCTTCTAGAAATTCCCGGATTTTTTGTCACTTTTCCAGAGTAATGAAATTCTTCATTTTATTTCGATTTTCAATATTTTCTATAAACTGACCACCCTGATATTAATCGCAGAAGCCAAATACTGAAGAAAAAATGAAGAATTGAACGTTTGATTAGAGTTTTATATTTCTTGCTGTTTTGAAACGTATGGGAAACTTTTTGTGTGTTTTAATAAAAAAGAAAGAAGGATTTTCGCCCTGATTTCAAAATTAGTTTCGAAAATATGTCCGTACTTTTCTTTCATTTTAAAGTTCGCACGAAATATCTGTGCACTCGACAACCGCTAAAATTTGAGCAAACGTTTGCATCTTCACAAGCGTTGAGCGTTCAAATGTATCACGCGGGCTCTGAAATAAAGGCAAAATACAGATATATTCTTGAAAACAATTTTGATCAAATGTTAATAGAGAAAACTGATGGAGAATTGGAAGTTAGATCAGAGTTTTACAATATTTTTGCTGATTTGAAACTTATGGAATACTTTGTGTGTGTTTTAATAAAAATTAAAGAAGAATTTTTGCTCTGATTACAAAATTACTTTCGAGAACACGTCCGTGTTTTCCTTCATTTTAGAGTTTGCACGAGATATTTGTGCACTCGACGACCATTAACATGTCAGCAACGCTTGCATTTTAACGGGCGTCGAGTAGCACTCATATCTCACTTGGCAAATGGACACCTCGCGCCCCCTCCCGCCCCGCGCACTCACCGACGGGCGTGTCGGGCCCCTCCTTGAGGCGCAGCACGATCTCCGTCTGGCCGTCGATGAGGAAGCGCGGCGGGTGGTTGACGGAGGCGGAGGCGGCGCTCACGCCCTGCGCCGCCGCCCCCGCCCCCGCGCCCGTCGCCCACGCCGCCGCCGCCGCCACCGCCGTCCACGACGCCAGCCACAGGCAGCAGCCCGGGCGCGCCACGCCTCCGCCCCCGCCGCCGCCGCCGCGCCCGCCTGGGGCCCGCGCCGCGCCGCGCAGCGTCATCGCCCTGCAAACGAAAACGCACGGGAATCATTCATCGATTCGTGTTTCAGAACGTCAACTGCTGCTAGAGACCGGAAAAATATGTAGTATTAATATCCAAAATATGTACATAAATATGTAATGAAAACAGAAAGAATATGTAAGATATAGGTAAAATCCGATAGAAAATGTAATATTAAAATACTCCAATTATAAAACACATTTACATACTACGAAATTGCATTTATAAGAAATTCCTAAACAAAATTTAAAAGTAATACAAAGGTTTTAGAATCATTTGGAGAGCACAAGTTGATGCACACTTTGCACCATACAACTTTACCGTCAATAGTAAAGATTCATCTATTGTTATCCAGAACCGTAGTTTAGCAGCCAGGCAAAGGCGTATCAAGATGTAGCCTATAAGCAAGGTTATAGGCCATGAGCCAAACTAGACGCAATAGAAGCCATGGTGGTAACTACGACCAGCAAACACTCACTGTAGCGTGTGACATTCATATCGAAGTGTTACTCGACAGCGATCGCCTCGAAAATTTCTCGGAAATTAAGGTTAACGGTCACGAAACTGGCGACAATGATACTTTTTACACCTACATTTCACCAATAATGAAGGAAAAAATGTTGATTTTTTTAAAATACTTCTTTCATAAAAAATAAGTAATAAAATTCAAGACAATTGGTAGAATAACGAAAATATTTTGTGAAAATAGCAGAATATGTAAAATGCTTAATATAGTTCTAAATATGTAAAAACATGTAACGAAAAATTTGGATATTGTATTTGGAGAATGACGATTCGCCAAGGTTATAATTTTGAGAACGCTAAGAAGAAGGGCAAAAAATATGTAATTACATACAAATCCTGTCTTTAGTCATTAGTCCCGTTGGTGTAGTGAATGTTTCGTCCGGGAGAGAGGTGGCTCAGGGCTTCAACTGATGTCACTGCAGTGCCTCTGATCGGGATGTTCGAGTCCCGACGGTGGCAGGATTTTTGACACAGCTAGATAGTGATCTGAATTCAATCGCTGTCTGGAGGAGAATTCCAGCGGCCGGCTGCTCTGCCAGTAGTTTTGCGTGGTTTCTCCGATCAACACCAGGCGAATGCCGGAGCAGTACCCTAACAGACGGCCATGGACGCGCGATCTTTCCCTCTTCTTCTTCCTTGTCCAATCCTCACTCCTTACATACACACACTTACATGTACTACACTACCACACATGTCGGGAGACCGGTCGGGAACTAGAGCTTAACCCGACTGGGGGGATGCTCCGCTGGTAGGAGATAACTAGTTGAGGAAAAGCCCGCTAGCCGACGGTAGGTCGGCACCGGATCTCACCATCCAGCGAAAGATCACCGCCATCGCCCGGGGAAAACATGCACTACACTTTCGGGCGCAATTACCCTAGCAGATGACGCCCAAATCACAAATCAATTATCCCGAGAAGTGGCTATGAGTTTTCTCTCGCGGGATGGTGAGATCCAGCGCTGACCTTTACGTCGGCTTGAGGACTTTCCCCCTCCAAATATCGACCCTCCAGCGGGGCACCGCCCCAGCCGCGACAAGATGTACGCTCCTGTTAGTAAATATCGCGCACGGGCTGTTACTTGTTTGTGTGGGTATTGCTCCGGCATTCGCCTGGTGTTGATCGGGGAAATCGGGGAAAACTATCGATTAGATCAGCTATCCGCAAGAATTCTCCACCAGAGAGCATCTGAATTCGTTCTAGTTAATTAGTTGATGTCGAATGTCCGCCAGCGTCGGAACCTGAACACTAGAGTCTCCTGGTCAGACACGCTCCAGCGAGAACGGTTTTTAGCTCTGAGCCATCTAATAAGGTCAGCCGCCAAAAAAACATTCCACTGCGCTGAAGGCCCGATTCAATTATGTGTATATTGGCCAGCATATAATTATCTTATTTTATAAACGACCGAGATTATACACACGGTTCCCAATCGAACTGAAAATACATCATTACGTTACGACTTTTTCTTGTAGTCTTCTTCTTAGGTATCAGCCTAAAATACTTGTTTATTTGAAATTCATGTCTGTTAATTTGTAAATTCTTATAACCAAACATTAACAGAGATGAATATGTAATAATCTGACCTTTAAGGCCAATATTTACGAACAAAAAATAGTAGAAACATCAAAATGGTGAATGAATAGTGATAAGGGTGATAACTTTATTCTTGCAACATTCTGTGTGTGAAATGTCTTAATTAAATAATTTAGTATTCTTCAGAAGAACAAGAATGAATATTAAATTGCAGAGAAGTAGGTTCCTTGTTAAATGCTATTCTTAACTCTTCTTAAAATCCCAGTTTCTCAAGAGAACATCATTACCTCTCATGTTATCTACTTGCATATACGCAAGGCTGTTTTCGTTAATTGCGACTTCTCGTAGACACTTTCCGAAACATTCTGAGTAAACACCTTCGCAAGTAGAAACAACTTGAATTTTTCCCAAGATTAACATCCTCTTTACACGTGGTCGTTGATCGTATTCGCACTACAGGGCTCTCAAGGCTTATTAAAAATCAAATTTGGAAAAATACCGATGGATAATAATAAGGATGACAATGCGTGTCAGAGAATACTTTTTTAAAGGATCATATACATTTACATTCCCACAAAAACAATTACAGACACAATAATCTACCACGCAAATAACTATCCACCAATTAGGTGGAAATTCCTACTACAGAGAAACAAGTATAAAGACTCTTGCAACTCTCCTCGGTTGAGTGTTTTCAGGTCAATGGTACACGCACGACCTTCAACTTCGCGCAGCATTTTAGCTTATTAAGAAGCTCGAAGCGACATTTGGATATACAACCAGCAAAAGAGATTATACATACGTCCGTCGTTATGACATTAATTAACGAACAGACAACAAAAGACTCGTAATGATACTTCTAACATTTATTTTTATACCCAACATATTTACACAAAGATGCCATTTCAAGAGAAAGTATATTGGGAACTTTCTCCACTGCAACCATTTAAATTCCTCTTAGTACACAATTATTTCTATAATGACTTAACCCTTATTTCCAAGAACTTTCTTTCAGTTCATTGATTGCATTTCTTTACATTTCTTAATCTTTGAATTAATTGTTGTGTAAGCTCAAATTTTCACCAAAAACATATGTAAACATATGTATACAACCAAATCGTGAACAATATTTTCCGGTTAAATAAACCATCGGTTAATTAGAACAGACGCTTTTAGGATGAATTTAATGAATTAGGTCATTACCCCATTTAGTGGGGCTAGAGAGACTGATAATCGGTTCGTAATCTTAGATTCCAACATGGCCCAAAATGAGTACAGTTTTAGCTGGTGCGGGAAACGAAGAAATTAATTAAAAAAGTGTATAATAAACTTATTTTGAGTACTGTTCTGAAATAGCTAACGGTCTAATCACAACGACGCAAGAGTGACATCCCTGCAATATTAGGCAATGTAGTTCTAAAACGGACAAATACGTTCCGTAACAGTACCGATTCTATGCCGAGTGGATATGAATAGAACGTAGATTAATGAAAACATTGATTCTGTTTTTTAGACTACAGGCGACAGAATGCATTTTAAAGTTTTACTATACAGTAATTACAGTACAAAGCAGGAATATGGATATTTCCATGACTAGACGAGAGAGTTCCCGAACGATGCATAGAGTCCGAGTCTAGAAATGCCGTCGTGTCATTGAAAATCACTTTTGCTGTGTGATGTATAAATTATATTCGAGACCTCACTTGTATGACAATTTGTCCATGTGACATACAAATTTAATTGACTATCACGGCAATAATCTACTGTATTTTTCCGTTCGGGGGTTGAGACATTTGTTTCCCAATTGTTGACTGACAATTCAATGTGCATTGAGAAAGATATTGCGAGGCATTTTTGAGGTAGGAAAACGATGTATTAGACAATTTAATTGGAACTTCACCAGGCATTTCGTAACAAACTACAGATTTATTGGCAAAAATATCCAGAGAACAGTATGAAAAATGATATAATGCACTGTCAACGTCAACAAATACTGAAATAAAATGAGAAAACAGGACAACTTACGATACTTTTTTCAAACAGCACTCTAATGATTGTGCTACCAAAGTTCATGTTAATAAAGTAATGTTGAATAAAAAACTGTAATTCAAGATCTGAAATCGACATTTTCTACTATCCTTGTAACAAATTTTGTGAACGACAGTTACATAAATTATTTTCGTACTTAAGTGCTGACTCCGTGTAAGAAATATCTTACATCGTGGTGCTGAGCATGGATAGAACAGCGAATAGTACCTTCAAATACATTACTGTTGGCAAAAGTTCTACAAGTACTTTCAATACGAAAAGTACCTTCAGTACGTTTCCAGACTTGTGTCAAAAAAAGTTGAACTTTGATATCCGAATACTGTGTAAGTAAAAATGATGTAGGCTTCTGCGGCCAGTGTCATGATCTTGGCTGCCCGGGTGACGCCGCGTCGAAGGCTGAGTTGCCGACGTTTCGATCGCCATGTCGCGATCTTCTTCACGACAGTAGTGCTTCTACTGCGCAACTGCACATTGACACTACTGCCCTGAAGAAGATCGCGACATGGCATTCAAAACGTCGGCAACTCAGCCTTCGACGCGGCGAAACCGGACAGCCCAGATCACTGTGAAGTATGCATTACTTACGGTGCAAATTGGCCCCGAATAATATATATTTACTTTGCTCTGAACTAGGTAGGAGCGTCGCCCGACTCTACTATTTCTTCGCAGGCGCAAATCCCCTTCCGTCGGAGGCACGAACCTACACCTTTCTGTTTACGAAGCTTGAGTTGCCGTCTCGCAATAGATAAGCTAGTGAATACGGCCAAAGATCTAAGTAGGTAAAAGAAATGCTGTCTACCAACCAGAAAACACATGCATCTCAAAGGCCACGAACTGTTAAAAATATTCACGGATGTTAATTATGGTACCGACCTACAGAGTGACCAGAGAGGAAACAACGAAACTTCGAAAATAAGATCTTAAGTCAATTTTAAGCATTTTGTCTAATAAACTCATTCGATATTTCGAATGACTGAGCCGCAATAAGCACTCAAAAGTTGACTTGAGAAAAGGCTTTCTATGAAAAAATTTGCATTTCAAAAACCTATAAACATTCCAGAAACATGTGAATTGATTATTATGTACAAAAGAAATGTGTATGGATGTGTATGCACGTGTATGTATTGAATATTCCTTTGGGATGTAAAGAGTAGGCTATCTTATTTCCGAAAAAAACTCAACAAAAACTAATATTTTGGAACTGTGAAGTTTCACGACACTAAGCAGAGTGCCTGTGCAATTTTCCCAAAGAAGTTTGTTTATTTTACTGAGCATTGGCAGCAAGCAGTGTAAATGACTTCCTTGAGCCCAGACAAGCTATACACCTCACGAAGAGGACTCCCTTGTTGCACCCTCCGACTCTGCTTCAGGTCATAAAATTAATAGCTAATTCTATCAATCCGAACATGCATCTAAAAAAGCCATGACCTTCCAAATACAATACATTCACGAACACAAATTATGGTACAATTCTAAAAGAGGCAGTTCATATTCACACACGCATTCCTGCCCCGATGATATTCGACACGTTTTCTCGGCAATAACATCCAACGAAATTTACGCAGTTTGCTCCCAAACGAGCGCCAATTGAGGCATTATTGCTCCTGCGCAGAGGAAATGAGACCTTGTGTGCGGCGCCTTATTCGGGCCAGTGGGCGCGTTTCTCACGCGCGTTACCGCATGGGAAGCGGCGGCCGGCGCGCGAGGGCGCAGCAAGGGTGGGAATGGCGTGGCGTGTGCGTGAGGAAGCTCCCCATCACAAAGCCTCGGCTTCCTTTCCGTGCCGCGAGCGATCGCGATATGACACGCGCCCGTGACGCAATATCTGTTGAGTCAGGTGTGTGTTGGACGCAATGTGCATGCAAATGATCACAGATTCCATTGGCTCCGATGTGCGCGGCCGAGACGGTCCACGCGCGGATGCGCGCGGCGTTCTGCGGCTTCGCGTCGGTCGCTGTTTCTCAAAAAAAAGTGGGCTGAATGAATTATTTGGTGTCCCCTGGTGCGTCAACTGCTCAGACCGGGAGAGATGGCTCAGTGTATCCACCTGATGTCACTGCAGTCCCTCTGACCGGGAGGTCCTAGGTCCCGACGGCGGCAGGATTTTCAACACTAGCTTCTCAGCTAGATCGAATTCAATTGCTGTCTGAAGAAGAATTCTAGCGGCCGGATGTTCCGATCGGTAGTTTTCCATGGTTTCTCCGATCAACACTAGGCGAATGCTGGAGCAGTACCCTAACAAACGGGACCGCGCGCGATCTTTCCTTGCTCTTCCTTGTCCTATCCTCTCCTCTTACACACACACACACTTACACTAACATACACTATACTACCACACATGCCGGGAGACCTGTCGGGAACTTACAGCTTGTCCCGGCTGGGGCGTTGCCCCGCTGGTGGGAGATACCTGGTTGAGGGGAAAACCCCGCTAGTCGACGGTAGGCCGGCGCCAGATCTCGCCATCCAGCGGGGACAAAGATCATCGCCAGCTCCCGAGAAAAACACGCACTACACTCACGGGACTAATGACCTGAGTAGTTGACGCGCCCGGAAACACGAATTAATCAATCAATCAACCGCTCAGGTCATTAGTCCCATAAGTACAGAGCATGTGGCGGTGATCTTCCCCCGCCGGATGGCATTGGAGATTTTTCCGAAAATGTTCCAAACGGGGCGATCTTGAGATCCTTTTAACCTTTAAATGAGTGCCGTAGATTTAGTGACTTTTTTACTAGTAATTCTTTTGGAGTCAAAATAAGATGCGGTATGGTACTTGCCACACCATCTCCTAGTGTCTAGATCCGGCGCCGACCTACTCGTCGGATGGGGGGTTTTCCTCAACCAGGTATCTCCCACCAGCGGGGCACCGCTCCAGTTGGGACAAGCTCTAAGCTCGCGACCGGTTTCCCGGAATGTGTGGTAGTGCAGTGCATGTTAGTGTAAGTACTTCTCCGGCGTTTGGTGTTGATCGGATAAACTACGATCAGAGCAGCCGACCTCTAGAATTCTCTTCCAGACGTAAACAGTGACAAACAACGCGTCTCCGCGTGGTCTGAGGAGAGATTTGGATCATCAATGTTCTATAGACTAGTTAAACGCGTTACCACACATCCACACTATCCGCTTATTTGTACCAAATCTTGAACAAAAATGAACGGAAATTGATATTCATCTCCTGTGAATGGTCATCACAGTTAGTATCGGGTGCTTTACTCCTTAAATTTGTGCGGACGTCCCCTCGGATCGACTGTTCTAAATAATAGGGACGGGGAAGTTGTATATATTAAGAAATAACCATTTACAATCTATAAAAGGAAGGAAAAACACGTGCCAAATGTCTCCAAAAAGAGATCCTAAAATACTACTTGTTCATTAATATTGTTTTTCCGTTTCAAAAACTTTCTCATAGATATCTACTGTCACATGTCTTCACGGTTTTTTCAAAATTTCTGTGTATTAATGATACACAACGGATCTCTTGTGTTAATAAGTGCATTATATTTCTAAAATATTTATTTTTATGATAATAGCGGAGTTAAAACACTGACTCCTCAATGTTTGTACCCAAACATGTTCTGATCTCCATTCCCTTTGCGTGAAGTAGGAGCTGCGGGTGAGTGTTGCCGGCACCAACGATTTGCACGCAATCGCCTGAGCATATCGGCGCTCATTCTCCCAGACTTAGTACCCATAAGACGTTGCATCATACTGAGGAGAGTATGCATAAGGCCTGCGTTTATAATTCACGTCCATTTTCAAAGCAACTTTACTGCGATGAAAACGTACTGTTACAGTTTTATACAGTACTCTACCGCTATCGAATCCTGGCAATAGTGATACGTCTCAAATGGACCCGCCTCGATCTTGGGTACCTGGCTCTCACTGCCATGATTACATGAAATCAGATCGTTTATCAACATTATTGGGCACGGCGTATTAAACACTCTCTGAGTCGACAAATGTATTCAAATTGTGTTGATATGCATGTCCAAATTAGAACTCACCCAGTCCACTTTGTAACCTCTTTTCCCGTTCCAGACTTTTCGCTTTCTTCCCCTCACTTCTTCTTAAAGTGGCTAACGTCTGAAAGCTCTGTGTCTAAGTCGTGAAGTAAATTCGAGGGAAACTAATAGAAAGGTACTTGCACTTATGGCAAATTAAGTATCTTTTCTTTAAACTCTTGAGCCTTTCGGCGCAATATTGATCTCAGCAATCCAGAAAATGACAACTTTCCAAATAACTTCCTTTCGGAGTCTTCTTTCCCCCAGAGGATTCTAACTTTCCAATACTCATCGTTTAAATGCTTCATCTGAGAGTAGACCAAATATCTCTAGTGTTCTTCACGTTGAATTTAATTTGTTGGTTGAGAAAATCCCTTTATATGCAAGTATTTACAAATAACCAAATAAAATAACAGTCCAGATAAAAATATAGGGCAATAAACGTGCCGGGTCCCATTCCTGAATTTGCCATAACAAATGTCTTTATAAATAAAATGTGCCGTGTACAATACATCATTAAATGAAATGATCGTCTTAGAATAACCCATTCTGTTACTTTTACCTAAGGCGTGTGATACTCAGGTACATCATACGCCTTAGGTAAAATAAATGTAAATGTAAACGTGAAGGGCCTCTAGCTTCACCGCCACTTGATAACGCTTGATCTCTTGTTCTTTACGCAGGACTTACGTGCTCGAATGTTTTAATATCTCAACAGTTGAGTAACATTTTTTTGCTACAGACTATTAGTTCTGTTATTTTTCTAAATTCAGATTATTTTGACTCGCTTAGTTTTTACACCCAAACTTTCATACGGAATAGTAATGTTTGATGTACTATTAATGATTGCCCATGTCAGTGTGATTCATTGGTTCTATTCCTGAAATATTTCAAACCTATCCACTCCCATTCCAATATGCAAAAACAAAGTGAACAAATGGTCTGAACGATGACGGTGAACATTACAAGCTTTCTTCCACTAATACGCGCGTTTTCTTATTTCACAATCATTGAATGACACTGAAAAATTAATCGGTGGAAGCAATTGTGGCTGATGGTTTCTGTGCACTACGAACTACAGAATGACAGTACAAGCGGCAACCTACTTTCTCGCACTCAGGAAAGTGTGATTCAAACACAACCTGTACCAGGGATGTTGGTGTGTGTTTCTCAGACAAAGAATATCAAAAGGTAATGTCATATTGTGAATATTGTGCTCCCTCTCCCTTACATACGAAAGAGAGTCTTATATGACAAAATAAAAACGTCGTCTGTATTCTGTATCCTTACCAGATGTTTTGACGTGAAGCGTTTCTAAAATTCGTTTCGCAAACGTTGTATGGATAGTTTTGTAAAATTACATACAACGAAAATATTTTATAATAACATCCCTTAAATATTTGCAAATTAACTACTTCCGCGCCTTTCAATTGTAGCTCTTGGAGAGGAAAGAAGCTGTATTCGATCACACACGTGTCATGTACGGAGATGGCGTCCCATGCTTGACAATTGGGAGCTCAATTAAGATTCGCTTACGATCTTCACAGAGACGTACATAGTTCGGTAGTGAGATTTTTTAAAAATATTATCGAAGGTACTAGATTGTTTGTCGTACGCATATAAAGCTTTTCTTCAAGCACTCCGCATCTAGATGTGCTGGAATGTATTTGAACCTGAGTCGGAGGTCACTGGAGGTCACTGTAAATATGTTTTAGTGCAAAACTTGGAATGTTGGTAATGAATGAAAGGTGATTCAAAACCTGCAGAAGAATCGCCTTTCATACGTATGGAAAGTTTCCTTCCTCTTAGGAATCTTCATGTTTTTCCGAAAGCCTAAGAGAGCATAAGTTCGTGGCTGTTCATAAGTTCGTAAGCTGGGTAGATCACAATCATCAACAAATTGACAGGGAGGAAGCAAATACAATCTCGCAGAAAAACAACCGATTTGTATCGCAGATTACCTGATATTTAGTTCTCATCGTGTTCTTTATCACGCGTGTCCATTACTTAATTTCAAAAATCCATTTCTGCTCAAATTCCATTTCAATTAGTTGGTATTCCGCTTCATAAAAAAACGTCCACATCTTCGATTCTGATGTGTTGTTTCATAAAATATAAATCATTAAATCTTAATCAAGAACGCCCTTTCTTGCGTCCGCATTCCCTTTAATTTTTCAACGGAACAACGCAAATAAATTCAAAAAGATACAAGCAACTCAGCAGGAAGTTGCGCGCATTGGTAAAAATATAATTCTGTGCTACTTAACACCCGAGGAGACTTACAACTGACGTTTTCTTTCTTCGTCAAAAGGAACCTCAGTACACAAAATTACTAATCTGCGTTTTTACGTATATTTTAGATGCATCTGAAACGTAAGCTAAGAGTTAGTCATTTTCCCCTTCCACGTCTGTTTCTAGTCGATGTTGAACATTATCATCACTATCGGATATTGAAGGCGGTATGTCTTAATGCGCGACAAGCAAATCTTGTCCTAGCCCACCAAAAATATCCGCCCTTACATAGAGGCTTGCCCCCTGTGTTTCGTTTATATGTTTTGTTAAGAAGAGATTCTCATTCTGCTGACCTCAGACACGGAAAGTGTGTTTGTATCCCGCTGCATGATTCATATTCCATTTCATTGCGGGTTGGAAGGTAACTAGTTTCAGCAGGTTAAACTACAGAAATAAAACAAAACGTTTCTCGAAAAGGTTTATTCAAATAGATGTCGAAACATAATAGGTTAATCGCGCATAAATGTTAGTGACAGGAAAACCAAGTTCCCACCGGAACGACTTTACGTCGGTAGAAAACAAAATCTCCCTTTCCGTGACAAACGTATGGCACGCGGCTCGCCCATTGTCACCCAGTGTGACCAGCAAACTCCGCGTGACACCGATCACACGGGCCGCCCGTTCTCCTGCACTCGACACACTTTCCTCTGCCCTCGAAATCCGCGCTTCCGTAAATTTAAATTTTGCTGCTTGAAAAATTAATTCTCTGTAAGGCTACTTAACTACGTACTCCAGATGGTTACATGCCCCAGTACTTTGACCGATGAAAAAAGAGTATAGTACGGAAACGTGCTCTTGGTTCTTTGTTCCTTTAGTAAAATATGCTCACGTCCGTGATATTCTACCTCTAGATTTCAGCCTTGTTCAGACTCAACCTCCGATGATTCAAATTTCAGTGCAACTACATAATTTGAAAACTTTGCATTTCAAGCGCATAAGAAATGTATTTGATGTGTTCTGTGTCTACAGGGAAATCGCTCACAGAAAATTATCACAAAAAAATTGTGTATTTCAGAATTAATCACATTACATGACACGAGTACCCTACTTAAATTTCAGTATGTAGAGATTAATAAGATCAAACGTAATAGCTCAGTAACAGGTATTACAAGAGTTAAATCAATTTTTGCGACAACGGGAACATTAACTGGCGAATTCATTGGATCCACGACGACGACTTCGTATTTTAGAATTATTTCCAAAATGTTATAGTTTTAATATTATTTTTTTTCTGATCCAGTGAACATTTATTTGATAAATAGAACAATAATTTATTTTACAAATTTATTTTCTTTTATATCTATCATTCATAATCACCGGCGATAAACACACATTTAAAACTATTTGAAATAGTTTTTGCACGAGACTGCGAATGAGCTTCGTTGATATATGTTCGATAAATCACTGTCACCTTTTAAATGCTTTCTTCGGGGTTAGTCATTTTTCATCAATTAACAGTTGGCTTTCTACAACACTTTCATCATCATCATCATCAAAATTTTGCTAATCAATAGGTTCTTGTAACTCACTGTTTCTCAAAGCAAAATATTTAATACGTATTTTGCCCGATTTTAAAGGAAATTTATGACTACATTGTGGAATATAGTAATGTAAATAATAGTAGTAGAAATAAATTTTATACTACTATTACATTAAGGAAAATAAGATACAATAGCAATCCTTATCATCGTTCCAGAGACGTATCCACAATACTCGCTGAAATTTATTGATGCATGTATTGTTTAAAACGTATCACATGTACCAAAGCAAGATGTTTCGAAATAGTCGTTTTCCCTGGAATGTACCTTGTAATGTACATTTTTAGGTATAAATATGTGACTTAAAACTATTTATGCCAGGCATTGACAGATAAATGTTTCACCCAGCCTCTAGGAAGTAAGTTCCAAATATTTACCATGCAGTTTGTCAGGAAGTGAAAACCTTGTCCATTTTTTCTCCTTCCTCAGTTTTCTTTAGCGTCCGTTTAACCTTGAATTGGTTTCTCTCCTAAAAAGATTCTCATGTTGTAGAGTTTCTTGTAAATTTCTCTCACGTCACCACGTTCTCTTTTCTAGTTTAACGTTAATAATAACATGTAGTGTTGTATTTCTTGCGAATATTTGTAACTTGTAATACTTGGGTAATAGACAAAGAGCAACAATAACAAGAATTTACAAGAGACGTGCCAGACGATATACTGTTATTTGATCTAAAGATACTGTTTTCGGCTTCTCTTGAGTCGCAGAGATATCTTTTGTAATAAAATGTGAAATAAATGACTGAAGGTAATTCGTTGGATTTTTTATTGATTGAAGTAATTCATATAATAGACAGGTCAATTTATTAAAAATTTGCAAGCGTATGTGACCGTATTTGTATTTTAAATTTGTTGCATCTGGTGATAGATCTGAACAGAGGAAGACACCTTGAATAAAGAATGTTATGCCCATAAAGTATGCGAGACGATTATTATATACAATCTTTCACTTGTTCACAAGGAAATGAGCTACTGAAACGTTTCCGTAAAAAATGCAATAGAGCAATGTTGGCGATAATTGATGATCGTAACATTTATAGTAATTTTTCTTAGCAGTTAATTGAAGCCATGAAACAAAGACTAGAACGTAGTTTAATACGACGGACGATATGGCACAGATCTCTCTCCTGATATTATCTGTCACCTGTCTATTGGCGGTTTGGATTGAATATTCAGATTAGGTGCGTTACCATTCGGTGACTGAAACTGTTAAATGATGGAATATTATGGATCGTATTCGAAATAACTAATTTTCAAATAAACCAATATTCAAAAGTGTGTACTTAAATTTGCAATCTTCATTAAAATCAGGTGTCCTTTAACATTGTCTTTCATTCAGGGTCTCCCATTCTTCATATGGTCGGTGAATACTTGAATGCTATACTTTTGAGAGAATAGTAAAATTATACACTTCCAGTGCAATACAGTGGAAGCCGAAATTATTTCAGTCGTGTTTCCCGGGTTGGACAGTATTTCAATGCTTGCATTTGAAATACATATTTTAAATACATTTAGAACCTGAAAAGCTATATCTATGACTTTTTGAACATATATTTTGGAGAAATATTTAAATACATAAAATGGATACATTTAAAAAAGAAATACTTAAAATATTTTAATAAAAATAAAATTCGTGTATCTTATTTTGGTTTCATTCCAACGTTCATGAAACAATTAACCCAAATATGTCTGAATTGTTTGTTTACTTTCCTTGATGTTTTGGTTTAATTACATTAACGATATATATATATATATATATATATATATATATATGAATTATAGTTATTGTTCAGAAATGTGTATGACTGTCAAATACTAATTTATTATATTAAAAATATATAATAAATTTTATTTAATTAATTTTGAGTATTTCCAGTATTTTAAATACGTATGTATTTAGCCAAACAAAACCTGATGTTCTTTGTAGCATATAATTAAATACTTATTTACAAAGTATTTTGGCGAAGTATTTAAATTACCAAATTTGATGTACTTTGCCCAACCCTGCGTGTTTCCTGAAGAGCTTAGACCATGTCGGCGCCCCGCGTGCTGCCGGCAGACAAACCTCCCAACCGAAGGCGCCTGCACCTAGTGGGAGGAGGCGCGGGAAACGGGGAGGTTGCTTCTCTCGTGTGCTGGCGGACTGCCTCCAACGTGCCATTGTGGCGTTGGAAAGTAGCTCACTCTTTGCCTGGCCTGAGAGATGCGCACGGGAGAAATATGTAATAATGATTCTGAAAATCGTAAGAAATACGACACTACACCAACGTTGTGAAATGTAAACCACTGTGTCCAAATGTGGTCAGCATTACTTCCTGAGACGTGAACTTACTGTACAGAACTGCAAAGGCGATTCGTGGTAGTTGTTGCGGTTATGATCTACAAAACCAATGAACTGAATTATAACCTAAAACAAGATTAAATAGTTTGACGTGCGACTTTAATAACAATGTCAGGAAAAGTTTTTTTACAATAAAATTAGGGATATCTAAAATGATGTTCATTAAACAAGTTGAATGAATTATTCATATGATCTCATTCAGTTTAACAATCACACAGTCAGTAAAATATTAATTAGTTGAGCGTCTATTGATTCTATGCTGTACAATAGTCCATATTAGCAGTAAATAATAATATCCACGCCGACAACAGCGGCGGCAACAACAACAACAACAACAACAACAACAATTCTTGTACACGTACGCTCTGTTCCTCGCAGTGGCCGAAACAAGAAACGTAGGCAACTCGCATTGGTCGTAAATCACAACACGCCTTGAGGCGCAGATGACGTAGGGACGTTCAAGCACGAAAAATGAATGAGAATCAGACCGATTACTGGATTTCCGGCACACATCGCCGGCAGGGACGAAATAACGAGAAGCTTGAAACGAAGCCCGGTTCAGAAAATAACAATGGGATACAATACCTATTTATTCTCTCTACAGGTGTCTCAAGAAATATTACATACTTTCAGGCCATGCAGGGGAGTCGAAGTTAATTATTTTTTGCCAGGTGGGAAATCACATGCAACGAGGTTATGTAAAGTAACATTCGCCCCTGATTGGTAGACACCTTCCCGCGCACTGATGTTCAGCAAAGAGAACTTCGTGTACATGACTAGCATCAGTCCAAGATGATTGCCTACCAATTAAGAGCATATTCACATGCAACCCGCAACACATGTTACCCTGCAACACACGATACCATAGTGCATAACTCGAAAACTGAGCATCCTGAGAGACTTAAAACCAAATTTTCGGGCTCCGAGGGAACAGAAGACTGTTTTCCTAGTGTTGTAGTCTACAAAATAAAACCATTTTGGACGTTCTATGACACTGTTGGACAAAAAGTTCGGAATGTTCACACGGATTCAACTAGTTTAGCATAATGACATGTGAATAAATTTAAGCATCAGTGTAAGAAGTAAACATGGGGATTATGCTATCGCATAAACCACCCCTACGGGCATGACTGTTCTGTTGTATTGATCGTGTTTGTTTGTTGATATATGCGCGAGTGTCGCAAACTTTTATGAACATCCGAATGTTCCTCAGGTGTGCTAAAGAGATCACTTGTTTCCGTCGTTCTTTTGCGAACATTGTCGTCCCAATGTTTTAACTATTCGTCCGTAATAACTAAAAAATTTTACATTGTTTTATTCGTTAGATTGATGGAGGGTCAGTTTTATATCTAATATCAAGATACACAGCGTCACTGTCACTCAGAAAAAGAATGTATTTGAGGCTAAACTAGTTGGAATATTTGTGTCTTCAAGCGTAATAATAAAATACAAATGAGTGAATTTGATAATAAAAATCAATTCTATCGTTTGTTAACTGACCGCCAAAATATTTAAATGTCGGGACAAAAATTGTGCACAACTCAAAAATAATTTCTATTTAAAATTTGAAATTTAACAAGCGAAATATAAAAAGAACTTCCAAGTGAATTTAATCCAATCGTTCTGAAATTTACGTAAAAAATTCGACAAGGAAAGTAATAATATTCAGTGCGCAGAATACCGACGTTTCCGGAGACAATACATATTCTGAAAGAAAGCAAAACTATAAGTGCTATAGAAGAAGCCATTCGCATTATATACATTGCGGCTGCCAAGCAGAAGATTCTCAATTCAATGAAGTGTAGGTGAAAAATTATTTTACTGTCGACAATCCGAAATAAAAAGTTACTGTAATGAAAAAAATTAAATTAACTTTCCATTTTATGATTCATCCTTTGATGATGATGAAAATAAATAAATTATAAAATAAAAATTAGTTATCATTTTCAGTTTGTTGATTGGATTTCAATTTTTAGATGTGCCAAAATACATTTCGATCTTGGAAGGATTACCTACTTTGCAGTCGTGATGTTTTATTTTCGATTCCATTAATAACAACCGCTCAGTTCCGACACCAGGTTCCTTATTCCAAAACAGTAGTGTAAGTTTCGACTAATATCTCCTCAAAGTTCGGAAGATGAATATTTTCGCAGCCTGCACACTATACTTAGTAATAATAATTAATGTAGCTAAATCAATTCACATTGCAACATTTTAACGCATACCCTTGAGAACAACGCCTTTCATGTTTCTCAGATGGGTCAAATGGATATTACGAAATACGTCAAACCGACCGTATCTAAATTTGAATTGGGAGACAAACGTTTCATATTTGTAGATTGGTGCAATGTATTTCATTCACTAACGTCTCGATTCAATCCTCAGGAATGAGTCACCTTCTTTGTTGTTGTCTCTTTCGTCACGCAGTCTGAACACACGAAAGTGGAGTTCCAATTAACAGACGGAAGGGAGAGACGGCCCTCTCTTTCGAAATAAAATATTTCTATTAGTCACTTTGGTTCCTTCATTGCCAGGGAAGTGTAGAGACACAAGATGCATGAAACTCTAGGGAAGTTTTGTGTCTGATTGATTAGTGCGTAAACACTTTATGACTCAAGTCGAATGATGTACTGGTATATCACTCTCGCAAGATGCGTGTTTAAGTGTATGTATAAGTGATGAGAGTGCTGACTGTTCACCCAGATGTTAACCACGAAACTGGTTTTGAGGAAGACATGTCGCTTTTAAAAAATCGTCAGGCATCAATATCGCACTGCAGTGCCTCTGAACGGGAGGTCCTATATTTTGAGTTCCGACGGTAATAGGGTTTTCGACACCAACTACATACGTAGATAGCTAGGTCGAATTCAGATGCTGCCTGGAGGAGTATTCTAACAGTCAGCTGTCCTGATCTGTACTTTTCCATGGTTTATTCGATCAACACTAGGTGAACGCAGGAGCTGTACCCTAACAAACAGGAAATGGACTGCCCGCGTTCTTTCCTTCCTCTTCCTTGTCCTATCCTCACCCCTTACTTACACACACACTTACATACACTATACTACTAATATCGGGAGACCAGTCAGGAGCTTAGAGCTTGTTGTAGCTGGAACAGTGCCCGCTGATGGGAGATACCTGGCTAGGGGAAACAGCCGACGCGAACGTCGGCGCCGGATCTCGCCATCCAGCGGGGAAAGTTCACATCCATCTTCCGCAATAAAACATATACTACACTTAAGGGCCTAATCAATCAACCAATCAATTAACATATCATAAAAGTTTTGCAAATTATTTATTATAATTCAAAAGCATTTTGTTGTATGCACTGATTAAAAAACAGAAATATCGACATTGTTGATTTTTGACAAATTTCGTTTCCAAAGTGTATGAGGTTTCAACATGGTCCATGCAGCACATTGCCCGACCACTTACCTCATGCACTTCTGCGAATCTGCTTAAGAGTGAACATTAAGATTCAGATGCCGGAAACATATTCATATGCAAAGACAAAGAAAACAAGACAACTATCGAGCCTCAGAGCTGATAACGTGTGATCTCTGGAGTTCCTGGAACTACTCTCCTACAAGCTCTTGTTCATGCGTTCTCTTATCTGAAACTGCATTTGTCTGCATTTTCTTTGAAACGTTATTTCTGAGAATACTGATATTTCAACTGGCGTCAGTGAGAAATACCTCGTCGCTTGCAAGTTTCAGTAACAGGAAAGAAAGTCTGCAACATCCACAATGTCATCATTGGCTAGTATAGTTCTCACTGAAATGTATTGAAAAGAATTTATTGTTGTCACTGTGAAACTTTTCCTCACATGTTATATGAAATATTTCATCTCACTGTAGTACTTTCAATTCAAATTTAGTCAATTTTCTATATACTTAAAACGTTAAGAGTATTCTTTTAGAAACAAAATCTAGCTTTCTACTTAATAAAATTTCGAGCTTTTGCTTCAAATGAAAGGTGGTTAGTAACCAATTTTTATAGTACAAACACTAAACACGATATATTCTAAAACTAATAGAATCAACCTGCAACCATTTGTTCATTATGTCGTTTCCAAAACCAACTGCATGTACGGTCTTGGTCGTTTCAGTGTATGAGTTACAGTTGATCTACCAAAAGCAGTCGAGTTCTGTAGCACATGCAAGCGTGTGTTATTGTCAGCGAAGCGATTTTGAGAGTTTGTTATATTCATATAGTAAATATGTAGAAATTTTATAACTTTCCTACAACCACATCCCACACATATCTCATTTTCGGGGATGCATCCTCGCAATTTTAAGATGTGTCTCAACTTTACAAGCCATTTTTCTATCGTATTAATTATTGTGACACAATAGTTTTAATAGCATAAATTCATTCAATTGTAGATCTTGAAATGATGCTCTGCACTTTTAAAAAAAATATCTGAGTAATTATTGCGTAATAACACAAAGAGGAGAAAAAATTTTGGTATGCCGCGCGTTCTCTCTAGTTTTATTAGTCTTGGAGATTAAGTACAAAGCAAAATGAAACAATGTTTGGGGTTTTCGATTTCCCGTATACGTATTACTTTCTCTTTTGTAACTTTTCTACTCCCTTTTGCAAAGTATTCGCTCGGGTTCACTAATTTTCATTTACGCCCACAATAATACATTTTCACAGCAATCCGCGCAAAACATTTAACTCGTGTTTCTGGCTTAGACAAAGGCAATTTATCCAATATCCCATTATGCCGTGTAAATCATTAATCATGTTTCATAATTTGCCCCCCCCCCCAATATAATCACCTCTGGCCAACATTTCACCAGGCATACGGCACAAAATAAAAATATTAATTTTTTCCGACCTAACAATTGTATAGCAAAATGTATTTATTGTCTAATCGATCTAACGTCATCTTAATTACATTTAATTTATAGCGTGCAATTACTTGTAAACTTAGTGTTGATACAATCTGAACGTGACAGAGAATGAAGGAAACTGTTTTTCTGGCCTGTCCAGACCAACGATGACCTAAAGGCGCCTATATAATCGATAAAATGATTTTTAATGCATTACTGATTACAGAGAGTAAAAGTAGAAGGAGGCTTGAGTTTTTTTTATTTCCTCTTGCCTGTTAAGTTCCCAGCAGATGATGACAGCTTTCATTGTATACGATAGTAGAGGTAATTGGGAAAATGACGATGCGTGAAGAATGATTGTGAATTGTACGATGGTGGAGAAATGATAGGTGGTGGCATGAGAAGACAAATACGCTACAAACACAGGGATAAAAACCTATCCCTTACGCCAGATTGGAAACCGCAACCTTCATCTCCATGTATTTAATGAATACCACGCCCTGGAGATCGAATAGCATAATGACCAACTTTCAACTATCTCCGCCAAATCGAAAAGGCCGATTCCACGGTTGGAGAAAGTAAGGTTGGAAACTGTTTACGGTCTACAAAAGGTGGCAATCATTGGACTGGACAATGCGACGAGTGTCCGAAGAAATCGAGAGCCAAGCGACAGCGGCGACAAAGGGGACGGAGGGAGGGCGGGGACGGAGTGAAGGCGGGGACGGAGTGAAGGCGGGGACGGAGCGAAGGCGGGGACGGAGTGAAGGCGGGGACGGAGCGAGGGCGGAAATGGAGCGTGGGCGGGGAGGGATGAGGCGCGAGGACGGAGGTAGGAAGCAGGTAGAGCGGGGGCGGGGTCACGTTCATGCGGGCAAGGTCACGTTCGAGGGCGGGAACGCGACGGGAGGGTCGGGAGCGGGGGCGAGCACGGAGCGAAGGCGTGTCAGAGACGAGGGTAGGGTTGGGTGCGAGGGCGGGGACACGAGGGGAGGATCAGGAGCGGGGGCGAGAACGGAGGGAGGGCGGGGATTGAGCTAGGACGGTGACGGAGTGAGGGCGGGGGGCAGAGACGCAGGTAGGGTCGTGTGCGAAGGCGGGGATGCGCGCAGTGGGTCGCGAGCGTGGGCGAAGGCGGAGTGAGGGCGGGGAGGAGGGTCGGCTGCGAAGGCGGGATGCGAGGGGAGGGCCTAGAGCGAGGGCGGAGTTGCGAGCGAGGGCGCGGTCGGGCGCGAGGGCCTGTTCGTGGGCGGCGACGGCGTTCGAGTGGAGTGCAGCGCCACTCCGGCGGCCCGGTTTACTTTCCGCGGGGCGAGCCGAGTCGAGTCGAGTCGACTCGAGCGGAGTGGAGTCGACTGGAGGCGGCTGGAGTCGCCGTCCGCCGGACGAGGAGCCTTCGGTTCCGCTCCAGAAGGCCCGGAACTCCGGCCCGCGCCGCTGCGCAGGACAGATCGCTCTCCGCGACCGCAGCGCCGCGCCCCCGTTCCTCCGCGCTTCCGACGCCGCGGGGCCGACACGGGCCGAGGGAGCGCCGATCATCATTTACCACTGACCGTGATACGGCGGCCAAGAGGCATTCTAATGCGGAGGACGAGTTTTCACCGAGCCGCGCGGACCGAGCACGTGACCGCGCGTGGCGGCGTGGTTCGACCATTCGAGTCCCTTGATACAGAGAGTAGCGCATTCCATTGTTTCACCGATCTCGCCATTTTATATCCAGTCGCCATTTTATATCCAGTTGTCAGAATAATTACAACTGTGGGATATTCTGTGTGTTGAGAACCATGAATCTACCCCAAATCAATATTAATAATCTTAAACATCTGCATAACGTCATCAATTGTTATAATTTTCCTTCAGCTTCTGAATGCTGCCTGATGGGGTTGTCGGGGAAGAGGATATTACATGGCGGCGGTTGCTCTACTCTTTGTATCTAAGGACTCTAGTAACCATATTCATGCGCGCGGGGGGCACCGGAGCAGGGCACCGTGCCCCCCATTGCGCCTGAATATATTATATTAGTGATATTTCATACAAATATTAAAAATCAATGGATTTCACAAACTGATATAACTTATTCGAAATAGTTTAAATCTTCATTTCTTTTTTATGTTAAAAATGTCTTGTGCTCAATTTTTATACTTCACATTTATATTACAGTTTGTAAAAAGCTTTGATATTAGTTTATAAAATGACATAAGTTTATATAATGACAAAATTTGTTTGTAAAGCAACTAATTTTTTATTATAAAAGAAAAGTAGAATTAGAATACCAAGGCTGTAGGATTAACTGGGATGAATGTAAATCAGGGTAATTATAAATACTAAATGCGGACCTAAAACACATTTTTGCAATTGAAAGTTAATCAGTTGTGAAGAATTGATCCAAACTCGGGAGAAATTTATGAGACGCCATTGAAACCTCATCGCATGTTTACAAGGTAAACATGAGATGAGGTTTCAATTGCGTCTCATATCAAACGATTCACATTTATACCTTAGTTTAGGTCATTGCCTTAAAAGAGGAAGTAGTTACTTTTCACATTTACACCAGTGAGTTGGAGGAAACTGGAAACAATACTTGGGAGAAGGTTTACTTTTTCTTGAAATTAGTCATTAAGAACGATGATTCTTTTCTTCTCCGTCGGGACTACCTTCCGGTTTTGCCCGACCCTCTTCCCAGCTCCCACCTGTAAGCGCCCGAGGAACCAACCAGAGTCTCCTACTGTTACTACTGTTCCCATGGGAACCTTTTCCTAATGGGAAGACCTCTTGTGATCTCGAACATCGCGCCGAGAAGCCACCTCGGCCCTTGACAATAGTGGTCAAGATAGCTGGTGGGCTCATTGCGATGCCTGTACCACCACTGTGTTGAGCCAATTCCTCATTTATACACAGACACACCCAGATCGCAAATAGATCACGCACACAAAAGTCGACCAGAGCGAGAGAATACGGTAGAATTAAGGTAGTAGGTGCTACCTGAGGTGCTGAGAATGTACTCCATTCCAGGGACACGTCTGGAGTGTCTAGGAATGACCCCCCCCCCCATCGAGATCGCCAATACACATCTGTCTTATCGATCTCAGGCGCCAGGGTCAGAGAAATTATTGTTTTATTATAAATTCTTAGGCAATATTCTCCAATAGAAAGGTACAACACACTTGTGTAAAAATTTGAAGGAAAAAAAACTATTGGCAACTATAATATTAATAAGATTTTTAGAAGTAGAAAAACAAGTTTTCATTTGCCCTCATTCTATTCACACCTTTTTCACTTGATGAGCAATACAGTCAATTTGGTACCTATCTTAGGCATGACCCAAGTAAAGTTGATGTAATACAAAATTGCTTTACGTGCTGTTAATGTTTAACTTCAAGAATTTCATCCACACAACTTTAACAAGTGTTATTTCCTCTCGTTTTACTTGAAAAAGAAAAGCACTGTACGCCAAAGGAGCTCGTCCCACGTTCACAAAAGAACAGTACACGACGATACGGTGTGCACACTTTCCTCGATGGTTGCAAGACATCGAAAACATTGTTGCCTTTGGTAGTTCAAAGAGATGACTTGGCACGGATAACGTCACCATGACACCAGAAGAATTTAACAAGCGAATCACATGAAGCGTGCGTGAGGGTAATTGAGATATCAGCTAGAGCATTCAATTATACCTTTACTGGAACATTGCTGTACAAATTTAAGGGCATTATTTTCATTATAGATTTTTATGGATGTTGGTTTTTCTTAAATGAACCTCAATATGCCATCATTAAATTGTTTCATGCGCCGAACTGTTTGTAATTCGCTATACATGTGATGTTTACTCAATTTGTTATTTTAATCACGAGATTCATTGATCTGGGTTTAAGCTAATAGCGAATATTAGGTGAAAAATCGTCCAGCTTCACCAAATTCAATATCTTTGTATACCTACAAACGATCTTTTTTATCATCACTTATGTGTATATGGCAGATATTTCTATGATTTTTATGGGGTTTTATATGATAGACAGACATTTTCAACAAAAAAATCGGATGTCTAGATGAGCACCACAGCTACGAGACACTCCCCCCCCTATTCTTTCAGATTAAACATAATTCCAGCACAATGTATAATATTCACTTGCTGTTTTGCCGTTGCCATGCCTGAAGAGCATGGTGGTCGATCACCAGCGCTGACAAATCTTCGGTGTAAGTGGCCTTGGAAAGAACACCTTGGAAGAGGCATAAAGGATAATGAACGTTCATTCTTGGCATGTGGATTCTGGTGTATGACGTAGCAGTCATTTACGAGACTTGAAATTGAACGTCTAATGAGAGGGCTTTGTTTGTTTTTTTGGGAGGGGGAGGTGATGTTCCCGGAAACCGGTCCAGGTGAAGAACACAGCTATGCGGCAACCTCTCTCCGCGGAATCGAGGTCCTGCCTGCTCCAATGGAATGTACAAAAATCGCCTCAAGTTGTTGTGATATGAAAAGAAAACTATAATGTAATTAACAAGAAGGAGAATGCGTTGTAATACTAAAACTAATAAGACAATGAATACTGACATATCAAAATACATTTCATTGCGTCCTATATTGCATGTTTGTTCCCTTGCGCCCAATTTTTAACGGAGAAATAAATAAAAATAACAAAATATCCGCTCAAATTCAGCCCATCACGGGATGCACGAAAGAAATACTAGAAGGAACGCATTGACACAAAGAAGGAAACTGAATGGTGATAAGAGCATAGGACGATGAACTAAAGGAGGAGAGAACTTTTGTCAAAACTAGGCGAAGATGAAAAAAAAAGTGCAATACACGATTTTGTTGAAAGAACAATCCTCTAGCTTACTTTCAGAGAACATGAAAAATAAAAGAAAAAGAAAAGGAAAGGAAAGAAAACGAAAAGAAAAAAGAAAACGAAAAGAAAAAGAAAAAGAAAGAAAATAAACAGAAGAGAAAACGAAAAGAAAAGGAAAAGAGAAGAGGAAAAAATAGAAGCAATCGATAAAAAAAATCAGTTTGTAAGATTACGTACGATCATAATTATTCAACTGTTCAACCGCCAGATACCTCCCGGTTCGATAGGCACGAAAGTTCCTTCAACCGACAGCGCGTTTCATACTCATTGCTATCTAAGTTTCCCCCCCCCCCCCGCCATCTGATGCCTGGATGGTACCCTCTCGTCCCGGCGGCCGTGCGTCGTCGGCGCCGCGGCGCGCGCTTCCGGGCCCGTGACTGGCGCGGGGGCGGGCGCGGGCGGGCGGGCACTGGACGCAGCCGGTGCGGCGCGGCGCGGCGCGGCGCGGCGCGGAGCTCGGAACCCCCTCAGGCAGAGGCAGGAGGCGTGTCGGCGGCGGAACGGCGATGGCGGCGGCGGCGGCGGCGGCGGCCGCTGCCCGCCGAGGTCTGCGAACTCCTGCAGCCCGGAAGACTTCCCGCGCCGCTGCGGTTACGTTAGCCCCTGGGGATTGGCCCTTCTCGAACGCGAGTCTCCGCATGTACCCCTTCTGTTGTAATTGAATTGTAGTTCAGGGTATTTTTAGAGTACTTCACATTATTTAAAGAAAAGATTAAAGCAATTCTGAAAGGTATTTGTCAGCTCTCTGATTTCACCGCGAACAAGCACAAATTTACGTATTAGAAATTGTGCAAAAAAATGCTGCACTATTTTCTCAGGAATAAACAACGGAAGATTTTCTCTGATTTCTAACCATTCTTCCATAAATTCTACTATTTTCTGACTTTTCCAAAGTAGTGAAATTCCTTAATTTGGGAGGGGGGGTCCAGAATGTGGACACCCTTTAGTTTTTATCTAAAAAAACGTATTGAACAATTGACTGCAGATAAGCGTTTAGATTATTAATTTTAATATATTATTATAATATAGTGTGCTGCTTTCGGTGTCCGTATAGCCGGATTTAGGTACTGCGAGTCCCCCAACATGTAGTGGTGGGTCTCCGAAAACATCCTCAATATTTATTAAAAACACTAATTACAATAGAATATCTTTTTGAGCAAATACAAATGAAAATGTATTTAGTAGTTCACAGATATAAACATGGAGACCCCTAATCAACTCCTATTTTACTTGTAGGAAGTGTAAGAGAATCACTATGTAAGAAGTATGAAAGAACCGAAATCAAAGAATTTTAGGTATCCAAATAACTAGAAAGCAAACAAAGCTCTACCCCAAAGAAGCTGACTCATCTACACATTTAAAATGCCAAGGAAGGAATTTGAGCTTTCTACTCAACCACATGTTGTGATTTTTTTCTTTAAATGAAAGGAAATGGGCCCTAAATTGCTTTGACTTGCTCGTATTAAGCGGTTTTGTAGTTAAAACACTAATTTAGTAATCTATTAAAATTAATAGAATAAACGTCTTTTACCATCATTTGTTCATTACGTAATTTTCAAGACCAATTACAATTCACTTATAATAAAACACAATGGTCTTTTTGCATCATAAGGTTGTAGTAGGTAATGTTAAACAATCATCTGACACATATATCCATTTATAAAAACCTTCCAGTGTTTATAATTATAAGTGATGTATTACGTTTTTAATTTGAGGTGGAGAGCAGGATATCCTACTGTAGTCCACTACAACATTCATGTTAAGGTATAGGAAAGACACATTTAAACTACATTTTCAGAAACCTGTCATTCCTGAAGTATTTTGGCAATTGTTCCCAAATAAATACAAGAATAATGGTAAGATCGACTATGCAGAGCGAAATAATCGATTTTATTTAACGTTTACAGTAATGTCTTTTACTTTTTACTTTTCCTGCAGTCTCAAAAAAGATTTTGCCCCACTGTGCATTACTTAATGTCACCTTGCACACTGATTATCAGTTTTTCCCCTCCAACTGCCATTTCAAATCTATTCAATTTCTGGAAATGATAAAAGCAAGGAAAGTTAAAAAAAGCCGTAGCGAGAAATCTGAGAATATGTATGTCTTGTCAATAAGAGGAATTGATGATGATGCTACATTCTGATTAATTAGTAAGTGCACAAGAGACCCAAAGGTATGCGTTAGCAGTGTCAGGCACGGAAGAAAACAAAATCAAACACATTTTTAGTTTTCTAATTAGTACTTTGGTTGTAAACTTCGTTCTTGCTTTCCTATCGCTTTGAATCGCTAAATCGTTAAGGTGAGAAGGTTTTGTCTTAATTTTTAAAATTTTATCCTTGGATTGTGACAAATTGTTTAGTGAAACGTCTTAATTTCCACAAAGTTCAGTATACATTTTTTTATTTTTCGTTTTAAAACATTTTCTCTAAAAGAATCTTCTTAGGGCCTTTATTACCCGAATCCAGCCACCCTCTTCACGACGTTGTGTACCTGTCCACTTACCATAAACTAGGCACTAACAATTGCAGTACTCTCGAGTCGAGGGTCAGCAGAATGCGAGGGCTTTAAAGGATTAAAATGTAAAGAGAATACGTGTAATTAATAACAACTACTCTCTTTAAGGTCAACAGCTCTTCAAACGCTCCTTGACCAATTGGCACACTGTTCTCCGCCAAGCGTTTCACTCTCTGTTAACATGTCGCGCCGCGCGTCTTTCACACTAGCGTGGTTTTCAAGAGCGAAGGGGACTACTCTCACCGGAAGACCCAGCAAACACGTTTCATGGGGGCAGGTTGACCAACGAGATAGAGAGATACGTCCCGCAGGAAACATAACCAGAGGAAAACCCAGGATAGTAGGTTGGAGTGCTCTGAAGGCTACGTTTCAAATGAGGCGCATGCTACTGATAATAGATTTGCCTACTTACAAGTATTCGTCTCGTTACCTAATAACCTGCTGATATTCATTATGTTCAACTCGCTTAATGACATATCACCATATCGCATTTGACAGTTCGTGCAACAGTGTTAGACGACTACTCTTGAAATCACTGTAACAATTTACTTTAACATTTTGTAAATAAGTGTTATTTTCATTTAATCAAAAATAAATTAATGTAGGACTAACATGGATGTTTGCAAACATAGGGTACCAGTTGGAACACACATTATTAGTTTGTGCAACGTATCTGCTTGATTTTTCCTGTTCATTTTGTAATTATATTGGCTAAAATATTTAACGTGAAAATTCAAAACCAAGAGTCATAGTTCGATTTTGTCTTTGATCTGTATAATAAAACCGTTTGAGTACCAATTGATCACAATATATTAACTCAAAGACAATATATATATATATATATATATATATGGGTTTTTGAATCATCCATATCATAGTATTTAACATGTTATTACATTTTCATCATCATTGAAATGGGCTTGGTATACTTCCACAAGGCATATCTTTTATGTATGAACAGAAACTACTTCAAAATTTGCTTTAAACTAAACTGAACTAAATTATAGAGATCATTTTTAGATATATTATTCCTCGTTTTGTTCAATTATGTTTATTTCTAATTGAATGACTTCACACTATCTTAATTCACTTAAAGTATATACAAATCAATTAATATAAATAAAGAAGTTTTTATTACCACAATTTGCCCAAATTTGTATATCATAGGGCAAAAGCATATACCTTAATTTAATATTCTGATAAGAGTAAATTTAACGTAAACTTCGTACATTATAAAATCATTTCAAATACGACACGATATTTCCAATTAAATGCAATCATTCCCTTGCAGGCGAAATATCTTTTTACGAACTCTATTGTTATTTAGTAGTAATGTCAAACTTTTATTACGATTCTTAAATAAACACAAAGTAATTATAAAAATGCTGCCTGAACTTGATAACAAAAATCCTATGAAGAGGCACCGCAAATACCACGACTCCAAGGATCGCAGGGTTGAATCCCGCGTTGGGCAAGCACGTTCGTGTGCGTATACTTGTGTATTTGCATTCCTGTATGTGTTCACGTCAGGTCTAATTACACTAGTTGAAAAAGGGTGATGGCAGAGAGCCCATTATACCTTACTGAATAATTACGAAGATCACCCGAAAATTGACGCTGCTGCAGGCACGCTGGTGGTTGTCTTGATCCAAAGACGCCCAATGTTTGTGTAAAAAACGTTACTAGTAATTCTATTCTGAAGTTCAGGAGGCTTGCTTCATCATTTTGTGTTTCCGGGCGCGTCAACTACTACGGTCATTAGTCTCGTAAGTGTTATAGTAGTACGTGTTTTTATCACTAGAGGTGGCGGTGTGTTCCGCTCTCCCAAGGATGGCGAGATCCGGAGCCAATCTACACGTCGGCTTGCGAGGTTTTCCTCGAACCAGCTAGCATTTACCAGCGGGACCACCGCCCCAGTCGGCGCAAGCTCTAAGCTTCCGACTGGTCTCCCGGCAAGTGTGGTAGTAAGGGGTGATGGTGCATGTAAGTGTAAGAGTGTGTAAGTAAGGGGTGAGGATAGGACAAGGAAGAGGAAGGACAGATCGCGCGCGATCCGTGGTCCTTTTGTTGGCTTTTTGGCCTTTGGCTACTGTTCCGGAAATTCGCTTGGTATTGATCGGAAAAAATACGGAATGTTCCCCTTCAGAGCAGCCGGCAGCTAGAATTCTCCTCCAGACAACGGCTGAATTCGATTTAGCTAGCAATCTAGTGCCGAAAATTCTAGCACTGTCGAGACTAGAACCCTAGTACCTCCCACTCAGAGGCACTACATCGATATCAAATGATGCTCTTAGCCACCCAAGTCGGAGGAGGGATTAAAGGCACACTTAATCGTACCAACGATTACAGTAGAAATATTTGGATTCCCCAAAGAAATGAGCTTGAAGCGGGCTGTTCGGGGGAAGTCGACCCCGCCGCGTCGGCCGCGCGGTGCGGGGGCGGGGGCGGGGGCGGGGGCTGGTGGCCGTTGGCAGCGGAAGTCCGCTCTTCCTCCGCGCCCCGCGGAGCGCGACGGCCGCTGGCGCATGCGCAGCCGAGCCCGTCCGAAGCCTCTGCCCCTCCGCCCCTCGCCCGCCACCGCTTCGTCAGCCACTCCGTTCCGCGCCCGCGCCCGCCCCCGCCACCGCCCCCGACGCCGCCCCCGACGCCCCCGCCGTCGCCCCCCCGGCGCCGTCGCCCCCGCCGGCGCCGTCGCCCCCGCCGTCGCCCCCGCCGCCGCCCCAGCCACCGCCCCCGACGCCGCCCCGACGCCCCCGCAGCCGCCTCCGCCGCCGCCCCAGCCGCCGCCTCCGCCGTCGCCCCCGACGCCGCCCCCGACGCCGCCCCCGACGCCGCCCCCGACGCCGCCCCCGACGCCGCCCCCGACGCCGCCCCCGACGCCGACCCCGACGCCGACGCCGACCCCGCCGTCGCCCCCGCCGTCGCCCCCGCCGCCGCCCCCGCCACGCCGCGCGGAGGCTCGGGGCCCATCAGCTCCCCGGTGCAGCGCTGGTCGAAACCATGATCCGGTTAAAACAGAAGGCGACCCCTGTGGCTTTACCCCCTCCCTGTGGTTGGGTGTATCAACTGGTATCTCTGTAGTGCTTCTGGCCGGGAAGTACTTGAGTTCGAGTCCCGAAGGTAACAGGATTTTTGGCACTAGGTTGCCAGCTACGAGGAACTTAGTCACCGACTCGAGGAGAATTCTGCTCTGATCGCGAGCTTTCCATGGTTTCTTCGATCAACATCAAACGAATGCCAGAGCAGAGCTCTAACAAACGGGCCACGGACCGCGCACGATCATTCCTTCCTCTTCCTTGTCCTATCCTTAGCGCTTACTTACACACACACATGTACTACACTACCACATTTGTCGGGTGCGTAGAGCTTGTCCAGGCTGGGGTGGTTCCACACTGGTGGGAAATACCTGCTTGGGGAACATCCTCGCAAGCCGACGTAGGTCGACTGCGGGTCTCACCATTCAGCGGGGTAAGATAATCGCAACCCCCCGCGAGAAAAATATGCACCGCATTTACGGGACACTTAGGAAACCAATTACCTTAGCAGTTCACGCTCCGGGAATCACTAATCAGTCAATCAAAACAGAGGGCCAATTGATGTTCGATCATCTGGGTCGTAGATGTGCAATCGGGGAGTGGCGCATCTGAGCGAGGCTCATGCGCCCCACCCCCACCCCCAAGGCTAATAATTCGTTATTATAATGGAGCCTTTACTATTTTTCTGTACTAACAAAAGTCATTCAGTCGGCCCGATGGCCGAGATAGCTAAAATAGTAATGTAGTAGTGATCTCGAACCGGAGGGTCGCGGGTTCGAGTTCCACTTCGGACATGGGTGTGCACTTGTGTGCGTTTGTGTTGTATTTACGTGTGCCCCCTTCAGTTTAAAAGTCACAATGGTCGGTATATGGCTAAGATTTTGAAAAGCGGCCTTTTAAAAAAAGTCATTCAATAGGGAGGTTTGCACGGCACAGCGTACAGCAGTCGACTGCAATCTTGATCTTTAGCGCATCCCCGGATGCGCAAATGTGATGTGAAACTCCAACTGCGCATGCGCCGAATTAATAGTGCTGGGATAGTGCATAGGTAGTGCTGGAAACGCTTCGCCCTGCAAAAGCTCCCTAATATACCAAACGTTAATGTCATAAATATTACCAACAAGTCTACAAATGAAAATGTATATTATATCCTGCAAAAATGAAAAGTCATTAAAAGAAAACATCAAATCTGCTGGACTCTACACCTGTACCCCCCTCCAATCAGGAGCTAATTTTTTAACCACAAGAAAATATAGGGAAATATAAGAATGTAGGAAAAGATAAGGCAATATTGCCGCTCGGTGAGGCTTTTGTTAACTTTGTTCGATAAAAATACGCACGATACAAAAAAAAATAGGCAAAGAAATGTGACAGCTTTCTCTCAATTTACCGACAGCCTGCAGGAAGCATGAGCGACCACGTGATTGACGTTTCAGGAACAACAGCTCCGAGTTAGGTTCACGAGTCAGATCGGTGGGCAACCAGTGAGTAAGGTCAATGTTACCCGTACAACGTCACCGCCTTCCGCGCACTCTGCCTAACTTTACTCTTCCTTCCGTCCTGCTCTCACATGGAGCAGTCGAAGTGTCAGCACGAAACCCCATGACGTCACAGGGATGGGAAATACTGAACTGAACTGTGGTTCCCCAAACAGCATCTACTAGCCTTGCGCCGCCCTTTTACATTAGGGGTATTGAGTTAATCTACAACAGTAATATATCTAATGCTGCGTGGTTCAAATAGTGAATATTTTATTGACTTTATAATACTGAAAGATGTTATATTTTTTATGCTTTTTCGATGGTAAATTAGACTTGATTCCGCAACACAAGTATTTAGCGATATATCACGTTTTCAATATTATTTTCTAAAGACTTAAAAAATTGTGAATGCATCTGGACTTTCTTTTTCAGTAGTGTTAACAATATCATCTCTTGCTTCTAAACACTTTCAATATCCGTATTACTCACGTTTCTTCAACCTACACACTCGTAGTGCATTATTTACGTCATTAAAAGTCACAAGTAGAAACACGTTTATAAATCATGAAATAAAAGACATTTCAAGGATTTTTTTCAGTTTTAGAAACGGTTTCATCGAGATGCAGTAAAAACAAGATTAGTGTTTTTACTCATTTTATATAAATTAATTTTTCCATCCTACAACCTAGTCTAGGACCTTGGATTTGCGATCCGTGCTCTGAGACCGAAAGGCTTGCGGCGTAAAGCTCACGAGTTGAGGCCTGGAGCCCGCGTCGTAGCATCGTATCATCGTTCATGCTCGCGACGTCTCGTGTACATCATGAGGCGTATATTCTGAAACATGTATCATAGAGAGACGTGGAATATTGGGCATTGGACCCGCAGCGTATTTTGGACCTTGATACTGGCCTTTTTTCTTCTGAAATAAGTTCACAAAACCTACTGAACGAAGGAATGTAGAATTTTTAGGCAGATACTATTACATCAAAGCGCAGAGTCCTATTATAAAAAATAAAAATAATCGACAAGATGACATAAACAGCATCATTGAAAACATGAGACAAATGAAGCTTATCCGCTTAATATGAAAAATAGACCACCTATTAACGAGTTAACTCGAGAAAATGTTTTCGCTTCTACAAATTTAATCACTTAAAATGTTTCTCTGTACCGAGAAATTTTTTGCGTTTCGACATCTCTCTGAACAACCTGTGACAACAAAAGTAAATGGGAAACTGTCTGTAACAGCCAATTGATATTAGGATCTACGGGATACGAAACAGACTGTATGTCAGATGTAAGAATCGCTAGCTGCTGAGGTCATTTGGCAGTGTAAATTATTTCCTTTCTCTTTTAAAATCACAATATCCCACGAAAATATTTTAGTCTGTTGTAAGATGACAATGTAGAAACCAAATGAGTTTCGAGTGAATAATCAAATGGAAAAGTTCAGAGACACATTTTAAGGGTAATGGAGCGTCTGCCAACCGAAATCCTGGAAAGTTCCAAGAAAAAGCATTTCGTGATTACTTCACATTAAAAGTGAATAGAGCGTATTATTTCTCAAATTCTTGCATAATATATTCACAGACCAAACGGATCGATTCTGAAAGTTGCAGCTCCAAATCATTCGTCAGTATGACCGGCAGATTGTCTCCGCAGCGTAAATTCGGTTAAAATCCTCTCCCCTTCTCGGTTTGTTGGCAGGTAAGGAGGTATTCGTAACACAATGTATATAATTGTGTGTCTTCCAAGTGCATTTGCACCGCCTATATATTTTTCAACTTGATATACATACAAGTATTACTTACAACTGAGGAAAAGAATAATTTGAGGGTTAAGCATCCCCAGAAGTGGAATGAGAAAGGGGGTGGCATTTAAAAGCAATGCAACCCGCAATACTTCTCGTACGGGGGGTGCGGGTTTAGGCTGTTTAACAGATCACTTTGATCCGGGACCGAGTAATGAGCGTGACATCTGAATCGCTTCACAAAGCAGGTGCTTCTCGAAGAACAATACGTGGGTTTCGGAGTTTTCTGACGTAGCCAGTGAATATTCCGGAAGGAAAAAATTGACAATATAAAACAAAACAAAATAAACTGAGTACATTTAGTATTTCACCAATGGTTTCGTTAAAATTAATTCTATGTAAAAAGAAGGTAATAAAATAAAAGTGTTAATTTTATTACATTATGTAGTGCTCAATGAAACCGCACCACCTGAAGAAATTGGGTATTCTGTATTTTCTGTGGTTTACTGATCTCTCAAATTCTAGTAAAAAATTAGAGAAATTGGTAATCATATATTTTATGAGGATTATACGATGTTTCCGATTCCATTAACTTCATAACTCTTTCAATTTTTGCAAGTTATGTGGTATATTTTCAGGATTATAATTCAGATTCCAACTGTGAGCGAGATGATGCGGATTTTTTTAGTACTACTGTATACTTCTTTGACACCATAGTAATTCAACGGCAGCCCAGGCGCTGCGACCAGCACGCGCCATTGGAGACGGCAAGGCGCTCGACTGCGAGTTGGGCTGCTGAGACAGCGGCAGTGCCGCACAACGTCAGCCGAGGGGCCACATTCCCCCTCCCCTCCCCTCCCCACCCCTCCGCCCCCACCCCTTCGCCGCGTGGGAAGCAGCGACGCTCCGCGCTCTCGCAAACGCCGACGCCTCCGCGGCGCCCGTGGCCTAACGTTAGAGGACCTCCAGCACAAGCGTAAAGGTCCATTCACAATGCAGACGTAAACATAAGCATAACGCGTAGACATAAACTTTAAAGTAAGTGATAGACTGAAGTATTCACAATGTCCAACATAAACGTAAGCAAATATTTTCTATTTTCTGTAGGTCATTGTAGTTACTATTGGCTGGATGTGAGAATCTATCTATATATCTAGATATTATATACATAAATATGTACGTATTTACTGTGGCACAACACCTCTTTACAAGCCACGGTCTACCAGCGGCGTCTCGGCCTTGCGGCTATAGGTTGGTTTAGGTTAGGTTAGGTATTTTTATTTCAATAAAAATTAAAACTAAATGATACTACTGTGAATACTGCAACAATACTATACAACAAATAGTACATTATGAAACGATGATGTAATGATGGGTAATAATACACGAGTGTGAAATTACGATACGAGCGAGGTACGAGCGAGTATCGTAAACTTCACACGAGTGTATTAATACCCATTACATCGAGTTTCATACGGTACTTTTTCTACGACTTATGGTAACTTTTATAAGTTAAACTTCTCCACTGTATCATTTCGTGGCAGTCGACATGCAAGATTCAGCCAAGGCCGCCTAGCGGACACCTCTCTTCCCTACACCTGCAGCTGGCTTTGTTTTATCAGAGCGCCTGCTAGGAACTACAAAAGTTGCGGCAATAATATTCCGACGTTACCATTTTCGCATTTTCTCTCATTTCTGGAAACGTCAACAACACCAGAAAGAACTACCATTCACTAAATATTTTAAACTAAAGAATTGGGCGTTTTTTAAGGACAAACACACGGCAGCAGCAAATAACACAAAATGACTTGCGTTCAGATCTTAACGTCACTCAAATGTTCTCTGTAATAACTACAACTGCGCTAGTCAAATAGGATCAAATTGAAATTACGTTCCGATTTATTTTAAATATTATTCCACGTAAAAATTACTACTTATAAAAGAAATTAAAATTGAGAAGCATAATATAATATTAAATGCAACTTTAATATACACACTCGAACGACACATTTATTGCAACTATTCTCAATGATTAATTAAGTGCTAATACTTAGTGTGTAAGCGTCTCTGTGATTGGTCAAGAACCTGTATCATAATGAAAACTGTATCGAAATGGCTATCATTATGCAACTGGTTGCAGGCATCCAATGACAGCATTATACAACGGTAGTAGAAAAAAGATCATACGCTACAAAACAACGCAGAATACCATCGAAAATCAACCAAGCAATTTGGAAAATCAGTCTGTTGATCGATCTATCGACTTCGATCTTATTTCTGTACTCGATTCTCAGCAGATATAGCAGCTCACGGCCACGTACTGCGGGTGGCCTAGGCGCCCCCAACCCAAAGTAGTTTAGTTCTATTTTAGCAACGCGTAGATTGAGCTATTTCTTTAGAATTTGAAAGGTACAATGAATATTTAAAATGCATTTTCTAATTTGTCCGGATAACTTACTTAATAAAAATTTAAAAAAAACATACATGACAGTCGCTTGGGAAATCTTCTCGTAGAGCACCCCACCAAAAAGAATTCCGTAGCAGCCCCATCAGCATATTTCAATATTTTCCCCCGTCTCTCTTGTTCCAGTTCATCCAGTTCCAGTACATAACCTTATTTTTAATAGGAACATATTTTACAGAAAAGCCTGTAGCAATAGACGTCAATTTCCAAACTCATAGCGGATGAAGTCAACACAAAGATTTTGCACAACGTTTGGGTTGAAATAGGAAGAAGTTCCGAACTGCAGTGCAGAATGGGCGCTAAATTCACATAATGCCACACACTTTTGATTCGCATTTGTTTCATTAGAGCTACCCATCAACCACTGAACCTGTACGTATAATTAAACTGTTATACAAGAATTATATTACTCATCAAATATAACTAATATCGTATAGACAGATAATTATTGTTACAGATTAACGCCACAAATATGATGTTCCATAATGGGAATATATGCTCATCAGCACACACTGCCGCCACAGTTGGGAACAAATTCGATACAGCATGACCGAGTGATCGATCATCATAGGATGCAAAAAGAGTTCGAAAAGCCTCTAATACTGATTTAATTTGGTTAGTGATTCCGAGCTCGTCAACTCATAGCGGATGAAGTCAACACAAAGATTTTGCACAACGTGTCAACTGCTGAGGCCATTAGTCTCGTAAGTGTAGTGCACGTTTTTATCGCGGTAGGTGGCTCACCTTTCTGGATGGGGAGATCCGGCGCCTCGGCTAAAGGACTTTCTTCAAACAGGTATCTCCCACCAGCAGAGCACCGTCCCAGCCAGGACAAGCTCTAAGCTCCCGACCAGTGTCTTGGTATGCGTTTTTGTGTTGTATATGTAAGAATGTGTGTGTAAGTAAGGGTGAGGATGATATAAGGAAAAGGAAAGAAAGATCGCGCGCGGTCCGTGGCCCGTTTGTTAGAGTACTGCTCCGGCATTCACGTGGTATTGGTAGGAGAAACCACGGAAAACTAGCGATCAGAAAGCCAGTCGCTAGATTTCTCCCCCAGACAGCAGCTGAACCCAACCCAGCAGGCAAGCTAGGGTGGAAAATCTCGAACCTTCCGGTGAGAAGCACTGCAGTGATGTCAGTTGATGCCCTGAGGCACCTCTCTCGGTCTCTAATACTAAAAGACCGATCGTTCGACCAACGGATCTAATCGAATCGAACATCCCGGTCAGGCCGTCGCGCCGCCATCTTGCGCCAGGGAGCGCGCTCGCTGCCCGTCGCGGACGAGAGCGGCTGCGCTGGCGGCGCGTCGCAGCCCGGCACACGCATGCGCAGATGGTTGCCCGGCTCGCTATCGCGCATCGCCCCGCGCGCGGCTCGTTCGCAAACGAGGAAGAACATCAGTCGGCAACCGCCATCTCTTCATCAACGAGTGGACGCAGGGCGCTCAGGCGTTCGCTTCAGAGAAGCGCTCCGCACACGGAACTGCAGCTTTCAGGAAGAAAAACAAGGTTCTTTCTTTTGTGAAGAAGATTATGGGTCACCTGAGATAATGACAATTCCCCGTATTTCAAGGGGGTTTATTTTCGTGAAAATAATACAAGTAGTATTCACGAAAATAAATCAATAATTTTATGTAATACTATAAAAGAGAGAGGATAGATTGATTTCTTTTTTTCAATGAAGTAAAAAAGTAATATGATCGATAATATGATGATACATTTAGCAGACTGTCGGGAGAGTCTTTTATTAATCATTTGTACAAGTGTAGATCGTCTCAAAGTTCATTAAACACGATTAGGATTGTTATTACTGTATCCTGAACTGCAACGACACTTAGACTCGATTTGCAGGCGTCCTTTCGATTCCTCCAGACGATTCCGGAGTTATGACACGCGCGCATGCGTAACAGGGTAGAGATGGTAGAGTTTAGCAATTGCTAAAAACGTGAAATGCTACCAAACGCTGAAAAAATTAATAATTCTATGTGTGACGCTCGGTGCAGTACATTTCTGAATAATTTTCACTCTGCGATAAAGTGTGAAATCGATCGTAAAATACGATATAATTGCTAAATTACATTTTATGGTTTCCTTCAGTGTTCGCTCTCTAACTAGGAATGTGACATCGAGAACTCGTCGACGAGAACTCATCGACGTTTGAAAACATTCAATATGACAGTGGCCAACAGTGTAGAAGCTGAACGATTTTAGTTAAAATCATTTAATTGTTACTGACAGAATAAATAGGTTAAAGGAAGAGAACATTAAAATATGCTCTCAGTTAATTTTCCACTGACTGTGTTACATGTTGAAATTAGGAATGTATATAAATTGGTTTCATTTAGCAACATAACCTTTTAAAAGAATTTTGTGTTGTTATAATAAGTATTTACAAGTTACTAGACAATAATTTTCCTTTCCTTTGAATAGTGTTATTAAAAACCTGTAGTTCTACACAAGATAGGAATCATTCTAAGGAATTAAAATTACTTCCTTAAATATGTGTTGAAGTTCACAAATGCCGAAATGCAAAATTAATTTCCCTTATTTCCTGATTTTAATGCGAAAAACTGAAAAGTGTCAAAATATGTTTTTATCTCAAAGAGAGAAATATTTTTTCCTTAATAATAATGATTCGACAAATGCTGAAAAATGGTAAATTTTAATTTTATAGTGTTATAAACGCTATAGCCTTGTTTCCAAAATACATTTTTTAAAATTTAAAGCGCTAAATTCTACCATCACTAGCAATGGGGCTTGTGGAATGACAGAAGCCATACTTCACATGCACACGTTCGCCAGAACTCTGAAATCTTTGGTCGAAAGAAAGACAAATGCATTTTTACAGAGTCAATCTTTTCGTTTACGGTTCCAGGGGATAACATTCAGCCTCCAGAACGGAACATTTGTTCCTAATTTTGCTCAATGTATCGAAAATATTAAACACATATTGATCGTACCAATGAATATTCCAAAATGCCCGAGCAGACGACCTTTCAAGAAGAAATTCACATCCTAAAAAAGTCATGTTCTCAACGGAATGTAACGGTGGTGTGGATGTTTGAAATGAAATAAAATCCTAAAATAGGTACTTTAAGAATCCGCCAGTGTAATATATTCTCCGAACAATCTTATTTGATGCGTCACATCTTGAAAGGTTCTCATGCTTGAAAGGAGAATACAATATGACAGAATGAAAGCAAAGAAAGGTTATTATAACAATGCGGGGAATAACTTAATTCCGAACGTCGCTAATGAGAAACAAAACATAATAAATTCCTATTATTTAACGATTGTAATTGCAAAATATTTTATTTCTTGAGAACGATAAACAAGCAAATGTTTTTTTGCGAGATTGAAAAATGCATCTCAACGATGATTTATTTCCATTTCATTCATTGTGGAAACAAACGAATCTTTATTGTATAATTAGAATCCAAGAGTAATCAGGAAATTGGATCATAGCGTGAAACTGGAATATTGCGTCAATTATATCTCTTGCAATAACTTTCATATTCAGACCATCTCGACTCAACAAGTGAAAGCATGACGAAAGAAATAGAACGAGAAATTATGACAAGGAATTACTTTATTATAAATTCTTATGCCTCATTATTACTTGTAATTTCCTGCAAACCTGCGGTTCTTTCCATAATTTTTTTTAATAAAATAACGAGTAATTCTGAGTTGAAAATATTGAGCATTAATTGTTCGTTCCTGTCACAATTTTCTTTACACATCAATTTGCAGGTACTGTACAACAGCTCCTAACTACACGAGCGATAATAACAGTGATGATGATGATGATGATAATAATAATAATAATAATAATAATAATAATAATAATAATAATAATAATAACTATAAAATAATGAGTGAAATACCGTCGTCGGGCTAGTATAGAACTACGATACCTTATACCAATAATTCCTCGAAAGACCCCTTAACCAGAAGATATGAAAATCACAAATCCCAGCATATCATAGAGCCCAAGAAATACCATTTCTTGTGCTTTACCTTTAATTTTACCTTCCTGGATTGCATAAAATGTCTTTCTTCTTCATGCTCAAGCTTATTTCCCAAATTATTTTGTCACTTCTCTTTAAACCTGCACTGAAGCAATTATAGCTAGGTATGCATGTAATCTTCCTAATTCTAAAAACAAAACTAGAACCTGAACACGCAATTTATTTTTCAGCACTCGCAAATGGAAACTTGAACTTACTTCCACTGTTTATTTATTGGAAAGTGTTACTTTTCGGAATATGTACGGTAAATAGACTTTACCGTACGCGTAAAGTAAAGATCTCATGGCGAGATAAAACTTGGTATCTTACTGCAAAGTAAACAAAACACTGCAACGTGAATCAACATGACTGCACCTTCAGTTTTGAAGATGATTCCAAGAGTGCTATACACTTGTAAGTTTCCGTGAATTCGTACTAAAATAGTATGATAATATGCAACTATTTTATAATGTTAAGCTTCATTGCGTGAGTACTTTTTTAAATCGACCTATGTTAGGAGCGAGTTTTCAAATTTTTATGAATGCAATGAAGCATAAACGAGTATCAATATAATAATGTAAACGAGTTTCATACGTCATTTCTTTTCTGTATAACAGTATTATAAATTTAGAGGACAATCAAAGATAATATTGGGAAACAACAATTTTGTGACGTCACGGGTATTTGGCATGTGTGAAAAAAACGGTTGTCTGCTATTCGGTATACCGCGTCCCCCCCCCCATTCTCTCGCTGCGATTGGCTGAATATGTTATGATCCAATTATTCGTGCCATAAGCGGCAAATTCGTCTTAATCTGTGTCACAAGATGTCATTTTATAAACAATTTCTTGTAACGAAAAAAGATAATTTGTAATGCAGGTACACAAAAAATAATGCACATAATTCGTACGAAAGTGTCTTTGGCGTATTCATTTCAAAATGTCGTTTTCGGCTCCTGTCCATCAAAGTTTCATTCGTACGCCAAAGACGCTTTCTGTACTAGTTATGTAAAGAATTAATCTTTGCCATATCTTTAAAGCTATTCTCTTAATGTCTATAAATACCTCTTCCTCGTATCGTTCAAACTCCGCAGCATTTCAGACTTCATTTCAGACAAGACTTCTTGGAGAGATTGTTTTATCGAAAACAGCGGGTATGAAACTGTCGGGAACTGCCGGAACGGAATCGGTCGGTTGGAGTGAATAATCGAACAGAGCAAAAGTTATTTTTTTTAAATAGTTTTCATCTGCAAACAAAACGATACAAAATGTCTTAAGGAAGCGGAACACATTCTACTTGTGACGTGCGAACATGCGTTTCTCTTAATCTGACGAGAACAGAGCTTCAACGGTATGGTCACCGCCGCAGAGGAACGAGAAGTGTCCACACATCTCATTTATTAACAATTAATACGGACTGAACGCTTATGTATATGAATTATATGGCAAACTTCGTGAAGTGCACAATAACGCACACGTTTCCGGAATGAAATTTCAATCTCAGTCAAACATCGCAACCTCCTGGACAGGGACAATACTGAAAATATTAAAAATCGAATTATTTTCTCAGTGTTAGATGAGTCAGAGAGGTCATCACACCTACTACGAATTGAATACTCAAAAGTATTCCATTACTTTAATTACATTAATTCTCAAAAGTATTCCATTACTATCGACAGGATGAAAAAAAAGGTTCTGGACGGCCAAGATGAAAATGGAATGAACTTTTCCTTAGAAAGGAGTAGGGAGAGTAAGAAGACTAAGAAGTAGAAAAGAAGTACAAGTAGGAGAAGAAAAACGCAGAGAGGAAAAAATAAAGATGTGACGATGTAGACGACGTAACCGTCTTCTGAATAGCTTTTTCAAGTTAAGGTAGCAACGACCTTACGTGTCCGAATGCAATATTAACAGCCTTAAGGCGGGTTAATCCGTCCTTTATCCCCCGCACACCCCGTCCCGCCCGAGCACGCAGCGTGGAGAAGGTCGCGGGTGTAACAGAGAAGTCGAGGGCGCGGCTGTTGTTCCACACTGCGAGTGGTTGAAAGGTCGCCAGACATTTCACGACTACGGAACCTGTGCTCCGAGGCGCGATTGTTCGCGAGAGTAATGGGCCCTCTACGAAAAGGAGCGGGGCACCCTCACTATTTCAGTGAGTAACTGCGTGGGATAACCGTTGCCTACAACACGAATTACAAACTCAGCAATTTGGAACCTTCAGTACAGTTTGTCGACTGTGCACTGGTCTAACATTTTGTAGTTTTATGGCATTGTATGAGATGAAATTCATTGTATGTAAGACAATTCATTGTGCATGCAAACAAAGCCTCTTGCTCTATACACTCACTGAACTGTCTTATGGGACTGTCTTTAGGAAATTTGTACGAGCTAACCTGTACTCTTTACGGAAAATATTTCTTTATCTAACTAAACAATCAATGTTTTTTGTATGTGCAACTTGTGCACTGAAGATATTTAGAATATTATTTCATGAAAATTGATTGTGATCTAGAGCAAATCCACCGGGCAAGAGCAACTAAACAATTCAATAACGTCGACGTGACTTTCCAGAGATAAGGTCTCTTCCTGGGCCAAATATGTAATTTAAAATCTATTATTGTAAGTTAAATTATAAGTTCTAAGTACTCTACATTTAGAAACTTCAATAAAATGGATGGAAATGAAAATTACTCACTTCAAATATGACATTCCCGTAAAACTAAAAATTTCATCCTCCACTCGTCCATGTGACATTTTTCTCTATTCATCCATACAGTAAGGTCATCCGTACACGCTGGAAGAGTGGAGCAGAAAATTTGCGTTTGTGTGCCATCTGTGCATGTGTGCAACCGCGCAGAGCACGATTTCAAAATTGCTACATTTGCCTCATCTTGCGGGTCAGGCAGGGAGCGACCGTTGCACTGGCACGCAGGCGGTCGCTTCTCCAACGGTTTAATTTCACGTACTCCGACGCAGGGCCGGTTTCATAGTAGGCCCCTGCGCTACGGTAACTGGAAAGCCCCCACCACAGCACTCAATTGTAACATCACAAGAGCAAAATGCGCTCCAAAATACTAAAACCGTAGAGTTTTACTAACACCATTACACAGCTGTTTCGACTACAAGAATACTTCTGCTCCGGGAATTTCATTTTTCAATGTAATTGAACAGAAATATACACATTAAAGCGTAAAGTTTAAAGATGTGTGTTACCTTTTCTTTCTCTGTCCTACGGATTTTCCAACCAGAGCTAGTAATCCTTCACATCTCACGGTATCGTCAAAAACGAGAGGCTTTCTGTGACATAGCACACGCTAAAGACAAGTGGCAAACAACATTCATGCTCACGGTGGGATTAGAACTCGTGACTCCCCGAAGTGTTGACTTGGTATGCACTCTACCCATCAGGGTCACCCGTCTCTTTCTTCTTGAGTTGAATGTGGGGCCTACAAAAAGTGCATTTAACCTTAACGATATAACCTTGCTTGATGCGATACATGCTTGGCCAAACAGTCATTGATACACACTGATCATCCTAGTAGAAAGCAGGATCATTTCGTTTTCCTACGACACTTGTATCACATTTAACTAATATCTAAACAGCATTACACGCCAGCTTTTGACATACGTTTGCCAACTTACAGAGAATATACTTTGATTTCTCCGCGCACGTCAACTGCTGAGATGAATAGTCCCGTTAGTGTATCGATAGGTGTTCTTTCGCTACTACGAGTAGATGGTGAGGGACGGGGCCGACCTAAACATTGGCTTGGATTTCTCCTTCCGGAGACCTCCAACCCGCGGACCATCGTCGCAGCCGGAACAAGCTCTAGGCTCCCGGTTGGTCTCCCGTCAATGTTAATTGCTGCCGCTACCTTAATTAGTTTCATTTGATAAGAGAAAGACCAAAAAACCAACTCGGAAAACTGAAACAAATACCCTACATGGCCATGAATATTACCGTCTTATACATGCTAATGATTTGCTTGGTAATCCTAGAAAATACAGGGAAGTACCAAATGTTGACCTAACATTGCGTTTACGTACGTTCACAATTAACCGACGGAACGGTAAAATATTTAACTATTCTGATTCCTTTCTCAGCTGCCTATACACAGGAATGTGTCAAAAATTCATTTTTTTGTGATTTCCTTAATATACACATAAAAGTATTTTGGAGTTATTTACTCATATTCGTCAGATGTGATAAATATTGTGTTCTACTTCTTAGCCTTAAATCGTATGATAAATGTAGATTATTTAGTCAACGAGGTTTACGGTCTCTTACAATGTGGGGCCTTTCCTGGTTTTGAGCGATGGCAAAGAGATTAGTTTAAAAAGAAAATACCTAGGGTTATCAAAATTGACGTTCTGATTTTTTGTTTCAAGCAATACAATTAAATTATTTTCCTAGTGATATTCACATATTAATCGTAGTAACAAGTACTGCATATTATATAATTAACTTTCTAAACGCTTCTGTGTTTTTGGGCTTCCCTACTCCAGTTTGCCAAGGAACCACTGCCTATGCAACACATTCCTCTGTAACATAAGTCACCACTCAGGTTCCTAACTGTTACGCGCGGATCCAAGGGGAAACTTGGCAATCCACAAACCGCACTCGTATGAACCCTTGTGTCAGGAACTCTAGATCTGTGTCCTGTATTACAGCGTGGACAAAAAGGCAGTGAAAGATTCGTGAAAATGACTCTACTTTCTCTTTTAATGATCCTTTCCTTAATCACTTGTTTTTACTTACAAACTGCACGTTGTTTTTATTTTATTTTTAGTGCTTCTTTCCCCAATGAAGGTTATTTGTTTCAAAGATCGACATGGTTCACGCATCAAGCACGAAATACCGCGAAATCCTGCTATCCTTAATTTAGTTGTACTGTAATGTGTACTTTAAACATGTTTCTACTTGACACATCGACACTGATTTTCATTTTTAATGGTCGCTCAATTTAAAAATTTTCTATGGCGTATTAACTGCATGTTCATGCGGCAGCGGACTCAGATAACATTCTCAGAGGGGCTGATAAACAAGTTCAGGTTGTTTGAGTAATCTATAATAACGTACGTAACTTCTTTTACTGACATAGGAAATAAAGAGTTATCACCACTTATTAACTCTTTTTTTTTTGCATCCACCACTAGTTTTACCAATGATTTTCACATCTCCAGATCATTCGTAAGAAACATCTGTATTCCGAAGGACATACGTGAAACGAAAATTGAACTTTCTCGGAGGAATGTGTAAGGGGAGCTTCATTAGCTTTGAACCGGCTTAGGTGGCTCAGTGTATCAGCTGATGTCACTACAGTGCCTCTGACCAGGAGGTCCTAGGATTCGAATCTCGACGTTGGCACGATTTTCGACTAGATAGCTACAGGAGGTCGGATTCAGCTGCTGTTACGAGGAGAATTCCAATGGCCGGGTGTTATAATCGATTTTCCGAAGTTTCTTCAAACATCAACAGGTGAATGCCAGAGCAGTATCTAAACAAACGGACCATGGACAGCCCGCGATCTTTCCTTCCTCTTCTTTGTCCTGTCCTCACCCCTGACACACATTTACGCTTACACTTTCTATGCATTACATTACCACACATGTCGGGAGGCCTGGCTTAGAGCTTGGCCCGATTGGAGCGTTTTCACTCCGGTGGGAGATACCTGAATGGGGGAAGCAAGCCGACGGTATGTCGGCGGATCTCGCCACCCAACGGGGAAACTAAAATCGCCATCTCCCGAGATGAAAAAACACGCACTACACTTACAGGGCTAATGACCATAGCAGTTGACGTGCCAAGAAAGATGACATAATCAATCAAACAAAAATCGACTTCGGAAGAGGTAGGCAGTTTTCATACAAGTTGCCCCCGTTTTTTTTATTCCGGTGCCCGCGTTCGCTCTGGAGGTCGGCGCCCGCGTCGCGACGTGTCTCCACTCCCGGGTTCGCTGCGCTGCCCAAAACGCGCGAGGCCGGGGCGGGCGCTCCGTTGGCCGGCGGCTCGTCCGCCGAGCGGCGCGTCGCGTCCCGTCGCATCGCGTGCGGAGCTACGCTCAAGGACAGCGCAACGGCGCAGCGCGGCGCGGCGCGGCGGCTGGACCGGTGCGGCGGCGGGTCAAGGCGCGACCTCCGAGGCCGTGGTGCGCCCGGCGCCGTTGCAACGCCCTCGCGCGCCGCTGCCTGGGAGCAATGCCCACTACGATAAGCGCTCCCCCTATCAACTGGACCCCACAAGATACACAACCCATAAGATACCCCACCTAGACACAAAATTAACTTGGAAAACCCATATTGATAACAAAGTTAAACAAGCAAGAAATAAATTATTCCAGTCTCCGGCCACTAATCAACAAACACAAATTCCTGTCATTCACAAACTCTACAACAATATATAAAACTATGATAAGGCCACTAATGCTCTACGCATACCCAGTATGGACAAACGCAGCCCCACAAATGTCAATAAATTCCAAATAATTCAAAACAAATTTATCAGATTAATCAGAAATGCCTTCTGGTTCATAAGTAATAAACAACTTCATTCCGAATAAAACGTGAATACAATAATAAACCAAATAGACTGTGTATCCCACAATTTCTAATCAAAACCTAACAGACATATCAGCAGCATCCCACTTCAGTTCCCACCCACACCCGAATAAAAAATAGATCCCCTTTGAAGCTTTTTTCTCAAAATCGTAGCCAACCATGATACTTAACCTTGAGGTTCTCCCCTAGAGTATACTCTTCAAAGTTTAGAATAAGTTTGCTTAGATATTTTAACTAATATAAGTCAAAACTAAACGTCTGTAAAGTGATTACATTAAACGACGTATTCCATCTAGAATAAATAAATGTGTTATATACCTAAAATACTCATTATTGTTACTTACCTAGAATGTTCATTAGAAATTTAATTGAGGCGATCGACTTATAATTCAAATTTGAAGAAATCAGCCAACATGTTTTAGGACCCTTCAGAATATTAAAATGGGTTGTACTAGGGCTAAATTCACGTTGAATTAAACATCGATATTGAGCAAAAACATTTATTATTTAACTATAATATAATAACAGTCGCGTTCTAACCTTATTTGTCAAATGTGCAATAACCTACAAAAGTTGAGAATAATTGTTTGAACCCGTAAATTTTGCAAAATAACCCGGAGCCCACAGAATCTAACAAAGCAGAGACTCCGGTGAAATCCAAAGAGATGGTCAACCTAGATACGAGCTCTGCTTCCTCTCACAGAAGGGTCTGTGTTTAACTCCTACCAGGCTACTACCCTGGATGAACAATGTGAGATAAGATGTTTTGTATTTTTCAGATTGCATCACAGATATGAAGAACTGTATGTACCGTAGGAAACAGATTCAGCTCGTTTATGTCATGTCGTTTTCCGAAACATCCGCTCCTAGTGACACAACTTCGTCGGTGGGATGGGTGGGTTGAGCGAGTGGGGTCAATGTTCTTCCTTTCGACCGGACCACACGCTACCTGCCCATTCCAGTACCTACTCATGCCCCCTCTCCTTCGTTGAACAGCAGACCGCGCGAAATTCTATGACGTCACAGGGACTGTGACGTCATAGAATCTTTCAACCAACAGCGACAACGACAATCTTTCAACCAACAGGGCAAGCAAGATGACTAGCCCTGTTGGTTGAAAGATTATCTCTCTGACATGCGATTTCGTACACACTCCTGGACAGCGGGGAGAGGTAATACTTTAATAAAATGATAATAACAGGCATTGACATAATGATATTAAAAGTATTAATAACGCGTTACATCGTTACTAAGTACACGTTTCATGAAGGCGGTGGGTTGATTTATTGATTGACTGATGATTCCTAGAGCGTCAACTGCTAAGGTCATTGGTCCGTAAAGTGTGGTGCATTTTTATCGCGGGAGGTGAAGTAGATCTTCCTCCACTGGACGGCGAGATCAGGGGCCGACCTACATGTCGACTCGCGGGGTTTTCCCAACCAGGGTTTCCCCCCTCAGGGATTAATAATAACGGCATCAGCGGCGCAACGTCCGGAGCCGGAACAAGCTCTAAGCTCCCGACCGACCTCCCGGCATGTGTGGTCGTGTAATGCATATTAGTGTAAGTGTGTGTAACTAAGGGGAGAGGACTAGAACAAGGAAAGAATGCGTGCGGTCCGTGGCTCATTTGTTAGTGTTCAACTCCAGGTATTCGTCTGATGTTCGGAGAAACCACAGAAAACTACCGATCAGAGCAGCCGGCCGCTAGAATTCTCCTCCAGACAGCGGCTGAATTCGACCTATCTAGCTAGCTAGTGTCGCAAATCCTACCACCATCGAGATTCGAACCCTAAGACCTTCTGATCAGAGGCCCTGCAGTGCTATCAAATGATGCTCTGAGCCAACTAAGCCGGTATGAAGGCGGAGATTCAAACCCTGCGTAAGGTATGTGTTTTCATCATGTGTTCTTCACTTGGTCGCATTCTCACAGGCCCACCCTGCTTACAAGCAGTTTATGTAGCCTCATGAAGTACGCGTAAAGATTGTCATGTAGATTGACCTACAGATATGTGGGATAGAAGGGGAGGGAAGGACAAGGAGAAGGTGTTGCGAATTCTTAGGAGACGGTCACTTAGACCTAGAGAGGAGAAGCGACCTGTAATAATAATAATAATAATAATAATAATAATAATAATAATAATAATAATGATAATGGTAATAATAATGGCTAAACTCCCAGGTAGTTCAAAAGACTGGGAAGTGCAAGAAATTGCTTTATTTGGAACAGCCCACATATTGCGTAAAGTATTGTAGAGACACCGACATGTCCCTAGATCTACTCCTTACGTAGCTAGTTGCAACCAGGAGCAGATTTTATTTTGAGCCGACTCATAACATCTTTAGTCGTGATAAGGTGGAATAATAATATAATAATAATAATAATAATAATAATAATAATAATAATAATAGTAATAATAATACGTTTAAATTCCTGCGGGAAATATCGGAAACATAGTATCTACAACCTTCGTGTGATCAGCAACCATTAATCTCCCAAACATATCCCATTCACCTGAGCATACCTGTCATCCCAAAACAAATAACAGGCGATATCCATCAACACAAGCACCTGGCAACGTATCCCCTAATTAACTCCAAATACACGGACATATCGTAGGAAGTACGCCGGCGCGGCGTGGCGCGGCGCGATGCGATGCGGCGTGGGTGGGCGGGAAAGCGTCCGCGCCTCCTTGCACGGCCGTCCGCCGCCCCGCCCCGCCCCCCACTCCGCACCGAGCGCAGAGAAAGCCGCGCCGCGCCGCATCGCTTCGCGCCGCATCGCTTCGCCCCGCACCGCTTCCGCCCGCGCCTACGCGTGCGCGCCGGCAAAACACCGGCGCCGAACCGAACGCCTTACTTCCCGGCCGGTTCCCCTTCCCAGTGCGATACGACAAGATAGCGAAATACCGCGAAGCTTTAGCTACTTGCCTGCCCCGGGAAGGTCGCCGAATGGCGGTCGAGACGTTGGCACCTGTACCTAGGACGCGGCGTCTCCTGGACCGCCGAGTGTAGTGCGATTTTTACACGGCTGCCCCTCAAGCCCCTACGGCCGCGATGGAATATCACACGGCATTTTCGCGTCTTTCGTCGTCTTTAGTACATGCCGCTAGATGTCGCATGATCGCAAGCACTGCTCGATACGGTCGCGATGCGATATTTAGCGGCACGACTGAGAAAGACGCGAAATGCCGTGACAGATTCCACCGTGAAGACGGGCCTTGAGGGGCAAATTTATAAAAATTGCACTATAGCTACTGATTTCGACCGCGGAAGTCTACCTTCTAACAATGAATCTTACTGTGCGGCCCTGGGAGATGGCTCTGTGCTCTTCGAGAGGTGAAGAGAGAGCGTCGAGACAAAGGGTTATGCGAGCAGATGTGTGACGCATGTAGAACGATAAGCAAGTACTTCTTCGCTGGCGCTACATCCCAATCCGCCTACTCACTGTTCTGCCTGAGTCTTTGAAGATCGTGTGGGATGGATACGTTTGGGGAAATCGGTTCCTAGTTTCTTCTCTTGCATTACAATCTATAAAAAAATCACATCGCTCTTCCTATTGTATCAGGGCCCGCCAAATTCGCTCAGTACTTTACCATTTTTAATAGTTTTATACAGGTGTCCCACCAACTATGGACCACCCCCATAACTTCTAAACGTTTCAGGATATCGAAATGCAGTTTTCGATTAACAATGCGGAATCACGGGGCAAGTAACATGCCGTAGAGAAATTGTCTATAATATTTTTAGTTTTCGAGAAATTGAATCATTTTTGATTTTTTAAATGGAACTACATATTTTTCACCAGCAATGGATAGATCATGAAAAGAGGAATAAAATGATGTATCATATGTTAGTATTTTGATAGTAATTTGAGTATAAAATTAGATTTTCCGATAAGTGATTTTGAATTAAACGGACAATATTTCGTGAAGCAGCCCTTGCAACTCTCGCCTTCCTGAAAAGTGGCCTTCGCGGCGTCAAGACTTGCGTGGAGAGAGAGGAGACTGAGAGGGGTAGTAATGGGGGATAAGAGGCCTAACTAAAGCAATCCAGGGTCTTGTCACAAAGGTCACATTAAGAAACACTCATTTCAACGGTCAGAATAAGAGATTTTTTCCATTGATTTAACTGCATTTCAATTTCAATTTTCAATTAAGATGATTATTCGTCCACTGCGCAACTGTACCTCTACTGCTGTTCATAAATGGAAAGAAAACAGTACACTTCCGTCTTCTGCCGTGGATTTTCAAGTTTGTGGCAGCACATTGCAATATGAAGTCAGAAACTCTCCAGTCAGTATTAACAGTTGTGACTGCAGATGTGCATTTGTGTTAAAGTTTATTAAATTTACACTGATAGACTGTCAAGGGTATTTCAAAATTTGTATTGCTTTGTTCTTTTTGTACGCGTTTAAATAAGAAGCTTATTAACGATAAATAATAATAGAAAATGTCTACCTATCTATTATTTAATGAATTAATTAAGATATTACAATAAAAATATTTAATCATTCATTCCCTTTCCATGTTTAAAACGAGAGCTTGTTTCTGCCAAAATACACTGAGCTCGATTCTTGTAAGTTTGAAAAGGACCTTTATGATTATCGTCCTACAAATTATTTTTATTTTGTTCTTTTTGATTATCGTTGCTTTGGTATTTCAGTAGAAGCAAAGTTCAATTCAGATGAACAAATGGCAAAACTCTCTCATTCTGATCGTTCATATTGATCTTTGTTCATATGATCTTCATGTCAAGACCATGAATTGCTGTAGTTACACCTCAATCCCTCACGGCCGCCCCTCTCACACACCATGTCTCCACGAAACAGTTTCGATGCCGCGAAGGCCATCTTTACCAACGGCGACTGTTGCAAGGGCTGCTACAAGAAAAGACCCTCCTTTACTCCTAAATCACATGTCAGAAAGTCTAATTTTATACTCAAATTACCATCAAAATACTAACATATGAGACATCATTTTATTCCTCTTTTCATGATGGTCTTTTCATTCATTGCTGGTGAAAAAAATATATAGTTCCATTTAAAAAATCAAATATGATTAAATTTCCCGAAAATTAAAAATATTATAGACACTTTCTCTGCGCCATGTTACTTGCCCCATAATTCCACATTGTTAATTAAAAACTGCATTTTGATATCCTGAACCGTTTAGAAGTTATGGGGTGGTCCATAGTTGGTGGGACACCCTGTAGATTCGTAAGTCGAAGATACTTGATAATTGGGAATTTCGAAGAGGCATTCCTGTCTTCGTCCGTACGTCAAAGCCACAACTAATCAACATTCAGTACTTGCCTTTACAACATTGGTATCCGTTACAACGTTGGTTTCAAAAAATTCCGAGCATCGTAGTACGTACGTACGTTCGTACGTAGGAAGGCTTCAATTGTAGTGGCAATTTAACACAACAGAATTGTTGTAATGTACAAGTCGTGTGGCGTGCAGTCTAAAAGTCGTGTGTTATCCCGCGAAAATAACGTTTGTTAATGAGGTCAGTTCACTTTTTTCCGCAAGCCATGCTCGCATAAGATTGCTGTACACGCTGTTTTCTACGCTAAGCGACAACCAAGATTAACTGACAAAAATTCCTTGCTGGCAAAAAGTTCCGAAAGAAGTATGTAATTCCAAAAATATAAATAAATCACACATTCTTTCTATCTCCTTTCATGGTTTCTTTAATTAAAACACGAAACGAGTCCGCGGGAAGACGGAGCAATTTGCTCCTGGCCTTCACCTCGCAAAAAAAAACGTTTTGAACAAATTGTAGACAAATTTGCTAATCTGAAACAGCGGAAGGAGATTTGGGTATCCATAACTAAATAAAAAATCATTTTGATTGAGTATTTTATCACAATTTAAAATATGTTCAAGTAAACTGTTTAAAAATATTCTTCTTTAATTATTTTTAGAAAACTGAAAGAATGTTCTGGTAGCTGTTATTCAAGTATAATTAACTGTTGATTCTACTCCAGGAGTTTGCTTTCCTACGGGCGCTACTGTCTCTGATTATAGATACCAGTCCCAGCCTAGCCTTGAGTACATTAAGTCTTTACAGTATTCTGGGATATCAAATATATTTACCAAACTGTAAACGGTCTCTAGATGAGAAAATTACCTGTAACTGGCCAGATGAGTCAAGATAAAATGTGTAGTACCTTCTAAAGAGTTGAGGTCAATAATTTGACATTTTTGAGAGAGTGAATAGGATTTATTCTCTTCAATATCATTTGGCAACCCCTATTATTTTCTTTATCTTTTTTCTTCCGTTCTATCTAGCATCCGTGGTACCCATTCACTTTGTGTGTTGGTCACGCACACTGGTAGTGCTAAAATTTTTGAATCTTCAGTGAACGATTATCGCATTACACAGGAAATAAGAAGCTCTCACAAACACCCCTATGATAAACAATAATGCTATTTTTTTGGCAAAGCCGGATAATAAGAACACATTTTTTGTGGGCAAAGCACAAGTTAATTGCAGAATTTATAATTCGATACAATTAGAAAATCATTGACTATTTCTGAAGTGTATACATCTAATGTTCCTCCAGATATTCAACTTTCACTTTCCATAATGAGGTCGTGAAGAAAAATTCATGGAAATTATAAGATGCGTACAGCTAGTTGTACTGACGAACAGCAAACGAATTTTGAAAACCACATTGTTGCACTAAGTGACACAATACGTAAAGATCCGCTGAGATCTCGCATTGAAGGTTTTTAATCGACATCTCTATTATCTTTATACTTATTAGAAAGTTAAGAAAGAGTATTCCGCCTTTTTGACTCAACTCCTTTGATTTTTTGTGACTATGATCCATCACGTAGCTAGTTGACGTTCGTGTAGACTCTAGTGAAAGGATGCGTTTCGACAGAAGTGACAATGCGGACGAGAGAAACGCGACTTTCAAAATGTTCAACCGCATGCAACTTGCAATTTTCTTTGTCGGTCAAGGGCGAAAAGGTGTCTCAGCGCCATCGCGTGCGCTCACTTTCCGGAAATACAAGCGGTTGGGCGAAGTTGGGTTTCCGTTTTAGGATGAAACAAAAGTATGATTCAATCGAGATCGAAACCGGTTGAGTTTAGCTCAGAGCAAAGCAATGCCGCTGACTTCAGCGACTCTCACTGGGAGATCCTTGGGTTCGAGTTCTGACAGCTCGCTAACTATTAGCTAGGTCGAACTCAGCCGCTGTTTGGAGAAGAATTCTGGCTGCTCTGATTGGTAGTTCTCAGATCAATATCAAGAGAATTCCCCAACAATGCCCAAACAAAAGAGCCAGCGGACCGCGCGCGATCTTTCCTTCCTCTTCCTTGTCCTATTTTGTCCCCTTACAATCACACTTACACTTATATGCACTACACTAATATACATGTCGGGAGACCAGTCGGCAGCTAAGAGCTTAAGCCAAAAGGGGCGGTAACCCGCTATGGGGATTCTGATGGGGAAAATACCTCACAAGTTGACCTGATGGTCAGCGCCGGATCTCACCATCCAGTGGGGCAAACCTAACTCCCAGATAAAACATTCACTACACTAACGGGAATAATTACCCTAGCAGTTAACGTGCCCGGACACAATCAATCAGTCGAGATAAAAAGCATTAGTTCGCTATGTACGAACTTAACATCAGCGGAAGAAAGAACAATTAAGCCGTGTATAGAGCAGATACGGGGGATTTGTCAGTGAAAGTTGTCCCCCTACCTGAAAGTAGGGGACCAAGTACAAAAATAAAATAAGCTTGCAAAATGTGTGTGTGGAATATTTTTACAAACATTAAATTGTTATTGAAAATATTAGATGTATACAGATATAAGAGTACTTTATGTAGTTTTGCAAACATTGTCAAACTGCTTGACCACCTATGCCCAAAATATTTCTCCCATCACAAATTCTAGACAAATTATGGAAGTCGTAGAAATAAAAGGTAATAAACCAATAGGCTACTGAATTCTGGACCATTGAATACTTTGCCATGCTAGTGTCCGCCAAATTGTTTTAAGTAAAAACATACAATCCACATGACTCCCAAGCTGAAAGTAGATTTAAGGAAATCAGTTTTGTTCATGGATATTTGTTTTTATGGAAATTTCTTTATTCTTTTATGGAAATCTGTTGATTGATTCAAAATTGACGAGGGCGAAAATAAAACGGGTAAAAATTTACGAGGGTAAAAACATGTCCCTCCTTTTGCGTAATCTAATTAAAAAGAAAAGAATCCCAGTCACAATTCAAGATTTACTTAATTTTGTAAGAATATTCAATATTTTGCTCATCGTTATTGCATTGTTTCATAAAAGCATACTCAACAACTTCGTCAATGCACTTTCTGACTATGGTTCACTCTCTGTTATCATGTTGCTATTGAAATATTCTTGTTTTTCTATCTTATTCATACTATAGTAATCAATGAATATCATTTATTATACTTGTAAGATTACTTCACTGGTAACAATATTAAAAGACAACTTATCTAAACAATGGCGTTACTTTTATCTTTTATCGTCTTCTTTGCCAGATATTGCTTCTTATTGTCAGGCTCCACACTTGTTTATCCAACAGCAGGTCGTTGACGCTTGGGTTCTATCTCCGTGGTCTGATCTTCCGCGTTCTCTTCTTGAAGAAAGCTCTAGAATTCATTGTTAGACGGTTTCTTAGCTTCCGTATTATAGATACAGCTTCTACTTAGTGCAGCTATGTAATTCCACTATCATACAAATAATTGGATTCACATCATTGCACAGATCCAAATACAAACGGCATGAGTGACACGTATCAAAATAATTACTTGGCCTTCAATATTTCGGTACTACCCATATAAAAACTATGAGCGCGTTTCATATAATAATCAATGTTTTACCGTAAGAGAATAATTATGCAGTGTTCTTTATTTTTAAAATTAATAGAATTTCATCATTACGACGCACGTTCAAGATATGCAAAGTTTTCTAATTTGCATGGGAACTTAACACAGCTACTTCCATTGTAACCTTGGATTATACTCGCGTACGAGATCGTTGTCGAATGAGATTTGACGCAATATTATGGAGAAATTTACTGTACGTAACAGACTTATTCTTGAAGAGACTTATGAAAGTACACGCATAACATATCAGATCGTTTTGGTTGGTCAAATCCAATTCTTTCATACAGTTTAGTATTTAATATTTGTTCGCTACAGTTCCTAGTGTTATTTATGGTAAGAACGAGATTGAACCCCAGACCGCAAATAGATTTTTTCTTCATCCTAGATGCGAACCTTACTCCTGATAGCCTTATACCCATAGGGTCTTTTGATTCCTCTATGGGAATAGTTCAATCGTATTCTTCGATGTTCATATATCTGTAATGTGCATCTGAAAAACAACACGAGATCTCGTCGAATTTCACTCTATTTTTAATTTCTCGTTCCGTTTTCTTGGAGTACCATTTTCTTTCTGTGCAGTACTGTCACTTAACGTTGTGAACTGGAGGCGCCCATCCAGGTCTGTTGCAAATGACAGTGCAAAGAAGGGGAGGCAGCAGAAACGGCGTTCTGCACAAAATACACAACTCGGCTCGCACTTTTTACAACTCGGCTCGCACTTGGAGTCATTGAAAATCTGTTTTGATAACTTTTCACTCTATGAATTTCTTCTCCAGAATTATGTATTTGATAGACAAAGCATCAAATTAGTGTTAATGCATTGCATAGGATACTTTTATTAGTCATCATTCACAGGCCTCAATTCTGGCACAACTCGAAAAACAAAGTTTTGAAATAAACCTTATTAAAGGCTTTGCTGAAGGTTGAAACGCAGTTATCACACGCTTAAAAGTTGGTAAATTTTAAAGTAAGCATTATTACAAAGTTTAATACGAGTTCTGTTACGAAATTTTGGTATAAAATGCTATAAAATGACGGTCATTACGCCTATTTTTCAGGTTTTGATATTGTTGCATACTATAATTTAGAACAACTCCATCTACTTAACATGCAAATTAAAAACATGTATTATACGTAGATCAACTTATTTATTCCATATGTACAAAATTTCTCAAACTAATTGCTGTTTAAACAAGAATTCTGTAAATTAAACAAAATAGTTTTAATCTCCCTCAAAAATTCAATTCGCTATGTCAATTTATATTATTAATTCATATTATTCAATATTCAATTTATATTACTCCCGTAGTATATAGTACAACACAAAATGTTGCATTAAACAAAAAAGCTTGTAAATCAAGCAATTGCGGTTCAGATAAAAACAGTGTATATAAGGAATGAACTCTTTTCTCCTTTGCCTATATTTCAACTATTTGACGTTTCAATGACAGTCCGCCGGCCTGGATAGCCGATGTCGCCAAGCTGAAGGGCCGTAGCTGCCTCGGCTCGAAGGGTCGCGAATTCGAATCCCACCTCGGGCATGGATGTTTCTGTGTCCCTCAATATAAACAATCAAAGTGGTCGCTGCATGACCGAGTAGTTAAACAGCGACCTTAAAAAAAATGACCCTCCATCAACAATTTTTAGGAAAGACCAATGTAACCTCACTGAATGGACCATCTCGATCCTGGCCGTAAGTTCGTCGCCCCCACCCTTCGCCTCAACGCCCCCGCACAACGTTCACCCATCGCATCTCACGCCTCACACCGCTCGTTATGCCTCTTTTCTTGCTTTTCCCTCTCCCCCGATTCACTTTCTCTAACAGGAAATGGACGAAAGTGTATGCGATCATACAGACAGAGCACGTTGTTACACGCATCTTACCACGAGGCATTTGTAAATATTTTACATTACTTGAAAATACGTTTTATACTCAAATACTCTTGAAATATCTAAATAAATTACCTTAGAATTCTTTAAAATATACTTCTTAATACTTTCTAATGAAGTACATTTTAGTGAAGAAAGATGGTCGTCTTCGATCATCTTTTCGCCTCATCAATGTAAGATATAAGACGGAAATATTTTAAAACAATTTGCGTGGGACTTGATTCATTGATTCAGTTTCACGATTAATCATACAACCTGTTTCAAAATTGAATTCTGGTCTACAGAGTTGGTTGATTTCCTCCGGATGAAGAATTGCATTCATGATGATATGTGAAACAACGGCCATGTTACACACCTTAACTCGTTTAAAGTTAACGGATCAATCACTAGTATTCTATGTGTTTTTTAAATGAAAGCCAATTCATTTCAAATGGTCAGGATGTAACACCTAAGTAATATAGATGTGCCTTCAGGAGCACGAAGTAGGTGAACTTGAGTACCATAACTTTTCACCTCGATCATTTCATCTGGAAATTACGCATTGTTTCAACGAAAATATGAATTAGCCTGGATTTCGTAAAAAGGCTGGAATAACAAAGAAAAGAGAATGTTTCCTAACGTTTTGAAAACGTCCGTTTTTATAATTTGTTCGTTGTAGGTTGATATAATTCAAACACATTAAATGAAATTAATAACCTCATTTCGTGCAATAAATTAAATAATAATTAAAGTCAAATGTGAAAATTAAAAAAAAATTATTTTAAGGATCCCCGTAAATTTTGTTCATCTAGCAATCCCAGTGAATACAGGTCAGTCCACGGGGTTGGGAGTTTAATTTTGAATGTGTTTTTGGCCCGACCACAGGTTCTCAAAGGGCTTGAAGCAAGTAAAAGAGTACAGGTGAAATGATCGGAAAAAATAATCCTTCAGTTTGTGGTTCAGAATTGCTTATTAGTCAATGGGGAAAAAAACAAAAGCATATAAAAATAAGAAATACCATGACTGAAATGATCACCAAATTTTGTACATTTTTTAGATTCAAACAATCCAAAGTACAGAATATGCCTGGAGATTTACTACCCGGTGCCCAGTGCGTCAGATAAAATAAAACAGAGGAATATATTACAATTGGTTAGAATTGAATAGAGTCATTAAGATTTTATTATTACAAGCACATTTCTGAATATTTGTCAGCATTATAGATGTGCAAAGAAAAGATTTCAAAGAGCGACAAAGCGAGTACTTTCAGTACCATTATTTCTAAGGCCGTTGAATAATATCTTTTGAAACATATGAATTGCAGCACGTAAATTTGTTTGAAAATTAAAAATTCTCTTTTTACTTTCAATGGAAGCATTGAAGCTACATTTCAACGTAGTCACTCTTTGCGTCTGAACACACTTGGTTTCTAAACAAACGTTTGGCCATCCAGAACATCGCTTTTGTTCCGAGAAATTTCAGCAACATGCAGCATTCCAACAATTGTGTGAGAACAATTTCTGTGCACTTTAACCGACATCGAGAAAGTCTCAATTCTCTAAGCGTAAATTACAGGGTCCAGTACGCTCACTCCAAGTGCTACGTTCCTTTCCACACCGGGCCACGGCGGGCAAACCTGAATGCTCTCATTTCACTCTGAAAAAGACACGGCCTTTAGAAAAAAAAGTACCGAGCGGCTGTCAGCGAGAGCATGGCACCGGCGTCGCGCGGGCTCCTTGGCCGCAGCCGTGACCTTGCGCGCTTTCTAACGAGCGCAACGCGTCCGCTCCAGGGGAAACGACGCGACGCACCGCCCCGCACCCCCCCGCACCGCCCCGCGCCGCCCCGCGCCGAGCCACTCCGCACCACGCCCCGCCGCACCAAAGCAGCCTGCCGCAGTCGGTGCAGGCGGACAAGACGGTGTTCCCGCCTCGCCCCCGTGAGAGGATTAATTCCCGCCACCCACCCGCAAGAGGATTCATTCCCACCACGCCCCAGCGAGAGGATTAATTCCCGTCACGTCCCCGCGAGAGGATTAATTCCCGCCTCGCCCCTGCGAGAGGATTAACTCCCACCGCGCCCCAGTGAGAGGATTTATTCCCGTCACGCCCCCGCGAGAGGATTCATCCCGCCACGCCCCACGAGAGGATTAATTCCCGCCACCCACCCGCGAGAGGATTAATTCCCGCCTCGCCCCTGCGAGAGGATTAACTCCCACCGCGCCCCAGTGAGAGGATTTATTCCCGTCACGCCCCCGCGAGAGGATTCATCCCGCCACGGCCCCGCGAGAGGATTAATTCCCGCCACCCACCCGCGAGAGGATTAATTCCCGCCTCGCCCCTGCGAGAGGATTAACTCCCACCGCGCCCCAGTGAGAGGATTTATTCCCGTCACGCCCCCGCGAGAGGATTCATCCCGCCACGGCCCCCGCGAGAGGATTAATTCCCGCCACCCACCCGCGAGAGGATTAATTCCCGCCTCGCCCCTGCGAGAGGATTAACTCCCACCGCGCCCCAGTGAGAGGATTTATTCCCGTCACGCCCCCGCGAGAGGATCAACTCCCGTCACGGCCCTGCTAAAGCATTAATTCTCGCCACGACTCCGTGAGAGCCACCGGTGGATTAATGCACAAGCAGGCCAAGCGCCGGCTACTGATTTCTGTGGAGAACATTTGTCGCATGTCGTGAATATTATTTTCAGCAAATACCATTAAAATGATATTAAAATCGATGAAATCAGAGAAAAATGCTTTAAAATGAACACGAAAATACTTATTAGTTGAAATTGTCGAATAATGCAAAACAATGCCATTTAAAAATGGGTTATTTCCTTTTCTTATTACAGAAAATTAATATCTGTACTAACGTTCACTGTGCTGAAGTGAAAGAACAGGAAAGAAAAAGAAAAAAGATTAAAAAGAAAAAAGACTGAAAAGAAAAAAGATATTCCATTAAAACCCGGCCCTATTTATGTAAATCGCGTATGCAGAAGGCAAGATCCTCGACACGAAATTGGCAAAACGTCAACTCGCTTGAAAAGTTTAAGATTCCAGATAAGACGCCATTCCACACTCTGGCTTGTGTGATCGTTTCCAAAGTTCTCGCAGAAATGAGCTGATTCCTTCACGTCCTAAGAGTTAACCTTTTATCAACGACAGGAAAAGTAAAGAATTTAATTTAGATTTTAAAAGTAGATAATACATTTAAAACTTTTGCTACACAAATACGTGAACGAAAATTATTTTAAATTACAATTAAAAGCGAGAATTGTATTTATGATGAATTAACCAGTGAATAGCAAAGGTTTTTAAGTTTTATTTCCATTATTTTGATTACTTTTGTACAATATTATTATCAGGGGGGTCCATACGTTTGGTCGATATTACTGACTGAATGGGACGAGACCGTTGGTAGAGTTGAGTTTCACGGAATGGATCACTTTAGGTATAAAAAACTAGAGGCGTCCATGAAAAATTTGGAACTTTTACGAGATGTTCCTCCAAAATATCTTCGACTGCACAAGGAAGCTCACCTAACCTGCGCTGCTTCAAATAAAGACCAAGACTTTTCAACTCGTGAACAAGTGAACATCAAAGTGTTCTGAACAAAAACTTTCATTTATAGAAGCAACTCGACAGCGTGCGCTTACAGACCATCACAAGTAGTTTCTCAGTCAGTAATCTATCAACACAACCCATTTAGCTGACATGAGGACTTGTTTTAAATGTAGCTTCCTTACACTCCAATCTTACATTTTTCATACAGTTGCTAATTAATCGTTTAAAATATATTTGGGACCTAAGTCATCATGTTTCTCTTAATATTATCTCTTTTTTTATTCTGATGCCTTCTACACACCCTCTAAAACGCACAACGATGAACGATGTATCAAACGGAAGATTTTTGAACGGGCTCCTGACATAGTAAGTATATAAACATTAAATCACTTTGTTTCGTTAAAAATTACAGTTCCTTCCGAAGGTTTGATTGTAAATGTCTTGGAAACTGAGAGTGTTGGCCCTATAAAACCCGGTTTTCAAGGCTCCTTAAAGGGACCTCAAGTTATATTGGGTCTGCTGTAATCCTGGTCCTTCCTGGAACTTCTCTTACATTTTGGAGGTTTTGCTTCCATGGGTACTCAACACTTCGAAAGTGGGGGTCAGAAACATGCATAATCACGAATTCTACGTAAAATTATAATCACTACATGATATTGTGTTTGATTTAAATGCATGGACCCAATCTGTTCTGTTAATAAACACTTGGCAACATTAAAATATTTTTTTCTGCATTATAACTACGATGTAGTGCGCAGTTCAGGATCAGGCCATTCTAAGTTGAAATCGCTACGAAGCTATTTTTACGTATGTAGCTATGATTTATAAGTGAAAAATGTTTGCATGAGGACACTGGATAATTTATTTTATCTACTTCCGTTACCTAAAAGTAAACTTAAAAAACCTGAGATTAGTTTCGTAATAAAATTATCATAACAAGTGTCTTCTCATAATCCATGGCCTTCTTCAAACTATTATCAAGATTAGTCTGTCACATTTTGCAGATTTAATTGTCAAAATTAAACAAAAATTACAGTTCACTGGAAATTTTACAAAGTGGATAGAACGTTGTAGCATATTCATATAGTAACATCTAACGATAGGAACTTATTTCGTGGATAACAATAATAACATTTCTGAGATACAGATATCCGCCGAAAATGTTTGGAATAATTTTAGAATTTAGTTCTAGCCTAACATCGGAAAATCACTTGCAAAAAGAATCCGAAATGTAAAACAGTGCTGAGTGGCGCGGCGCGAGGTTACTTGCTTATCCGGAAATACGCGTTGAAGTTCCTGAACTTCGGTTGCAGATGACATTGACAGGACTGCATCGCACTACCGATTCGGAGCCAATGTATTATCAGTCGCCCCTCAATTCTATTAGTTTTGTTGTTTTCTGTCGTTTGTAAAGTAGAAAGTCACACTAATCAGTGGTGAACAGGAACCAGCTTAATAAGTCTTAGTGATATTTCTTACAAAAACACCCAACCACAGCACCATTTCCTACATGCGTAAGGTAGGTCTCGTTGATGGAAACAATGGGATTCGTTGCAGCCCGTGGCTGGTGCGGCGGTCTATGCGTCGGCCAAAGGACGAATTGCGTCCAATAGGAGCGGCGCTGGCGGAGTCGGTTGACCGGCCATGCTTGCGGTTAATGTCATCCTGCTGACGTAGCGGTGGCTGGAGGTTGCAGTGTTCGGCGCGGCGGGGACTTCAATGCGTAAGGCCGCGGCCGTGCGCATCACATGCAACAGCGGTTGCGGCGGGGGGGGGGGGCGCTGAGCGGGGAAGGGAGGGGAAGGGAAGCGGACAGCCACCTAACAAATGATGAAGTGAAAGACTCGCACAGAAAAAAAAAGTGATATGCACACGTGAAATATTTTTCGCAGCATATCGTTCATTAAATGCAATACATGCTCCTTGTTTCAGAAAACGTGTTTGAGTATTAAGATTTGTCTCCAATTCAACACGAAATAGTTTGAAATTTTGACATTAACATATTTTGATTGCGTAACCTGAGGATTGTTGCTCATGCAGTTATGAATACAAAATATTTTATAATGAACGTCACAATTAAATTCTCGTTTTTGAGTTGTCGCTATATTGAATTTAATGAGCGATGTGATCAATATTCTAGTAGAGCATTGTAATCATATTTTTATAGTATTTTTCATAAAAAATTTAATTTTGGATGCTGCACCATTCGTTTCAATGTCTGACGTGTCCAGTATCTGTTTTTTTTATTTCCTCACATAATCCGAGGAATGTTGAATCTAAAGTCAAACTTGGAAATACAACAGAAAACATCTATGCAAACATTTGACGGGTATAAAATAAGGACGATCAGAGACCATACGCCAGAGGTCAGTGTTGCATACGTTTGAAATAAAAATACCTTATGAACGTTAATTCAATTAAAAATATTTTTAATTCGAATCAATAAAGGGCAATATGTTTAAAAGTGTGTATGAGATATAATGTAGTAAATCGGTTTGGGATAAACAATGATCAAATTTAAAATAAACAATTTCCTTTAATTAAAAAAAATCCTAGTGTTTTCCAAGCAATATGTAGAATAACACTGAGATCTAATGAACATTAATGTATTATTGAAATGGATATACGTGAATGTTCCGTAGATTCTTATCAAATGTACGTCGTTTTAGGGCACACTCTTTTTCACTTAAACTTCAAGAACCATTAAATGCTCGCATTTTCTTTCAACGATCCTCGAGAATCTGCGTCCATCTCAGTTATATTTAATATAATACAGTTTATTTACGTCTGTATTAAATCCATTAAGAATTTTTTTAGTAACTAAATTACATTTTCGGACAGAAAGGTCTGTTAATATATGGTGGTTAATAAAACCTTAAAATATTTATTAAACTATTAATCCAAAAATTTTGAAAATTATATAAAATCAATTCTGAGTAAATTAAACACGTCTACAAAAGGGACAAATGTTACAGCAAACGAAAAACATTCGGGTCTGAAAGTGTTTATAATAAAACTTGGAAACTGTCCTCTTCAGGTGCACTGTGCGTGGGGCGACGACGCGTTGCCACGGGCGGCCGGGCGCGCCGCTTCCGTCCCCGCCCCCCGCCCCTGCCGCCCGCCCTCCCCCCCCCCGGCCGTTCGGGAGCTTCCGGTGCGGGAGGCGGCACGGCACCGCGCCATGACGCTCGCACGAGCCACACACGGGCTTTCCCCCTTTTGCTCTCTTTCTCCTGCACTTCAAGAGCCTCGGATCGACACGAGATACAATGCCGCTTAGTCTTGCACGGTCGCCGTTTTTTCCAGATCGGTTTCGTGTAGTTCCTCCTATTTTTCTATGCGACGCAAACCTCTGCATTTGCTTACATTTGCAACTGTCTTCTTTCGTGATTTTTTGTTTCTGTATTTTTTCTACTCTATCGCTCCTTTTCGATTTGCATTTGATGGGTGCCTGAAAATGTTCCATATTAATGTTACCCCTTCTTATGAAAAGAAACGTCACTCAAAGTTACCTACAGCAATGCTATTTGATCTTTTCTCAATCCCTTTCTTCTACAGACGCCTTTTCAATGAAGTTTGCACCCACGATGTTGTCCGTGCCTAATTATATTAAAATCTTACAAAATATCAATTAATATACAAACTAAGTTCATTAGTTCGTCGATGTAAATTCATTAATCGTCCATCAAGAAATAAAAAAAATACAGGAATAAATCAATTATATTACGCACATTACAATAAGACATAAAATTTCCTACTGAATTGTCAAGGTTTCATGCATTATTTCCGGCTCACCAGATCCTCGATTTTAGCCAAAGTTTCGTTAGAGTATAAGAATTTAGTTAAAAGTTAACAATAAGAATAACAGTTTTTAAAGTTTTTTATATATTTCATTTTGATTTATGACAATTCTGAATTTTTTCCTTAGAACACAAATTCAAAGGTACGTTAGAAGTTTTGACGAGATAATTCCACTCATATCCTTGCTCTCCTTGCTAATATTAATCCATAAGACAAAAGGTTGAAAAGTTCTCAAAAATGTATACTTACGTACTGCATACTATAATTGTGTAATCTATAGTGCGTTCCACAAAAAGTAATTTGAGCTGCAGTTCAGAGATACAGATTTTATTTCACTCTAACTGTGGACATAACATTCATGGCTATGCAGTTTCACAAATCTCTTGCAGGAATGGGTCGATTTGGTTTTGAAAATAACCAATGTTAGAACGCACGTCCACTCTTACGCGACTCCTGTGTTAAATACATAGTATTCAGTTATGGGTCTGGCATTTCGCGTCCTGCTAGTAAAAAAAGTTCCAAGATCCCTAAATTACTAGCGCGGCCCCATTTCCAAACATCTCAATTCAACTACATCCAAGGAAATAAGTAAATAATTTGAGAATCCCCTTTAACAAATATCATATAGGTCTCCTAAAAAAGAAAAGCAAAAAAATAGAAACAAAAAGTGTTTGCTTAATAAAACACATCACGTTACAAGTACCAGAAACAAAAGCAGAAGAAAGTGTATCATAGAGTTACTGTTAAACTGTTAAGTGAAAAATCATTTGTTTAGCTTAATCAGCAACTGTAATTCATATACACTTTCACTACCACTCGGATAAGCTTCTGCGGACGTCCATGAGCTTGTTTTGTTTCAGCAGTTGTCATCATGACAGCAGCGTTCTCGATGTACGTCCAAAACAAACAGCAATGCAACGACGTGTTTGCAAGCAATTACAACACGTGAGCGACGGATTGGGACATGCACGATATCCGTCCAGCATCAGGACACCACAGCGGAACCCCTTGCACAACGTTAATCGATAGATCGGGATACTTTCTCGCCAGTTCGCCCCACCGTAAATGCGAATTAAGTAAGAACCACCCATTCGCAGGGTGTAACAACAGCATAAATAGTCGTTTGTTGTTGTTTTTTGTGCTCTAAGACACGTGACACAAATGCCAGGTGCGCATCGGAATTTCCTCCAAGGGGGACGTTCAACGATTCTTTATAATGTGAACAATCTGAAATGATACGACGAAACCAGGATATTAATATTTTTGATATCTGTGGATGAGATAAATAATATTTACACGTGTGGCCTTTGGCTATTCTTACACGTAGCAACTGATTTATCTAAAAAATGATGTATGTAAAAAAAGATATATTCAGTGCAATAGGCTTAATTACATTAATGATTTTCTTTTACAAATTCCTTGATTTTGATTCCTTGTTGTGAGTAGTTCAAAGAGTAGAAATCACAAATGAGGTACCTAGAAATTGATTGCGAGAATGGTGTCCTTGGCAGAGGCAACTTAATACTTTTCCATGAGAGAAAATCTAACTAATCCAATGATCTCTGATCCCTGCTAAATTAATAACGATTCGCAGATCCAGTTGGGCGTGCCCTGCAAATCTCTCAGAGACGAGCCCCGAGATGTGGAGAGAAAAGCCCTGAGAAAAAAGGGACGGATCAAGCAAAGGAAAGGGACCAAGCATACGAAGATGTGAAGGGTGAGAGGCAAAGGACGTGGATTGCGCGATGATACGAAGAGGTAGAAACTAGAAGTTGCACTAGCAATAAGTGGATTGGAGTACGTGTAGAAACGTGTAGAAGACTAAAGAGAACTCCAGGCTTCGGTGTTAAATAAAAAGGCGCTTTGGCCTAAAACTCGTCTCGGATTTTTTGGACAATTTATGCATTTGGCAAACGGATATTTATCATGACACACAAAACTTCTCCCACGAAATTACTCCCTACAAGAAAATGATTTCATCGGAACAAATTCAATGTAGCACGACGCGTTAACCCCACTGTAAATTGAGTACGCAAAATATACGTAACTTGCGCATCACAAGACTCGATATATATTTTCTGGCGTGATGGCGAGATGTCTGAAACTGGGTTTACAGTTAGAGGCCCCTAACAAGGTTACCATGATGTAATGTTTCCCACAGTATCTTTAGACGCAGCGCATGCAGAGCATTCTTCCGTAAGTGTTCCGCGACGAAAGAAGGTAACGAGGCCTCTCTACTCCCACACCACACAAAGTCGCCTTCCAAAATCAGCCGAAGCTGCCTGCGCGCCCGTTGAAACTCCCACTACAGCTCCTCACCCCCCACCAAGTGACTCGTTCCGTCACTTGAAGTGGAAGCGTAGGCAAAGCTTAGAGGAAGCAAAGGGTTGCATAATTCGAACTTCATTGAGTTTGGACAATGCTGTAAAAAATAAATACAAATTCATTTAAATATTAAATATGTTTAAAATATTTGTAAAACTCGAATAATTATAATAGCTTTAATAATAACAATAAATGGAATTGTTAATCAACAGCATTAGTACATAATAAAAAAGTACGAGGCAAATAATTTCCACAAACATTTCACTGGCTTCACAATCCCGATGTCTTTAAATCTACAATCCAATCAAAGAAATGACATATCTATTATACTAATTTCAAATGCGCGCAGAAATTGAAAGGAAACACTGATTCCTCCTGTCACGTGAGTAGTATCTACAGTTTCGTTAGATACCAAGAAAGTCGAGAAAATACAAAAACAATGAAACAGTTTCGTTTTTTGACTGAATGATGCAAATATCTGATTGTTTTATTAAGTCTATTCTCATACTGCGCGTACGAACTTCATTCTCATTCTCAGAGCGTCGATGCTTACGACACAGTTAACGTCATGCGACAGCAAGGTTCCAATTTATTGAGAATATTTTATTTATTAGTTGTTATTCGTTTCGTACCACTTTTTGGGAAACGATTTTGGGTGGCATTGCTCCGCAACATTTTGTTGCTACAGGCCACTAGTTACCTATTAATTACCGCGTAAATATTCCAATCGCATGCTTACTGTAAATAAGGTGCAGACCCTGCAAGGAAAAATACAGCAATTAGCAGTTGGGCCTCCCAATACTTTACTTGGTTAGCGTCTGCCCTACTTTTAAGTAACTTAGGTTTACATCACTCCCCACATGAATATCGACTATCGTTTTTGGTTCTTCGATCATAAAGATTCATTGTTTGATTCAAAAGGCAGGAAAGGAAAGGCAGGAAAAACAGAGTTAACAGTGAAAAACCATCTCTCCTTCCCTTGCGCAGGCGGATAAAAATAGAGAAGGCCTATGCGCCCTCGATAAATGGACGAAACGTGCTTCGGTATCTGTCAGCAATCCATATGGCTTTTTGACTGGCTACAGTAGTGTTTTGATTGTTAGCGGGAATGAACTCTCCTTTGAAATATTATCGATATTTCATTGAAAAACGATAAATGCTGTATAAATAAAAACTATTTCATTTTGATATTTATAATTTAAAAATGCATACACACACTGACAAACCTACCCTCTAGATAAGGATTCCCAACCTTTTGCTGTCATGGACCACTTTCAATGTTTTGTTTCATCAACCCTCCTTTACCTTTTCCCTGTAATATAAGAACTCTATACATCTAGCACAAAATGGCACATAAATGAATTAAAGATCATTTACTCAAAGAACATGGACAAAAATTGGAAAAAGTTGTTATATTTATGTATATTATTCTTGTACTATTATCTTTTTTATTTTCCAAATATAAACAAGTTATTAGAACCAAATCACAGATTTTATTTACACGAAAGTTCGTTTTCCTTTCATGTCAATGATCCTAAATTCCAAATCGAGGATAAATTTGTAATTTATTAATAGATCAAAACATAAGAGAAACAAATATTAAATATAAAATAAATAACAATAAACTTCATTTTTTAAATCTACGGTATTTGATTATACCGACTAGTTGTCCGTACGTACTTAGCTCTCGACCCCCAAAAGATCATTTGATCATCATTGGCCGCTTTAAAATATCATCGACCCCTAGGGGAGTTGACGTCAACCCCGTTGGGAAATCCTTGCTCTAGACTGTATAAGACAACGGTATAGTGGTTTGGAGTAATAATGGAGTAATATAAGAAGTCATCTCCGTCCACTTAATATCTTTATTCAGAGAGCCGGCTTTCGACGGCTTTGCCGTCATCATCAGTCTCGGTGTGCGTGACGAAAGTCGGAAGAATGCGTGTATTATTTCATTGATGAGAGCAAAGCTTTCACTGATGATGACAAAGCCGTCGACAGCCGGCTCTCTGAATAAATACATAAGTGGAAGGGGATGACTTCTTTTATTGCTCCATTTAATTACGTCGACAACACCCAGAATTCCCACACTTCATAGCGGTTTTTATAAGAGTATAGATTGCATGTGAGTATTTTGCTTCTCTTACCTATTAAACGACCAATATTGAATTCTTGATTTGACATATAAAAATGTTGACAATACTCGTTATTCGGGTCACTGCTCTAATTTAGAAATAAGAATATTGCTCTCCTATTTTTAACACGTACACTAATGTTGTTATAGTTCCTTTAATAAAAGAATCTTTCCTCAAGCGATCCTCTATTTTAGTAATCTTTCCAGAACCAGACAGTGTCACAAAACTGCAATTCCACTGTAAAACTTCAGTGAAATGCTACACAGAAGCAATTGAATAATGCACAAATACAAAGTGATTGGAAACGACATTGATAAGAGAAAAAGAAATCATCTAATCAATTTCTTTAATTTTGTTGCTTGTTTATCCCAAGGAATTATTGTTAATGACGAAGAAATCGGGGCTTTTGAAAGAGACTTCAATGCGCGGTTAAGTTACAACGACAAGATAACACTAACATCATACAAATACACGAAAACCCATCCAGCTACAAAACTAGATTATATCTTTTTAGCATTTTTCGGAAACGTTAAACCTTTTCGCGAAAGTACGGCACGTCCTCTTTTCCAAGCAAGCTTTACACACACATATACATGATTATGAGTTGAATGTTTATGTTTTGGACTAATTTGCAAAATTACACTTCGATAACTAACAACAGTTTCTGAGAGTGGGTCATCTCAATTATGTTTATTTTGTTCTAAACTATCAACTTAACTGCTTTCTTAACCTTATTATTTTAACTTGCATATTGTATGACTTTTGTACGGATTTAGTTTGCATATTGCTACATACATTTACTGTTTATGTACGGATGTTAAACGAATTTATTGTATTTACTCATTATTTTATAAATGAATACAATAATACTCGTTTCGTGTTTCGTAAATGCGATGGCATGGTGCAGGAGATGGCGTGTGAAAAGCCTAATTGAGATTCCCTATATTCTTGAGGTTTGTGTTGTTAAAAGATGAATTTGGTAAAAAACATCAATAAAGAAAAGCTTAAAACACAAAATATTAGACTGAGGTATCAGAATTAACTATTCTAACGTCATTTACAGCCACTGAATACGATGATCCCTCAATACGAACTATTATATTAAGTGATATTTTAAGCAACTCAACTGGACTGGATCACTGCAGAACACTGCGACACCACTCAAAAGACTCTCCTTCATAGTATTTTTAATTTCATGTTTGAAAAGCAAAATACTGAATTAGGAAGACATTATACAAGCTGGACACATGCAAACTTTCCATTCTGTGCATATCATTGTTTTTATCATGAAAATAGCTTCCTACAGCCCCTGAACTATCTATTAAAACATTAAGACGCCCGTCATGGCCAATCAATTGGCGCTTCAATTTAATTTTATACAGATTTCAAGGTTTACTCGATTCTGACCACCTATCGACCTACCACGTACGAAGTGAAGGTACCCAGAAGATCTAAATTTCCAAAAATAAAAAAAATCCAAAAAGGTATTGTTTTGTAGTATTTTTTTAAACAATCAAAATTCGGGCACCACTTTCCCTCGCAAGTTTTCCTGAAGATCCCCACGTGTTTTCCTCATTTTGCCCCACATGTTCCCAGCAAGTTTGCTCGCTTCCCAGCAGGTTTTGTTCAGGTTAAGCTACATGTTTTCCTGCTTATACCTCCACATGTATCATATAAGATTCCCTACATGTTTGCTCACATGTTCACCTCTTGCTCCATTCTCCCGCGTGATTACCACGTGTTCTTTCAAATGTTTTCTCACATGCTCCGCACATGTTTACTGCATGCTCCCACGTATGTAAATAGTTAAATTAAACTGCAGATTCATTAAATTGTGTTTTTTTATTAAATAATGATGTAATCTTGACGGTGCCGGATATTGCTCAGGCTCCTTTGTCGGATGAAACGAGTAGTTCTGAATAACTGTAATATCCAGAAGAGGGGAGACCTCCAAAAATGCAATGGCAGGACCACGGACTCTTCGCAAAAACTACAAAATTTGCACCCCCAAAACGTAGTTTCTAAAACATTGTTTTAAAAGTGAAAATAGCTTCACACTGAAACCCAACTTCCAGCGTTTCTGTCAACGCGTGTTAATGGTGAAGATAACTTTCCAGAAATGTAATTGAACACCCACAATTGCCTTATTTTCTAAAGTATACCATAAAAAACTGATATCGTGTCAGAGACACGATAATGTAGTTTTAAGGTTCGAGGACGCATGGTTTCCGAGTTATCCGCGATGGTAATGATCGTTGTAACGTAGTATGTATTGCGCGCTGCATGTGCGCCTGATTCTCCAAATAAGCTACAATCTGCAAACTAGCTATGTTTTTCGACGGATAAATCTAAATCTCTCAAAATCTTTGAGGCAGGGCCGGAGGATAAATTCCTATCCAGAAGTAATACTCTTACTTTTTCAATGGTTTCTTAGAAACTGTCAAAAAGCGTCACATTTCCTTAGCGTATAGCAGAGAGAGTATAGTTCGATTATATTACAAAGTATGCTATTCAAATTTTGTGCAAAGGTGAGGTCAGTACACTTGATTAGCGTTGCAATGCAATTCTTAAAAAAAACATATTTGAAATAAATTAAATATTTACAAAACTAATCTCATCAACAACCAGCAAATTAACTGCGCATTTGAATAAAATGAATAGTTCACTAGTGAAAATTCCTTCTCTTCGTTTATCATTTAGGTTTGCGTGTTGTCCACGTTCCATGTGGACCTAGGCCCTGTTTCGCAATATGGCCGAATAATAACGACATCATTTCATTTCCTGCCGCCTCATTTCCGGCTGAAGCGCATTTTTGGGAGACACGGGCCCGATAACAACAAACCTTTGATGGACTCCTCATTACTCACGCAATGACCGTTCTCTATTCGCCTTACCTTTCGCGTTTCCATCCCCAAGGCCTCTTAAACCTAAAGGCCAGTAAATAAAGACAAATAAAGTTACTCCTAACTTTTACAAAGACTTTAATTGTTCCAACCGGTTGGAAGAATTGTACCATGAGAGTCATATGTGGACAACCAAAACCTGAAGAAAAATCAAGCTTCTCATTTGAGATTTTAAGATCAGTAACAATTTTTAATGCAATGATAGAATAATACTTTTAAATAAAGGTATAAGGAACAAATAGCAACAGTTCTTGAGAGTGAAAAATTGAAGAATGCATGACATACCGAAACAATTTTTGTCTGTCCCCTTGTCGTAGGTAGGTGAAACGGAAGAAGTTTTGCTTTTTACCTTTAAAATGTAATATTAATTTCCCGAATATTACGAACATATTGCCCTCATGTAAAGCTAATGGCTCAAGAATTTGGCGCGTTGAGGACTGGGGACTGCGAACTGTGAGCAAGGGAACTGACATAACGCTTTTCCCTATATCATCCCATCCCCCGCATCTCATCTTATCCCATCTCCCGCAGTTGAGGCTAAATTGATCCTTTTTACAATGTTCCCCTTGCGTTTTGGTAAATAAAACTGCACTCTCCAAACCCATTGCACACATTTTAAATATATTTGAAACTGCTATTCACTAACACACACACACCTAAAAGCTACTTATTTCATGTACGACACCCTCAAAACTTATTTGACCACCGAAATCTCTAACTCACATTATTGGACCGATTCCAAAAATGTTCCTCTACTACACATAGACGCGAAAAGTAGTAAATATTATTAAAGTGTTATCACATCATTGATAAATTACTATTTATAAAACACTTAATGATAAGTTTTTATCCGGGTTTAAAAACAATTGGATTGCAATAAAAGTTAAACTATTATTGTTATTAATATCGATCCGCTCCGTGGCCGCCTTCGAGACGGAGCGTGTCGGTGATGTGGCGAGGGAGGGGGGTGGGACTATAGTCAAGGGGATGCTCCAGGGGGAAGTACACAAGGGGGAAAGTACAGAGCGCTAGGCTCCGTTTTCGAAAGTGGGAAAATCAAACGATGGTTTGCACTAACTGTCAAACATCGCTCAACAAATCCGATTGTAGGGCGTAGGCCAACTCGCCCGGGCGACCAGAAGGAGGAGGGGCAGCAGGGGCGACCTGCCCCAAGCCTCGACTTAATTGGGGGCCCCGAATTTTTTTCATTCAAAAGACATTTGAAAAATATATTCATCTCTAATAAAACTTTAACGCTATTAGTTATTTCTGATGGGCGGAGAAATAAATTATGTTCATAAATTGGGGGAGGATGGAATGATTTGTTTGAAATGAGAAGCCCCGTGGATCAACTTCCTCAGGCCCCTGGTTTTCTCTGGGCGCCCGTGAAGAAACACGACTGCCAAACATCGTTCAAGATTCATGCGTGACAATCATACTTTCGATCAACTTGATTGTTTCCCTTGATGCTGGTACCGCTTCGCGCACAAATATGAATGATGACTTACGCTGGAAAATGTGAGGGACTACACAGCTCACAAAATAAGCTTTCGAAGATCGCTCACCACAAACCCAAAATCTGATAAACATCGTCAAATACACCTGATTGACTATAAAGTACTATTCGCTCCACACACCGTGTCTCAGAGAAACACGAATCTTCTCTATGTGTTGTGGCAACATTGTACACTGAGTACACTGAAATTAAAACTCATATCGATCAATCCCAGCTCGGGAGACCACAGTCTTTGCAAGCGTTTTCCGCGAACCAGGCAACCCTGTTAAACACTGATTCTGATAGAAGAGCTTGAGATGATCTCTTGAAGGCTCGCACAGATAGCTTTATTCTGCCTGAAGCGTCACATGAGGTTTGCAGTGTTTATTAACATTTTATTAAAATGTTCGTGGGGATAACTGCTCCCATCAAAGCACGGCACCGTAACGAAATTCACCAAAATTTATGTCCGTTTTCAAAACACATTACAATATGTTTATAAAGTATGTGTGAAATGTGTATTGCCACCAGAAGAAATCACAAATCGTATTTTCGTCCATGAATGTATTGTGCGAGTGTAAAATCACAAATATTATTCGGGAAAACCCAAACGAGAGCCCGAACTGAGAGGTCCACAGACTTCCGAAAATACTACCAACGCCAGTTTCCCCGCCCGCAGGCGCGTGGCACGGATCGGAGGGCTACTTACCGCCTCACAGCATCCTCCGCGCGTCCTCGATCCCAGCAGAAGAGCGAACGGCGCTGACACTTGCACGCACAATGCTAACGCTACGGCGCCGCGGCGGCGACTGGCGAGGGTTGGCTGGCGGGCCGGCCGCGGCGGCGGCGGCGGCGTCGCGCCCCACTTCCCGCCCCCTCCCCGCCGCCGCCGTCGCTCGCGGCTCGCACCTGCCCGGCCGCACGCCCGCCCAGCCAGCCGGGCTTCCGCCCGGGCGGGTCCGGCCGGCGCGACGCGCGCCCAGCTCGTGCGGGAAATTAAGACGGCGAACCCCTCCTGCAGAGCCTCTGACCGCGAGGCCTTGGGATCGAGTCTCGACTGCGGCGGGATTTTCGGCACTAGAGATAGCTAGGTCCAATTCAATCGCTGGCTGAAGGTTTCCAGCAGCCGGATACCGGGAGAGGTGACACAGGGTATCAGCTAATGTCAGTGCAGTGCCTCTGACCGGGAGGCCTTGGGATCGAGTCTCGACGGTGGCGGGATTTTCGACACTAGAGATATCTAGGTCGAATTCATTCGCTGGCTGGAGGAGAATTCCAGCTGCCAGATACCGTGAGAGGTAGCTCATTGTATCAAACGATGTTAATGTAGTGCCTCTCACCGGGAGGTCCTAGGTTCGAGTCCCGACGGTGGCAGGATTCTCGAGGCTAGCTAGATAGCTTGGACGAATTTAATCGCTGTCTGGAGGATTCTAGCCGCCGACTGCTCTTTTCGGGAGTTTTCCGTGGTTTCTCCGATCAATGCTAGGCGAGTGCCGGAGGAGTATCCTAACAGACAGGCCACGGACCGCGCGCCATCTTTCCTTCGTCTTCCTTGTCTTTTCCTCCCCATTACTTATACACAATTACATTCACATGCACTACACTACCACACATGTCGGGAAACAAGTCGGGCGCTTAGAGTTTGTCGCGGCTGGGGCGGTGCCGTGCTGGTGGGAGAAACAGGTTTGGGGAAACTCCCCGTAAGCCGACGTAGGTCGGCGGGGGTAGCCGACGTCGATCTCACCGTCCAGCTAAGGTAGATCATCATCACCACCACCACCACCACCACCACCACCACCACCACAGCTTGCGATAAAACATGTACAACACTTACGGGACGAATGGCCTTAGCGGTTGACGCGCCCAGAATCACTAATCAATCAATCAATCAATCGTAAGCGAAACGATGCTGCAAATGCGCTGCAAATCAACGGATTCGGCCGATAGAATGTTCCCCTGTTGGCCGGTCAATAAATACATGCGCACGTTTCCTTGGGCTCTCCGGAATTCCTATACTCCCTCTCCATACCAACACAGTTGAATTATGTATAAAAGTGAGCAACGAGCGTTATATTTGATAGAACGATGTTTTTGCCCGCGTATAGCATAAACTATTTGCATCGAGCATTTGCAAACGAGCAACAATTTTGATTTCATAGCACTGCCGTCGAAAACTCTTTTGCCTCACTCCTCCCGTATCTAGCTAAATGAGATCTCAAGAAACCGTGCGCGTTTTATACACGTAGTAACGTTTTTTATCCTCAATCTAGCATGATCTGGATAGAGTGACAGGTTTAGCTTGCACACAAACCTCCATCTTCAAGCACATCAAGTCTTTTAAGAGTTTTTCAGACCTCATTTAATTCATGAAAATCCTTAACTCGTGCCAATACCTTACACTATGGCGTGCTTAGTAATTATACAGGGTGTCCAGAAGCTCCCGTTACAAAAAAATACCCCAAATTCTGTGTTGCACGTCATGAAAAATGGCAGGTCCAGTTTTTCCGAAAAAAATTTTGTCTTTGAGAAAATTGAGTTTA